>JASVEL010004938.1:600000-771227 GCA_032618575.1 Nicotiana noctiflora | reverse complement strand
GAGGCAGAGGCATCAGATGCCGTGATTACAGGTACTATTCTTGTGTGTGACAGAGGTGCTTCAGTATTATTTGACCCTGGATCTACATATTCCTATGTGTCTTCCTATTTTGCACCATATTTGGCCGTGCCCAGCTATGCTCTGGATATTCCAGTTTATGTGGCTACACCAATGGGTGACTCCATTGTAGTCGATCGGGTGCATCGTTCGTGCGTAGTTATATTTGGGGGTCTTGAGACCCGTGTTGATCTGTTGCTTTTGGATATGGTAGATTTTGATGTCATATTGGGGATGGACTGGCTGTCCCCATACCATGCTATTCTTGATTGTCATGCTAAGACTGTCACCTTAGCCTTGCCAGAATCACCCCGATTAGAGTGGAAGGGTACCTCAAGCCACTCTGTTCGCACTGTTATTTCCTATGTTAAGGCTCGACGTATGGTCGAGAAGGGGTGTCTAGCTTATTTGGCTTATGTTCGTGATTCCAGCGCAGAAGTTCCTTCCATTGAGTCGGTCCCTATTGCACGGGAGTTTCCGGAGGTTTTTCCTTCAGACCTGCCGGCATGCCACCCGACAGGGATATTGATTTCTGTATTGATCTGGCACCGGGTACTCAGCCCATATCTATTCCACCCTATCGTATGGCCCCGCCGGAACTAAAAGAGTTGAAAGATCGGTTGCAGGACCTTCTTGAGAAGGGCTTTATCAGGCCCAGTGTTTCCCCCTGGGGAGCACCTGTGTTATTTGTAAAGAAGAAGGATGGCTCGATGCGGATGTGTATTGATTACCGGCAGTTAAACAAGGTGACTATCAAAAATAAATATCCACTGCCGAGGATTGATGATTTGTTTGACCAGCTCCGGGGAGCGAGGGTATTCTCTAAGATAGACTTGAGGTCAGGCTACCATCAGCTGAAGATCAGGGCGGCCGACATTCCTAAGACAGCCTTTCGCTCTAGATATGGGCATTATGAGTTCTTGGTCATGTCCTTCGGGTTGACCAATGCCCCAGCAGCATTCATGGAGTTGATGAATCGGGTATTCGGGCCTTACTTAGATCTGTTCGTGATAGTATTCATAGATGACATCCTGGTATACTCCCGCAGCGAGGAAGAGTACGAGCAGCACCTCAGAGTGGTTCTTCAGACTCTGAAAGATAACCAGCTATATGCCAAATTTTCTAAATGTGAGTTCTGGCTGAGTTCGGTAGCATTTCTGGGTCACATTGTATCAGGTGGAAGGTATTCAGATAGACCCAAAGAAAATTGAGGCAGTCCAGAATTGGCCTCGACCAGCTTCAGTGATTGAGATCCGGAGTTTCTTGGGATTAGCAAGTTACTACCGTCGATTTGTAGAGGGGTTTTCTTCTATTGCAGCCTCGATGACCAGGTTGACCCAGAAGGGTGTCCAGTTTCAGTGGTCAGAGGAGTGTGAGGCGAGCTTTCAGAAGCTCAAGACAGCCTTGACCACAGCACCAGTGTTGATACTACCTACAGGTACAGGGCCTTATACAGTTTATTGTGACGCATCTCGTACAGGGCTTGGAGCGGTATTGATGCAGGATGGTAAGGTTATCGCTTATGCTTCGAGGCAGTTAAAGATACATGAGAAGAATTATCCAGTTCATGATCTTGAGTTAGCAGCAATGGTTCATGCCTTAAAGATCTGGAGGCATTATCTATATGGTGTGACATGTGAGGTGTACACTGATCATAAAAGCCTACAGTACTTGTTCAAACAGAAGGAGTTGAATCTACGACAGCGGAGATGGTTAGAGTTGCTAAAAGACTATGATGTTACTATATTATATCACCCAGGTAAGGCCAATGTGGTGGCCGATGCATTGAGTAGAAAGTATGCCAGCATGGGTAGTCTTGCATATATTCCGGTCAATCAGAGACCATTAGCTCTAGATGTCCAGGCCTTAGCCAACCGGTTCGTGAGATTAGACATTTCCGAGCCTAGCAGAGTGTTAGCCTGCACGGTCGCTCGTTCTTCCTTATTAGAGCGTATCCGTGAGAGGCAATTTGATGATCCTCATTTGCGTGAGTTGAGAGATACAGTACAGCGGGGAGGTGCCACACAGGTAAACCTAGATGATGATGGGGTATTGAAATTGCAGGGTCGAGTTTGTGTACCTAATGTCGAAGGGATTCGAGAGTTGATCTTAGTAGAGGCCCACAGTTCACGGTATTCTATTCACCCAGGCGCCGCGAAGATGTACCAGGACTTGCGACAGCACTATTGGTGGCGCAGAATGAAGAAAGATATCGTTGCGTATGTCGCTCGGTGTCTAAATTGTCAACAGGTGAAATATGAGCACCAGAGACCTGGTGGTGTATTCCAGAGGATTGAAATTCCCGAGTGGAAATGGGAGCGAATCACTATGGACTTCGTTACTGGACTTCCTTTGACTCGGAGAAAATTTGATGCTATTTGGGTCATTGTTGATAGACTGACCAAATCAGCACACTTTATTCCAATATCTGTCTCCTACTCGTCGGAGAGGTTAGCGGAGGTTTACATTAGGGAGATTGTTCGTCTCCATGGGGTGCCAGTATCTATTATCTCTCGTCGGGGTACGCAGTTTACCTCGCGGTTCTGGAGAGCGGTTCAGCAGGAGTTAGGCACCCAGGTTCAGTTGAGTACAGCATTTCATCCTCAGGACGGATGGCCAGTCAGAGAGGACTATTCAGATTCTTGAGGACATGCTTCGAGCTTGTGTTATTGATTTCGGAGGCTCGTGGGACCAGTTTCTACCATTAGCAAAGTTCGCCTACAATAACAGTTACCAATCTAGCATCCAGATGGCTCCGTATGAGGCGTTGTATGGTAGGCGATGTCGATCACCGGTCGGATGGTTTGAACCGGGAGAGGCTCGGTTGTTGGGTACAGACTTAGTTCAGGAGGCCTTGGATAAGGTCAAGACTATTCAGGAGAGATTACGTTCAGCTCAGTCCAGGCAGAAGACTTATGCGGATCGTAAGGTTCGAGATGTAGATTTCATGGTTGGTGAACGAGTATTGCTCCGGGTGTCGCCTATGAAGGGCGTGATGAGGTTTGGGAAGAAGGGCAAGCTCAGCCCTAGATATATTGGCCCATTTGAGATTTTAGACAGAGTGGGAGGGGTGGCTTACAGATTAGCTTTGCCGCCTAGCTTATCAGCCGTGCATCCAGTTTTTCATGTATCTATGCTTCGGAGATACCACGGCGATCCCACACATGTGTTAGACTTCAGTATACTGTCCAATTCGACAATGATCTATCTTACGAGGAGGAGCCGGTGGCTATTCTAGACCGGCAGGTTCGACGGTTGAGGTCGAAGAGTTATCCTTCTGTGCGTGTTCAGTGGAGAGGTCAGCCTCCTGAGGCATCGACCTGGGAGTCCGAGTCTGATATGCGGAGCCGCTACCCACACTTGTTTCCTGACTCAGGTACTTCTTTCTTTGGTCCGTTCGAGGACGAACGGTTGTTTTAGAGGTGGAGATTGTGACGACCCAAAGGGTCATCACTTATTTAATTAATCATTTCGAGCTTCTGAGGCCTTGAAAACCTCATTCTATGTTGCCTCGATTTATGTGCACGATCCGAGCTTGTAGCCGGAAAGATTTTGTGATAGAAAATATGAATTCTATGAGAAATTTGGATAAAAATGATATTAATATTGATATGGTTGACTTCGGTCAACATTTTTGGTAAACGGATCCGGACCCGAGATTGGATGGTCCCGGAAGGTCCGTAGGAAAATATGGGACTTGGACATGCGTCCGGAGTCGAATTCTGAGGCCTAGAGCCCAAGTTATGAATTTTTATGTGAAATTGTTTTTAATGCAATTATTAAAGGAAATGAATCAATTGACCTTGGTATCGGGCTCGTATTTTGGTTCCGACGCCCGGTACAAGTCTTAAATATTATATATGTGATTTCTGTAAAGTTTGGTGACATTTGGATGTCGTTTGAGATGTTTTGGACCTTGAGTTCCAATGTTAAGAAGTTTTGAAAATCAAAAGTATCAAAATCATGAGTTTGAGGCTTGATTTGATTAAAACGAAGTGATATTGGCGATATGATCGCACGAACAAGTCCATAATGTGTTTTTGAGGTTGTGTACATGTTTGGTTTGGAGCCCGGGGGGCTCGGGTAAAGATTTGATAGGCCGTTGGATGAAACTCTGAATTTTTGAACTGCTGGTTTTTCACCCATCTGTTGGCTTCGCAATTGCGAAGTTTTCTCGCAATTGCGAAGGGGGACAGGCTCGCAAATGCGAACCTTCATCACAAATGTGAAGCCCCCTTTGGCCTAGCCTTGTTCGCAAATGCGAACAATTGTTCGCATTTGCGAAGGTCCCAATTGCCAGCCTATGTTCGCAAATGCGAACATTCCCCAACACTGCCTTGGTTCGCAAATGCGAACCATTGATCGCAAATGCGAACACTGCCTATACAGCATGTGTTCGCAAATGCGAACATTAGTTCGCAAATGCGCCGTTCGCAAATGCGAACAAATGTTCGCAAATGCGAACTTCCCACCCTTGGCTTAATTTTCAAACTCCAGAAATTGGTCGGGGTTCGCAATTGCGAACCCATGTTCGCAAATGCGAACACAGAGACCTGAAAAATACGAATTTCAATCATTTCTTCACATTTTACAAAACCAAAACACCCATTTGCGATTCTTCAAGGATTTCTTTTTCATCAAAACGATTGTAAGTCACTTTTTACTTAATTCTTTCAATTCCTAACATCATTAAACATGTTTTTCATAAGATATCAAAGATTTTCATGGTAAAATTCTTGTTTTTGTTAGAAAATAGGGTTTTTCATAAATTGGGGAATTGGACCTCGAATTGAGGTCCGATTTTGAAACAAATTATATATATGAACTCGTGGGGGAATGGGTAACCGGATTTTGGTCCTAACCCCGAATTCCGACCATGTGGGCTCGGGGTTGAAATTCACTATTCATGGCAGAATGTTGTAAAAGTAGTATTTGGTATTAAGAATTAGTTTGTTGAGTAGAATTGATGATATTAAATTAATTGTGTATAGATACGGTTGGATTGGAGCCAAATTGAAAGAAAAGACATTTCCACGGAGTGAATTGTTCATAAGCATTCGAGGTAAGTGTTTGTTCTATCCTAGCTTGAGGGAATAGGACTATGTGTTATGTGTTATGTGATCGAGTGCGGTGTATGGGCTGTGGTGATGAGCATCCATACACTGGCATCTAGTATGACCGTGAGTCGTTGGAAAATGATATTTTGAGATATATTACAGGTGAATTGTTATTGTTCTCCCTTGTTGGGACTTGTTGTGAAGATAATTATTGATTGCCCTTGATTGGAGGATTTATGAATTGCTGTGTTTCTTTCTCTGCCCTTAACCGTGATTGTTATTTGGGTGAGGAAGAGTGATAATGCACGAAGGGTGATGCCGTGCCATGTTTATTTATTTATGCACGAAGGTTAATGCCGTGCCATGTTTATTTATTGATTATGCACGAAGGATCATGCCGTGCCCTGTTATTGATTATGCACGAAGGATCATGCCGTGCCCAGTTATTTAACCATGTATGAAGGATCATGCCGTACTATGGATGTGAGGATGAGAGTAAAAGCACGAAGGGTGATGCCGTGTACTTTATTTGTTTGTTTGGTGAGGATGAGAGTAAAAGCACGAAGGGTGATGCCGTGTACTTTATTTGTTTATTTGGTGAGGATGAGAGTAAAAGCACGAAGGGTGATGCCGTGCAATTGCTTGCTATTTCTTGAAGTGATATTATTCGTGTTTACATTATACTTTGTTTTCTTTGTGAAATTATTAACTGTGGTTAATTGTTGAATTCTTTAAGATATTCCTTATTGTGTTATTACTTGATTATTTCTTGTTATTTTGTGGTACACACATATATATTGAATTGCACAGGTTTATGTGAGTGTCTGGTCCTAGGCTTGTCACTACTTCGCCGGGATAGGCCAGACACTTACCAGCACATGGGGTCGGTTGTGCTGATGCTACACTTCTGTGCGTTTTTGCACAGGTCCAGGTTACGATCGGGAGCAGCAGTAGCAGTAAATAGATTGCGTGGGAGTTGATCACATTTGAGACCGAGGTAGTTGCAGACGTCCGCAGGCCCGGCGTCTCTTTCTTTATTTATGTTATTAGCTGTAGTCTCTTTGTTCCGAGACAAACAGAATTATGTTATATTTCCTTCGGACTTTTATGTGTAGTATTCCATAGTAGTTCGTGAGTTGGTGACTCCACGTCTTGGGTAGAGGATTTCAGTATGATTTTCACCTTGTGATTTGTTATTTCCATTTCGATAATGTATTCCGCATTTATTTAATTAAAATTGTGTTAAAAACAGGAGAGTATGAATACAGTGGCTTGCCTAGCTACCACGAGTAGGCGCCATCACGATCCCGATGTTGGGGGAAAATCCGGGTCGTGACACGACTGTTCAGATTCGCTCCAATGTCAGTGATAATTACCTTAAGAATTCCAAAGCGACAACTGATATTTGTGTGCACGAAATCCACTACCGCCTTCTTTGTCACTGCTTTAAATGTCTTCGCCTCCACCCATTTAGTGAAATAATAAATTGCTACCAAGATAAACATATGCCCATTAGATGTTGCATGCTCTATTGGGCCGATGACATCTATGCACCAAGCGACGAATGGCCATGGTGCTGACATTGTATGCAACTCGTAGGGTAGGGAGTGAATCAAATCTCCGTGTATCTGGCATTGGTGGCATTTCCGCACATATCTAATGCAACCACGCTCCATGGTGAGCCAATAATATCCTGCTCTTAGTATTTTCTTGGCCTAAACATATCCACTCATATGAGGTCCGCAAGCTTCTGCATGTATTTCAGCCATGATTATGTCGGCTTGATGTGCATTTATACATCTCAATAGACCCAAATCTGGAGTTATTTTATATACAACTCCTCCACTAAAGAAAATCCATTTGCTAATCGCTTATAGCCCTTTTCTGGTCTCCCGTGGCTTGCGCTGGGTACACTTCTATCCTCAAATATTCTTTAATATCATGATACCATGGCACACCATCAAGTTCTTCTTCCATGGAAAAACAATAAGCATTCTGATCACGAACTTGTATCTGTAGTGGATCTATATAAGCTTTGACCGGATGGTGCAACATGGATGATAATGTAGTTAGAGCATCCGCTACTTCGTTATGAATTCTTGGGATATGGTTGAACTCTATGGATTGAAATCTCTGAGATAGTTCATGCAGACACTGTCGATAAGGTATAAGTTTCAAATCCCTTGTCTCCCATTCTCCTTGAATCGGATGTATCAAGAGATCCGAGTCATCCATGACCAAAATCTCTTGAACACCTATGTCTATCGCCATTCTTAATCCCAATATACATGCTTGATACTCAGCCGTATTATTAGTATAGAAAAACCAGAGCTGAGCAGTAACAGGAAAATGCTGACCCGTTTATGAGATGAATACTGCTCCAATTCTGACCCTTTTGCTGTTGACGGACCCATCAAAGTACATTCTCCAGCCTGGCTTATCATCTTGTTCCACTTCTTCAATGTTCATTGTCTCCTCATCAGGAAAATATGTCTTTAATGGTTCATACTCATCATCGACCAGATTTTCTGCCAAATGGTCAGCAACTGCTTGTGCCTTCATTGCAGTGCGAGTTACATAAATGATATCAAACTCTGTAAGTATAATTTTCCATTTTGCGAGTATTCCTGTGGGCATAGGCTTCTATAATATATACTTCAATGGGTCTAACCAAGATATCAAATAAGTAGTATAAGCCGACAAGTAATGTTTTAACTTCTGCGCAACCCATGTTAAAGCACAACATGTTCTCTCCAACTGAGTGTATTTTACCTCGTAAGATGTAAACTTCTTACTAAGATAATATATTACTTGCTCTTTCTTCCCTGTTTCGTCATGCTTCCCCAGTACATAGCCAAAAGAACTATCCAATACAGTCAAATAAAGGATCAAGGGCCTTCCAGGTTCTAGAGGAACCAATATAGGAGGATTAGCTAGATATTCCTTAATTTTGTCAAATGCCTCTTGACATTCCTCAGTCCACTTCACTGCATCATCTTTCTTCAGTAATTTGAAAATGGGCTCACAGGTCGATGTTAACTGAGCAATAAATCTGGTAATATAATTTAACCTGCCGAACAAACTCATCACTTATTTCTTGTTCTTCTGTGGAGGCAAGTTCCGGATCGCTTTTATCTTTGGCGGGTCTAATTCAATACCACGCCGGCTTACTATAAACCCCAATAACTTTCCTGATGGCACTCCAAAAGCACACTTTGATGGATTGAGCTTGAGATTATATCTTCGGAGCCTCTGGAAAAACTTTCTTAGATCCTTGACATGATCATATTGATTTTTGGACTTGATAATAACATCATCAACATATACTTCAATCTATCGATGTATCATGTCATGAAACATAGTGGTCATTGCCCTCATATATGTACCTCCGGCATTCTTTAACCCAAATGGCATCACCCTATAGCAATATATTCCCCAAGGCATGATAAAGGCTATCTTTTCTGTATCTTCTTCGTCCATCAAGATCTGATGATAACGCACATAACAATCCACAAAAGAACCAATCTCATGTTTGGCACAATTGTCGATCAATATATGGATATTTGGCAATGGAAAATCATCCTTTGGACTAGCTTTATTGAGGTCCCGATAATCAACACATCCATACTTTTTTGGAACAGGCACAACATTGGCTAACTAGGTAAGATATTTAGTGACCCGTATGACCTTCGTTTCACGCCCCAAATCGAGGGACATGACCGGCGCCTGACCGGGTATCCCCAGTCAAGCGGACCTAGGTACCTTTCTATCCCACGCATTATCCCTATGTTGATTATTTCTCATTAACCAATTTTCTGACCAATTATAACTGATTTGACAATGTACAAACATAACCATGCGATTGATTTACTAACAAGTTTATAATTTACATTTACAACGCCCGACATATATATACATAGGCCACAATCCCACAGTTACATGTCTACGGAGCCTCTAGGATACAAAATGGAATACAATACTTGCTGGTAACAAGGCTCTGGCTATACCTTACAAAAATCAAAATGAAGTATACAATAAAAGTGGCATGAGCCACGCAGGGCCCCAAGGAAGAAAGGGGCTCACCAAGACGGGCAGTGGAAGATGAAGAATACTACTGCCGACGAGCTGAAGTGCCTGCTACTGATCCACCTACAATCATAACACGAATGTAGCGTCCCTGGGAACATGGACGTCAGTACACTAGAATTGTACTGGTATGTATGGGAAAACTTTGTCCCAAGTAAACTCAAGCCATTAAACAAGTAATCACGATGCTAAGACAGCCAATAAATTTCATCAAGAATCAATTAAGCCAGGCAACCATGTTTTCCACATTTTCCTCATTTCAGATAATTCTCAACATAAAACACTTTTAAGATCAGCAAGTAGAAAAACAACCTATCAATCACGTAAAGTACAAGTAGTCAAACAAAGGGGCAATCAGTGCCCCACAGGTTGCAAACTCTCCTGTTGTCTCCTTTCACAATTTCACATCAATGATTTTATATCAATTTCAATAGCGATTTCGATCTCTTTCCATCCTTATCATCTCGTCCACCCTTATTACCTCGGCCACCCTTATCACCCCAACCTACACCTTACTACTTCGTGTTGCGGCGCGCAACACGATCCCACCGTACAGTTTTTAAACACAACAATCACAAATAGCAGATAAGGCACTACACATAATTACAACAAATTCAAATAAGCAACTTACAATTCGATTCAAATTCTCAAATACATCACAAACTGATATCACAACCAAGTTACCATGTTTCCTTATTCGAGAGTACCCACACAAGTATGTTCAACCATTTACCACAATTCAAGCATTTCATCTCTTTCCACAAGAAACCATATATGCCACCACAACAATTGTTCTCAGTTCTTTACCAATTCTAATTCCCTTGTTATCTTTCAATTCATATTTCATACCACACCACATGTAGTTCAACATCAATTGAATACCCAACAATGAAATCAAAGAATTACATACAATCTGTCAAATCAACACACGCCAAACAAATTTCACACATATGGGCGATTTTACAAGAATCAAAATTAGCCATACATACCTGGTGTCGGGTTTTCTTCCTTTAACCTCTTACTTTATGCTTACCCAAGTTATCCTATCCTTGCCGACTTGTTTTTGCAGATCGACTCTTACGTCTATTCACTTCCTTTTTACTAAAAATCAAGTTCAATAATCATGCATGAGTGTTAAATTCCATTTTCAAGAGCTATTTTATGCAAACCTTTCTTTACCCATTTCAAAACTGAAAATCAGAGAAAATAGTTAGGGTTTTTGCCTTGTAAAGATTGGGGAAGTTGAATCTTTGCCCTAGGATCCTTTGGACTAAATGTTTGGAACAATTCTTGAAGACGATAGACTTCTCTCTCTAAATCCCCTCCTCTCTCTAGTTTTGCTAAGAATACATAAGAAAATGATAGAGAAATGTGTTTTATTAAAGAGGGGGTCGGGTCAAATTTTATAAATATTCTGGGCCGAGTCAATTCTGCTGTCGCATTTGCGATCGCAGAATCAACATGCGGTCCGTATAATGATCGCAGAATTGCCCCAAAATTTTCACAGGTTCTGTTACGAAATGCGACAAAAATGTGGTCTGCATTCTTGATCTGCGGTCATAGAATGCATCGCAAATTTGACACCTAAAATTCTCGAGAAATTATGTGGTAGATCTGCAGTCCGCAGATCCATTCAGTGATCGTATATCAACCGCATTTTCAATACCATTTTTGAAAACATCCTGTTAAGCTCTGCGTTAGGAATGCGGTCCGTATAGCAGATCTGCAATCGCATTCCTGATCGCAAAATCGACACTTTTTGGAAAAATTGATTCTTTGAATTTATTTGAAACTTAAATTACTACCAATTGATTCTTAGACTTTTTGGAAGAATTCTACGCATTCCTAACACATTATTTGGACCATGGAACCACAGTTACTAGATTTTTAAGCACAAAAATTTTACGGGGTCTTACATCCTTCCACCCTTAAAATCATTCGTCCTCGAATGGGGATTTTGAAAAGGAGTTGGTTTTGAAAGACATGATATGCAAACTGTCAAAAATTTAACTAACTCTTATATTTTAGAAAAATTTCGCCAGAGTTTCCTTAGTATTATAGACATATCCACCTGTCAGAGGGCCCCTACAACACATTACCAAACAACAATACACAATTAAAACACTTTCCAAAGCTTGTACACACTTCCTTACCTCAACGATTGCAGATATCCTATCACATTGTTACAATTGCGCATGAAATAGTCACTTCAATGAGTCCTTACCTTATTTAACCATCTCAATACACCATGTACACATAAACAAACCATTATCAATCTACACTTACTATTAGTTGTTTATTTAACACATGAATCTTTATAAGGCTTCCATTTATCAAGAAAGGTTTAAGTGACCCAAGGTAACAACACATATAACTCATTACAAAATGAAGGAAACTTTACTAACACTAAGAGGGAAACAACTTGGACAAGACTATAGTTACTAGGAGTAAAGGGATCTCCTAATTTCTTCTAAGCTCAATCAAACAAATGGGGTACTTTTCCTTCATCCCCTTTTCTGCTTCGCACGTGGCCTCCTCAACTTGTTGACTTCGCCACAATACTTTGACAGAGGCAACTTCCTTATTTCTCAACTTACGCACTTGCCTATCAAGGATGGCTACCGGAACTTCTTCATATGATAAATCTTCATTAACCTCAATAGCCTCGACCGACATGATGGTGGATGGATCTCCAATCACTTTCTTCAACATGGACACATGGAATACCGGGTGCACTGATGACATTTCAGGAGGCAACTCCAGCCTATAAGCAACTTGACCAATATTTTGAATGATACGATATGGCCCGACATACCTAGGACTCAATTTCCCTTTCTTTCCGAATCGCATGACTCCCTTCATAGGAGATACCCTCAAGAACACCCAATAATCGACTTGAAACTCCAAATCTCTTCGGCGAACGTCTGCATAGGATTTTTAGTGACTCTGTGCAGTTTTCATCCTCTCCTGAATAACCTTAACTTTTTCCATAGCTTCGTACACCAGATCTGGCCCTAGCAATTCCGCTTCACCTATCTCAAACCACCCGATTGGCGATATACACCTTCTCCCGTACAGTGTCTCAAACGGGGCCATTTGAATGCTAGCATGAAAGCTGTTATTATAAGCAAATTCTATCAGTGGCAAGTTTTCCTCCCAATTAGCTTTGAAATCTAAGACACAAGCCCGCAACATATCTTTAAGCGTCTGAATAGTCTGTTCGGCCTGATCATCGGTCTACGGATGGAAAGTTGTGCTGAGATTCACCTGAGTTCCCAAACCTTGCTAAAACTTCTTCCAAAAACTAGTTGTGAACTGAGCCTCGCGATCCGAGATGATACAAAGTGGAGTGCCATGTAGCCTTACTATCTCCTTGATGTACAACCTTGCATATTGCTCCGTAGTATCAGTGGACTTGAGTGGCAGGAAGTGAGGTGATCTGGTTAGTCGATCCACTATCACCCATATTGAGTTGAACTTATGCTGAGTGCGAGGTAACCCTACCACGAAATCCATATTGATCATCTCCCATTTCTACCTTGGTATTTCGACAAGCTCAGTTAATCCACCAGGCCGTTGATGCTCGACCTTCACTTGCTGATAGTTCAGGCATTTAGATACAAAGCTCGCCACATCCCTTTTCATACCGTTCCATCAATAAATCTCCTTGAGATCATGATACATTTTTGTCGAACATGGGTGCACAGAATACATGGAAATATGAGCTTTTGCCATCACTCTCTCCCGAAGCTCGTCCAAGTCTGGGATGCATAGCCTACCTTGACACCTCAATACGACATCCTCACTGTTGAGTTACAAATGTTGAGGTCTTGTCATTCATAACTGCTTCCTTCACCTAAACCCATGCTGGATCCACAAACTGCTTTTCCTTGATTTTTGCAACCCATGATGATTCTGCTCTATTATGCACCAAAACATTCCCCGTGTCCGACACCGAGATACGAACCCCCAAACTGGCCAATTGGTAAATCTCCCGAGTTAGGGTTCTCTGATCCACACCCAAATGAGCCAAACTACCCATGGATTTTCGGCTAAGAGCGTCGGCCACCACATTCGCCTTCCCTGGATAGTACAATATGTTCATATCATAGTCCTTGAGCAATTCTAACCACCGCCGTTGTCTCAGATTCATCTCCTCCTGCTTGAACATATACTGGAGGCTCTTGTGGTCTAAAAACACATCTACATGAACCCCAAAAAGATAATGCCGCCATATTTCAAAACAAACACAACTTCCGCGAGCTCCAATTATGTGTCGGATAATTCTTCCTGTGATTCTTGAGTTATCTCGAAGCATACGCTATAACCTTTTCGTGTTGCATCAACACACACCCCAAACCAACCTTGGAGGCATAAACTATCACCTTAACACTTTACATCATTAGCGGAACATCTTTATCATATTCCCCTTACATAAAACATTCCACGAATTGAGTTCTACTATAATTCCCTTGATATGGTTACAATCCCATGTGAACAATTGCTACTAACTCTTCACAATTGTTAACAAAAGGAATTACTGAATGAGTTTTCTCATATGACCTTCTATCTCAATTGAATAGCACTGGCTAACTTGCACACGTACCCTGAATAACACTAACTTGCACGACATTGCATCAAATGTAAGGTAACATTCTGCTCTAACTTTTCTTAGCCAACCTCTTCTCGCCACATGTGCATTATAGAATTTAAGAAACTGCACTACTTCCCCTATGAAAATTCCCACGATCCCTCTTTACGGTTTAACACCACTCAAAACGTATATCAACAACCTTTATATGTATATAATTTAGGAAGGGTCACTAGCCCGAGAAGGGCATTCTCTGAAATATTAAATCCTCCTCAATTCTTCAACCACGACTTTTGGTTTTACTCTTAAGTGTAAGGCTTAGTCCACCTGATTCTATCCTTGATGAGTAACTCACCTCATTCCTCATATTGTAGTTACCAAAAAAACGTTCCTTGATATTACAGTTTAAGAGTTACTATGACGACCAAGCCCGTCGTCACGGGAATTACCACCCCGTTATGTTTTAATTACATGTTTTATGCTTTTATATCAGTGTTAGAGTCTATTTGGTGAGTTAGGAGTGATTTGGATTGAAAATGAGGCATATAGCCTTTTTAAAGGAAACTTGAATATGGAAAGTCAACCCGAAATTGACTATTTAGTTAGAGGGCTCAAAATCGGATTCTGATGATTCGGTTAGTTCCGGGAGGTCATTTATGACTTAGGGGACCGATCGGAATTGAATTTGGAGGCCCGGTGTAGAAATAGGCTTGAATTGGCTAAGGTTTAATTTTGGCGAAATCCGAACAGTAGGTGAGATTTTGATCCGTGGGTCGAAATAGAATTCCGACAATTCCTGTAGCTTTGTAATGTGATTTTGGATATGTCCGCAAAATTTCAGGTTATTCGGACGTTGTTTGGTCGGGTTTTTGATGGAATGTGTAATTCGGAATGTTTTAAGGAATTTAGGCTTGAATTCGATGTGAATTATGGGTTTTAATGTTATTAGACGTGTTTTGAGGATTGGAGCAAGTTCGAATAAGGTATTAAGATGTGTTGGTGTGTTTGGATGAGGTCCCGGGGGCCTCAGGGTGTTTTCGGATGGCTAAACGGGAGAAAATGTGGAAAATTTGCAGGGAAGTGTTCTGGTTCTGTTGTTTTCGCTCCTACGGAAATGGGGGCGCAGGAGCGAGTCCGCAGAAGCTGACGAGGAGGCGTAGGAGCGCTTGTCTTTGCAGAAGCGGAAAAATGACCGCTGAGGCGGCGTCGCATGAGCGAAGGGTAGACCGCAGAATCGGTCAAGAGGCAAAATGGAGAAGTCCGCAGAAGCGGGCGATTGATCGCATAGGCGAGTCCGCAAGAGCGGACTCTTGGTCACAAAGGTGGAACATTCCGCAGGAGCGGAATTTTATCCACAGAAGCGGACCCGCAGGAGCGGTCCGTGTAGCGCAGGAGTGGAAATGGCCAAATAGGCCTGGGTGCGCAGAAGCGACCAGTTGGTCGTTGAAGCGGTTCCGCAGGGGCGGAAAATGGTCCGTAGAAGCGAAAATCGCAGTAAGTTAAGTGTATCAGAAGTCAGAAACATTTCAGAAACATTTCACACATTTGGGTCTCGGCTTTAGAGGCGATTTGGGTGATTTTGAAGAGAAACTCAAGGGAAATCATCAGGTAATCAACTATGGACTTAAACTATGATTAGTATTGATAATATTATGCAATTATATCATGAAAATGGAGGAATTTGGGGTAATTTATGGAAGATTTAACCCTAGGCTTGAACTTTAGAAAATCAAGGTCTTGAATGGGCAAATGGAGTCCGAATTTGGTAAATATATATGCATAGACTCGTATCGAGATGAGGATTCCGAATATGTGACTTTTGTAATTTTTCGAGAAGCATACCGAAAGTCGGGTTTTGACAACTTTGGGAATTTTGATGTAAATTGAGTTGTTTTGATTGGGTGTCGTCCCATTGGCCTAATTTGTTGTGTTTCTACTATATTTGATCAGATTCTACGCGTGCGGAGCTTGATTCTCGTGGCAAGGGCATTTCGGAGTAGTCGTCGCGCCGTATTGAGGTGAGTAATAGATGTGGGTGATGACCAGCGGGTTTGAAACCCCGATATACCACTTTGTGACACTGTATAGCGGCGAGACAGGTACTCTCTTGTGAGTGCGGGGTCGATTGTGATTGGGGACTATGGCTTAGTCCGACTTGTTGAGACTTCGTTATGATATTAGGCCACTCTTGAGCCGAGGAACCCCCTTCTTGGGCGGTTGAGTATACATGTGGGTCGTGAGCCAGTTATTGGATCCCGCAAGGATCGTTATCATTGTCTATTCATATTGACATGTTAGTTACTACCAGTCCGTAGCTATTTCTGTTATCATGCTATTTCCAATCTCTGGAACTTGATATTACTGTTTTCCAACTGAAAATGATCATATGTTAGGGCATGATAATTTATGTGAGCATATGCATACACATGCATGGATCTGACTGCACGCCGCAGTGGTTTGCGCGCCACAGCAGGTGTAATATTAATATTGTGCTTGTCTTGTAAGAGCCCCTCTGGAGTCTGAACACCCAAGTGAGCACGGGTACCCAAATTGGATCGGGCTACGCGCCGTAGCGGTCATATCATGCATTGCATTGCATTTAGCTACATCTGCTAGCTGTTATACTGTTTTGCTGGTACTTGTTGGTACAGGTACAATTGATATTGATTCTGTGACAGGGTATTTGATTACAACTTTACATAGTGCTTTATTGCGGATTTCTTATCTGCGCTGTCTTACCCTTGTTTATTACCACTGAGTCTGGCAGTACTCATTTTACTCCCTGCACCTTGTGTGTAGATCCAGGTACCTCTCAGCAGTGATCTATTAGCTGTGCGAGGCGACATTTGTGGATATTCGAGGTAGCTACAGAGTCCGCAGGACCCGATATTCCTCCTTACTGTCTCTTGATTTTGTATTGACTTTTCTTTCCGCACTTGGTATCTTGTAAACCTTTATACACTCATGTTCGGTAGAGGCTCATGACTCTTGACCCTTCG
Organism: Nicotiana noctiflora; assembly: GCA_032618575.1. NCBI lineage: Eukaryota > Viridiplantae > Streptophyta > Magnoliopsida > Solanales > Solanaceae > Nicotiana > Nicotiana noctiflora. The sequence continues at coordinate 754,437 of JASVEL010004938.1, read as the reverse complement.
GTCTATGGGAGTTGATGTATTATGGGACTTGGTTCCCCGTTTTCGTTATATGTATCGGTGTTGCTTCGTGAATTATTATGCTTAAATGGGCTAAAGAGAGCTTCTAGCTCCGTTGTTGTTTTTTATTGGTCAGGCTGGCTTAGCAATGTGCTGGGCGCCATTACGACCAGATTTGGGGTCGTGACAAGCTGGTATCAGAGCCTAGGTTTACTAGGCCTCATGAGTCTTGAGCCGGTTAGTAGAGTCTTGTGGATCGGTACGGGGACTCCTGTATTTATCCTCGGGAGGCTGCGAACCTTTAGGAACATTCAATTTTCTTGAATTCTGTCGTGCGATCTTGTTATCCTAAAAACTGAACTTCTATACTCTATTCTCTAACGACATCTCAGACAAGGGGTAGTAAGCAGACCCCTGTAGCTCGCACACCTAAGCAGGTTGTTCAGGGACTTCAGACGCTAGAGGCGGTCCCCGCTCAGGTGGTTGCACCGATTATTCCACCAGCTCCAGCTCCAGAGCATATGGTTCAGGTTATGCCCGATGACGAGCAGCGTCATCTTGAGAGGTTTGGTAGACTTCAGCCACCCCATTTCTGTGGCGTTGATGGCGAGAATGCCCAGGGTTTCTTGGATAAGTGTCAGAGGATGTTGCGGACGGCTGGTATTCTTGAGTCCAGCGGAGTTTCATTTACTACCTTTCAGTTCACTGGTCCCGCATTTGATTGGTGGGAAGAGTTTGAGAGGCGTAGGCCTGCAGGAGCAGCACCTCTCATATGGCAGCAGTTCTCTACTCTCTTTCTAGAGAAATATGTACCTCAGTCTCGTCGCGAGGAGCTACGTTGCCAGTTCGAGTGGTTGGTTCAGGGTGGCATGTCTGTGACCCAGTATGAGCTCCGATTCACACAGTTGGCTAGGCATGCCACATGGATGATCCCTACTGATAGGGAGAGGATCAGGAGGTTAATTGATGGCCTCAAATACTCTATCCGCATTCTTATGACCAAAGAGAGAGTTTTGTCATCATCATTTGAGCAGGTTGTTGATATGGCACGCTCCATTGAGGCGGATTATCGCCGAGAGAGAGAGGAGCGAGAGGCCAAGAGGCCTCGTGGTTCTGGCAGTTTCAGTGGTGCTCCATCTAGAGGGCATTCCCAGTTGAGCAGAGGTCACTCATCTAGACCTTCTCATTCAGGCCGCCCAGAGCAGAGCAGAGGTTCTTATGGTCGTGGTAGACAGGGGTTTCAGCAGGGTCAGTCATCACTTAGTGCCCTTCCAGCCCAGGGTGCAGCACCTACTTCTTCAGCCCAGGGTTCTTCTGCGGCGAGGGGTTCCCTTCAGTCCCCTTCTCCAGCACCAGGTGCATGTTATGAGTGTGGTGAGTTTGGCCACATGAGAAGACGGTGCCCTCGACTCCGTAGGGATAGGACTCAGCAGAGGGATCAGCCCTCATCTTCAGCACCATCTCAGTCTAGTAGAGGTGGAGGTCAGTCTTCTCGTGGTCGCCCCAGGGGCGAGGAGAGATCTGGTGGAGGCCAGGCACGGTTCTATGCACTTCCTGACAGGCGTGATGCAGTTGCCTCCGATGCTGTGATTACAAGTATCATTTCTGTCTGTCACAGAGATGCCTCTGTTCTATTTGATCCAGGGTCCACATATTCATACGTGTCCTCTTATTTTGCACATTATTTGGGTGCGACTCGTGGTAGTCTTGATTTACCTGTTCATGTATCCACCCCCGTGGGTGATACAATCATTGTGGATCATGTCTATAGATCTTGTGTTATATCTATTGGGGGTCTGGAGACCCAGGCGGATTTGCTATTGTTGGGGATGGTGGACTTTGATGTTATATTGGGTATGGACTGGTTGTCTCCGTACCATGCTATATTGGACTGTCATGCTAAGACAGTTACGTTGGCCATTCCTGGTATTTCTCGGATTGAGTGGCGGGGTTCGACCGATTTCGTCCCTAGCCGTGTTATTTCGTTCCTAAAAGCTCAGAAGATGGTTGAAAAAGGGTGTTTATCGTACTTAGCTTTTGTGAGAGATGTAGGAGCTGAGTCTCCTAGCATTGATTCTGTACCTGTTGTGAGGGAATTTCCAGAAGTATTCCCCTCAGACCTGCCGGGCATGCCGCCGGACAGGGATTTTGATTTTCGCATTGACTTGGTGCCGGGCACTCAGCCCATATCCATTCCTCCTTACCGGATGACACCAGCGGAGTTGAAAGAACTGAAAGAGCAGCTTCAAGAGCTTCTAGATAAGGGTTTCATCCATCCTAGTGTGTCCCCGTGGGGTGCACCGGTGTTATTTGTTAAAAAGATGGTTCCATGCGAATGTGTATTGATTATAGGCAATTGAACAAAGTGACAGTGAAGAACAAGTACCCTCTACCGCGCATTGATGATTTGTTTGATTAGTTACAGGGTGCGAGGGTGTTTTCTAAGATCGATCTTCGTTCAGGCTATCATCAGCTGAAGATCAGGGACTCGGATATTATGAAGACTGCATTCAGGACCCGATATGGTCATTATGAGTTTCTTGTGATGTCGTTTGGGCTGACCAACGCCCCAGCAACATTTATGCATCTGATGAACAGTGTGTTCATGCCTTATTTGGATTCATTTGTGATTGTGTTCATTGATGACATTCTAGTCTACTCCCGTAGTCAGGAGGAGCATGCTCAGCATTTGAGTATTGTGTTGCAGAAATTGAGGGAGGAGAAGCTATATGCTAAATTCTCCAAGTGCGAGTTTTGGCTCGAGTCCGTAGCATTTCTGGGGCATGTGGTGTCTCGTGATGGTATTCAGGTTGATCCGAAAGAAGATAGAGGCGGTGCAGAGTTGGCCTAGACCGTTCTCTCAGCTATAGAGATTAGGAGTTTTCTTGGCTTGGCGGGATATTATCGCCGGTTTGTTCAGGGATTTTCATCCATTGCTTCTTCATTGACTAAATTGACCTAGAAGGGTGCACCATTCGTGTGGTCGGATGAGTGCGAGGAGAGCTTTCAGAAGCTCAAGACAGCTTTGACCACAGCTCCAGTGTTAGTATTGCCATCAGCTTCAGGTTCATATACCGTTTATTGTGATGCCTCGAGAGTGGGGATAGGTTGTGTGTTGATGCAGGAAGGTAAGGTGATTGCTTATGCTTCTCGGCAGTTGAAGCCACATGAGAAAAACTATCCTGTTCATGATTTGGAGTTAGCTTCCATTGTTCATGCATTGAAGATTTGGAGACACTATTTGTACGATGTGTGTTGTGAGGTGTATACCGACCATCATAGTCTCCAGCACTTGTTCAAACAGAAAGATCTTAATTTGAGACAGCGGAGATGGCTTGAGTTGCTTATGGATTATGACATTACTATTCTATATCACCCGGGAAAGGCCAATATGGTGGTCGATGCTTTGAGCCGGAAGGCGGTCAGTATGGGGAGCTTGGCATATATTCCAGCCGAGGAGAGGCCATTTGCTTATGATGTTTAGGTGCTAGCCAATCGGCTAGTGAGGTTAGATATTTCGGAGCCCAGCAGAGTATTGGCTTGTGTTGTATCTCGGTCATCTCTATATGATCGTATTCGTGAGCGCCAGTATGATGATCCACATTTGGCTGTCCCGAGGGATAGAGTTCAGCATGATGATGCTAGAGATGTCACCATTGATAGTGACGGCGTATTGAGGATGCAGGGCCGGATATGTGTGCCCAATGTTGATGGCCTTCGTGAGTTGATTCCGGAGGAGGCCCATAGCTCGCGGTATTCTATCCATCCAGGAGCCGCGAAGATGTATCAAGATTTGAAACAACACTATTGGTGGAGAAAGATGAAAATGGACATTGTCGGACATGTAGCACGGTGCCTCAACTGTCAGCAGGTTAAGTACGAGCATCAGAGGCCCGGTGGTGTATTTCAGCGCATTGATATTCCTGAGTGGAAATGGGAGAGGATCATTATTGTCACGACCCGGATTTTCCCCCAACATCGGGATCGTGATGGCGCCTACTCGTGGTAGCTAGGCAAGCCACTGTATTCATACTATCCTGTTTTTAACAAAATTTTAATTAAATAAATGCGGAATAACAAATCACACGGTGAAAATCATACTGAAATCCTCTACCCAAGACGTGGAGTCACCAACTCACAAACTACTATGGAATACTACACAATAAAGTCTGAAAGAAATATAACATAATTCTGTTTGTCTCGGAACAATGAGACTACAGCTATTAACATAAATAAAGAAAGAGACGCCGGGCCTACCTCGGTCTCAAATGTGATCAACTCCCACGCAATCTATTTACTGCTGCTGCTGCTTCTGATCGTAACCTGGACCTGTGCAAAAACGCACAGAAGTGTAGCATCAGCACAACCGACCCCATGTGCTGGTAAGTGCCTGGCCTATCCCGGCGAAGTAGTGACAAGCCTAGGACCAGACACCCACATAACTAGTGCAATTCAATATATATATATGTGTACCACAAAATAACAAGAAATAATCAAGTATTAACACAATAAGGAATATCTTACAGAATTCAACAATTAACCACAGTTAATAATTTCACAAGGAAAAACAAAGTGTAATGTAAACACAAGTAATATCAATCGAAGAAATAGCAAACAGTTGCACGGCATCACCCTTCGTGCTTTTACTCTCATCCTCACATCCATAGTACGGCATGATCCTTCGTACATGGTTCAATAACAGAGGGCACGGCATGATCCTTCATGCATAATCAATAAATAAACATGGCACGGCATCACCCTTCGTGCATTATCACTCTTCCTCACCCAAAGAACAATCAAATAAGTTCACAAAGAAAACAAGGTATAATAGAAAACACAAGTAATATCAAGTCAAGGAATAGCAAGCAATTGCACGGCATCACCCTTCGTGCTTTTACTCTCATCCTCACCAAATAAACAAATAAAGTACACGGCATCACCCTTCGTGCTTTTACTCTCATCCTCACATCCATAGTACGGCATGATCCTTCGTACATGGTTCAATAACAGTGCACGGCATGATCCTTCGTGCATAAATAAATAAACATGGCACGGCATCACCCTTCGTGCATTATCACTCTTCCTCACCCAAATAACAATCACAGCTAAGGGCAGAGAAAGAAACAACAATTCATAAATCGTCCCATCAAGGGCAATCAATAATTATCTTCACAACAAGTCCCAACAAGGGAGAACAATAACAATTCATCTGTAATATATCTCAAAATAATCATTTTTCAACGACTCACGGTCATACTAGACGCCAGTGTATGGATGCTCGTCACCACGACCCATACACCGCACTCGATCACATAACACATAACACATAATCCTATTCCCTCAAGCTAGGATAGAACAAACACTTACCTCGAATGCTTATGAGCAATTCACTCCGTGGAAATGTCTTTTCTTTCAATTTGGCTCCAATCCAACCGTATCTATACACAATTGATTTAATATCATCAATTCTACTCCACAAACTAATTCTTAATACAAACTACAACTTTGACAACATTCTGCCATGAATAGTGAATTTCAACCCCGGGCCCACATGGTCGGAATTCGGGGTTATGACCAAAATCCGGTTACCCATTCCCCCACGAGTTCATATATATAATTTGTTTCAAAATCGGACCTCAATTCGAGGTCCAATTCCCCAATTTATGAAAAACCCTATTTTCTAAAAAAAACAAGAATTTTACCATGAAAACATTTGATTTCTAATGAAAAACATGTTTAATGATGTTAGGAACTGAAAGAATTAAGTAAAACGTGACTTACAATCGTTTTGATGAAGAAGAAATCCTTGAAGAATCACAAATGGGTGTTTTGGTTTTGTAAAATGTGAAGAAATGACTGAAATTCGTGTTTTTCAGGTCTCTGTGTTCGCATTTGCGAACATGGGTTCGCAATTGCGAACCCCGACCAATTTCCGGAGTTTGAAAAATAAGCTAAGGGTGGGAAGTTCGCATTTGCGAACTTTTCTTCGCATTTGCGAAGCCAAGGCAAAATTGGGAAGTTCGCATTTGCGAACTATTGTTCGCAATTGCGAACACAGGCTAAATATGGGGAGGTTCGCATTTGCGAACTATTGTTCGCATTTGCGAACCCAGGCGGAATAGTGGCCAGTTCGCATTTGCGAACTATAGCTCGCATTTGCGAACACAGGCACAGAAGGATCAACTTCGCATTTGCGAACTGTTGTTCACATTTGCGAACATAGACACAATAGGGGGGAGTTCGCATTTGCGAACTATTGCTCGCATTTGCGAACTCTGCAGAATAGTGGGGAGTTCGCATTTGCGAACTATTGTTCGCATTTGCGAACTCTGCAGACCAGTTGCAGACAGCAACTTCTAACATGAAAAATTGATCTCGTGGCCTATCCAAAGTTCACCCGAGCCCTCGGGCTCCAAACCAAATATGCACATAACCTCAAAAACACATTATGAACTTGTTCGTGCGATCACATCGCCAATATCACCTCATTTTCATCAAATCAAGCCTCAAATGCATGATTTTCATACCTTTAGTTTTCAAAACTTTCAAACTTGGGACTCAAGGTCCAAAACCTCTCAAACGACATCCAAATGTCACCAAACTTTACAGGAAATCACATATATAATATTTAAGACTTGTACCGGGCGTCGGAACCAAAATACGAGCCCGATACCAAGGTCAATTAATTTATTTCCTTTAATAATTGCATCAAAAACAATTTCCCATAAAAATTCATAACTTGGGCTCTAGGCCTCAGAATTCGACTCCGAACGCATGTCCAAGTCCCATATTTTCCTACGGACCTCTCGGGACCATCAAATCTCGGGTCCGGATCCGTTTACCAAAAATGTTGCCGAAGTCAACCATATCAATATTAATATCATTTTTATCCAAATTTCTCATAGAATTCATATTTTCTATCACAAAATCTTTCCGGCTACATGCTCGGATCGTGCACGTAAATCGAGGCAACATAGAATGAGGTTTTCAAGGCCTCGAAGCTCGAAATTATTAATAAAATAAGTGATGACCCTTTGGGTCGTCACAATCTCCACCTCTAAAACAACCGTTCGTCCTCGAACGGACAAAAGAAAGAAGTACCCGAGTCAGGAAACAAGTGTGGGTAACGGCTCCGCATATCAGACTCGGACTCCCAGGTCGATGCCTCAGGAGGCTGACCTCTCCACTGAACACGCACAGAAGGATAACTCTTCGACCTCAGCTGTCGAACCCGCCGGTCTAGAATAGCCACCGGCTCCTCCTCGTAAGATAGATCATTGTCCAATTGGACAGTACTGAAGTCTAACACATGTGTGGGATCGCCGTGGTATCTCCGAAGCATAGATACGTGAAAAACTCGATGCACGACTGATAAGCTAGGCGGCAAAGCTAATCTGTAAGCCACCCCTCCCACTCTGTCTAGAATCTCAAATGGGCCAATATACCTAGGGCCGAGCTTGCCCTTCTTCCCAAACCTCATCACGCCCTTCATAGGCGACACCCGGAGCAATACTCGTTCACCAACCATGAAATCTACATCTCGAACCTTACGATCCGCATAAGTCTTTTGCCTAGACTGAGCTGAACGCAATCTCTCCTGAATAGTCTTGACCTTATCCAAGGCCTCCTGAACTAAGTCTGTACCCAACAACCGAGCCTCTCCCGGTTCAAACCATCCAACCGGTGATCGACATCGCCTACCATACAACGCCTCATACGGAGCCATCTGGATGCTAGATTGGTAACTGTTATTGTAGGCGAACTCTGCTAATGGTAGAAACCGGTCCCACGAGCCTCCGAAATCAATAACACAGGCTCGAAGCATGTCCTCAAGTATCTGAATAGTCCGCTCGGACTGGCCGTCCGTCTGAGGATGAAATGCTGTACTCAACTGAACCTGGGTACCTAACTCCTGCTGGACCGCTCTCCAGAACCGCGAGGTAAACTGCGTACCCCGATCGGAGATAATAGATACTAGCACCCCATGGAGACGAACAATCTCCCTAATGTAAACCTCCGCTAACCTCTCCGACGAGTAGGAGATAGATACTGGAATAAAGTGTGCTGATTTGGTCAGCCTATCAACAATGACCCAAATAGCATCAAATTTCCTCCGAGTCAAAGGAAGTCCAATAACGAAGTCCATAGTGATCCGCTCCCATTTCCACTCGGGAATTTCAATCCTCTGGAATACACCACCAGGTCTCTGGTGCTCATATTTCACCTGCCGACAATTTAGACACCGAGCGACATACGCAACGATATCTTTCTTCATTCTGCGCCACCAATAGTGCTGCCGTAAGTCCTGGTACATCTTCGCGGCGCCCGGGTGAATAGAATACCGCGAACTGTGGGCCTCTGCTAAGATCAACTCTCGAATCCCTTCGACATTGGGTACACAAACTCGACCCTGCAATTTCAATACCCCATCATCATCTAGGTTTACCTGTGTGGCACCTCCCTGCTGTACTGTATCTCTCAACTCACGCAAATGAGGATCATCAAATTGCCTCTCACGGATACACTCTAATAACGAAGAACGAGCGACCGTGCAAGCTAACACTCTGCTAGGCTCAGAAATGTCTAATCTCACGAACCGGTTGGCTAAGGCCTGGACATCTAGAGCTAATGGTCTCTGACTGACCGGAATGTATGCAAGACTACCCATGCTAGCATACTTTCTACTCAAAGCATCGGCCACCACATTGGCCTTACCTGGGTGATATAATATAGTAACATCATAGTCTTTTAGCAACTCTAACCATCTCCGCTGTCGTAGATTCAACTCCTTCTGTTTGAACAAGTACCGTAGGCTTTTGTGATCGGTGTACACCTCACATGTCACACCATATAGATAATGCCTCCAGATCTTTAAGGCATGAACCACTGCTGCTAACTCAAGATCATGAACTGGATAATTCTTCTCATGTATCTTTAACTGCCTCGAAGCATAAGCGATAACCTTACCATCCTGCATCAATACCGCTCCAAGCCCCGTACGAGATGCGTCACAATAAACTGTATAAGGCCCTGTACCTGTAGGTAGTACCAACACCGGTGCGGTGGTCAAGGCCGTCTTGAGCTTCTGAAAGCTCGCCTCACACTCCTCTGACCACTGAAACTGGACACCCTTCTGGGTCAACCTGGTCATCGGGGCCGCAATAGAAGAAAACCCCTCTACAAAACGACGGTAGTAACCTGCTAATCCCAAGAAACTCCGGATCTCAGTCACTGAAGCTGGTCGAGGCCAATTCTGGACTGCCTCAATCTTCTTTGGGTCTACCTGAATACCTTCCACTGATACAATGTGACCCAGAAATGCTACCGAACTCAGCCGAACTCACATTTAGAAAATTTGGCATATAGATGGTTATCTTTCAGAGTCTGAAGAACCACTCCGAGGTGCTGCTCGTGCTCTTCCTGGCTGCGGGAGTACACCAGGATGTCATCTATGAAGACTATCACGAACGGATCTAAGTAAGGCTTGAATACCCGATTCATCAACTCCATGAATGCTGCTGGGGCATTGGTCAACCCGAAGGACATGACCAAGAACTCATAATGCCCATATCTAGAGCGAAAGGCTGTCTTAGGAATGTCAGCCGCCCTGATCTTCAGCTGATGGTAGCCCGATCTCAAGTCTATCTTAGAGAATACCCTCGCTCCCTGGAGCTGGTCAAACAAATCATCAATCCTCGGCAGTGGATATTTATTTTTGATAGTCACCTTGTTTAACTGCCGGTAATCAATACACATCCGCATCGAGCCATCCTTCATCTTTACAAATAACACAGGTGCTCCCCAGGGGGAAACACTGGGCCTGATAAAGCCCTTCTCAAGAAGGTCCTGCAACTGATCTTTCAATTCTTTTAGTTCCGGCGGGGCCATACGATAGGGTGGAATAGAGATGGGCTGAGTGCCCGGTGCCAGATCAATACAGAAATCAATATCCCTGTCGGGTGGCATGCTCGGCAGGTCTGAAGGAAAAACCTCAGGAAACTCCCGTGCAATAGGGACTGAATCAATGGAAGGAACTTCTGCACTAAAATCACGAACATAAGCCAAATAAGCTAGACACCCCTTCTCGACCATACGTCGAGCCTTAACATAAGAAATAACAGAGTGCGAACGGAGTGGCTTGAGGTACCCTTCCACTCTAATCGGGGTGATTCGGCAAGGCTAAGGTGACAGTCTTAGCATGACAATCAAGAATAGCATGGTATGGGGACAACCAGTCCATCCCCAATATGACATCAAAATCTACCATATCCAAAAGCAACAGATCCACACGGGTCTCAAGACCCCCAAATATAACTACGCACGAACGATGCACCCGTTCGACTACAATGGAGTCACCCACTGGTGTAGCCACATAAACTGGAATATCCAGAGCATAGCTGGGCACAACCAAATACGGTGCGAAGTAGGAAGACACATAGGAATATGTAGATCCAGGGTCAAATAATACCGAAGCACCTCTGCCACACACAAGAATAGTACCTGTAATCACAGCATCTGATGCCTCTGCCTTTGGCCTGGCTGGTAAAGCATAGAATCGGGGATCTGCACCTCCCCTCTGAGCTGCGTCTCTAGGACGACCATCAACTGGCTGACCTCTACCTCTCGCTGGACGGTCTCCACCTCTACGGTCTCGACCTCCACCTCTATAATCTCTACCCCCGCCTCTGGCTGGCTGGGCAGGCTGAGGGTCAGCTGGGGCCTGGATCATAGGACGAGGACCTCGCTGCTGAGAGTTGCCCGCTGCTATAGGGCAATTCTTGATAAAATGACCCGGGTCACCACAACCGTAGCAACTCTTTTGACTGATAGGGCTGCTGGCCCTGACGACCCGAATGGCCTCCACGAACACTCTGAAGAGGCTGAGCATTAATAGGATACTGGTCTGAATAATGCCCCCGAGAACCACGATCACCTGATCCACCCTGTGAAGCCTGAAGGGCGGAATGAAAAGGCCTGGAGGACTGGCCTCTATCAAAGGATTCTCTGCTACCAGAGGAAGAACCACCAAACTTGCCTGAATGACGAGGCCTCTTATCTGAAGAATAACCGCCTCCCCTAGCAAGAGCCATCTCAACTCTACGTGCTGCATTGGCCGCCTCCTGAAATGATATGTCACTCCCCACGCCCATAGCCATCTGGAGTCTAATCGGCTGATTAAGCCCATCTATAAATCTGCGGACCCTCTCCCGCTCCGTGGGAAGTATCACCACTGCATGACGAGCCAAGTCAATAAATCTCGTCTCATACTGTGTAACTGTCATAGTGCCCTGATGGAGGCGCTCAAACTGCCTCCGAAGTAAATCCCGCTGAGTAGCAGGGAGAAACTTCTCCATAAATAGTTCCGTAAACTGATCCCATGATAAAGCTGGGGACCCTGCTGGTCGAGTCAAGCAATAATCTCTTCACCAAGTCTTGGCGGATCCCGCAAGCCTGAAGGTACAGAAGTCAACTCCGTTTGTCTCCACAATCCCCATAGTCTTTAGAATCTCATGACAACTGAATAAGAAGTCCTGAGGATCCTCTGATGCGGCTCCACTGAATGTAGTGGTAAATAGCTTGGAGAACCGATCAAGCCTCCATAACGAATCAGAAGTCATGGTCGCTCCATCACCTGCATGAGCTGTGGTACCTGACTGAGTGGCCACAGCTGGCTGAACTACTGGTGCCTGAGGCTGAGGAGCTACTGGCTCCGGAGTATGAGCAATAGGAGTCTGGGCCCCTCCTCCAGCCCGAGAAGTGGCTGGGGCAACTGATAATAAACCCGCTCTGGCAATGCTGTCCATAAATCCCGCTATTCTGACCAAAGCATCCCGGAGATCCGGGTAATCAAAGCCTCTCCTGGGACCTGAGCTGGGCCCACTGGAGCTGCTGGAACCGGAACCTCCTCTTCAATCTCAATATGAGGCTCCACCTCTGGGGTAGCTGCCTGGGGCTGAGCTCTACCCCTACCACGGCCTCTGATACGGCCTTGGCCCCTGCCCCTCACGGGAGCTGTCTGGGGCTCAGGCTGCTGGTCAGCGGACGAAGAAGTGCGTGTCCTTACCATCTGCGAAAGGACAGAATAGAAATTCAATCAATAATTGAGGAACAAGTCGCACGACAAGAAAGAACAAATGAGAGACTTTTTCCTAACTCAATAGACTCTGGAGGACAAGTACAGACGTCTCCGTACCTACCTCTCAAACTCTACTAAGCTTGTTCGTGAGTGGTGAGACCTATGTAACCTAGAGCTCTGATACCAACTTGTCACGACCCGGATTTTCCCCCAACATCGGGATCGTGATGGCGCCTACTCGTGGTAGCTAGGCAAGCCACCGTATTCATACTATCCTGTTTTTAACACAATTTTAATTAAATAAATGCGGAATACTTTATCGAAATAGAAATAACTAATTACACTACCCAAGACGTGGAGTCACCAACTCACAAACTACTATGGAATACTACACATAAAAGTCTGAAAGAAATATAACATAATTCTGTTTGTCTCGGAACAATGAGACTACAGCTATTAACATAAATAAAAAAAGAGACGCCGGGCCTGCGGACGTCTGCAAGCTACCTCGGTCTAAAATGTGATCAACTCCCACGCAATCTATTTACTGTTGCTGCTGCTCCTGATCGTAACCTGGACCTGTGCAAAAACGCACAGAAGTGTAGCATCAACACAACCGACCCCATGTGCTGGTAAGTGCCTGGCCTATCCCGGCGAAGTAGTGACAAGCCTAGGACCAGACACCCACATAACCTGTGCAATTCAATATATATATATGTGTACCACAAAATAACAAGAAATAATCAAGTATTAACACAATAAGGAATATCTTAAAGAATTCAACAATTAACCACGGTTAATAATTTCACAAGGAAAAACAAAGTGTAATGTAAACACAAGTAATATCAATTGAAGAAATAGCAGACAGTTGCACGGCATCACCCTTCGTGCTTTTACTCTCATCCTCACCAACCATAGTACGGCATGATCCTTCGTACATGGTTCAATAACAGGGCACGGCATGATCCTTCGTGCATAATCAATAAATAAACATGGCACGGCATCACCCTTCGTGCATTATCACTCTTCCTCACCCAAAGAACAATCAAATAAGTTCACAAAGAAAACAAGGTATAATAGAAAACACAAGTAATATCAAGTCAAGGAATAGCAAGCAATTGCACGGCATCACCCTTCGTGCTTTTACTCTCATCCTCACCAAATAAACAAATAAAGTACACGGCATCACCCTTCGTGCTTTTACTCTCATCCTCACATCCATAGTACGGCATGATCCTTCGTACATGGTTCAATAACAGGGCACGACATGATCCTTCGTGCATAATCAATAAATAAACATGGCACGGCATCACCCTTCGTGCATTATCACTCTTCCTCACCCAAATAACAATCACAGTTAAGGGCAGAGAAAGAAACAGCAATTCATAAATCGTCCCATCAAGGGCAATCAACAATTATCTTCACAACAAGTCCCAACAAAGGAGAACAATAACAATTCACCTGTAATATATCTCAAAATATCATTTTCCAACGACTCACGATCATACTAGACGCCAGTGTATGGATGCTCGTCACCACAGCCCATACACCGCACTCGATCACATAACACATAACACATAATCCTATTCCCTCAAGCTAGGATAGAACAAACACTTACCTTGAATGCTTATGAGCAATTCACTCCGTGGAAATGTCTTTTCTTTCAATTTGGCTCCAATCCAACCGTATCTATACACAATTGATTTAATATCATCAATTCTACTCCACAAACTAATTCTTAATACCAAATACAACTTTTACAACATTCTGCCATGAATAGTGAATTTCAACCCCGGGCCCACATGGTCGGAATTCGAGGTTATGACCAAAATCCGGTTACCCATTCCCCCACGAGTTCATATATATAATTTGTTTCAAAATCGGACCTCAATTCGAGGTCCAATTCCCCAATTTATGAAAAACCCTATTTTCTAAAAAAAACAAGAATTTTACCATGAAAACATTTGATTTCTAATGAAAAACATGTTTAATGATGTTAGGAATTGAAAGAATTAAGTAAAAAGTGACTTACAATCGTTTTGATGAAGAAGAAATCCTTGAAGAATCGCAAATGGGTGTTTTGGTTTTGTAAAATGTGAAGAAATGACCGAAATTCGTGTTTTTCAGGTCTCTGTGTTCGCATTTGCGAACATGGGTTCGCAATTGCGAACCCCGACCAATTTCCGGAGTTTGAAAAATAAGCTAAGGGTGGGAAGTTCGCATTTGCGAACTTTTCTTCGCATTTGCGAAGCCAAGGCAAAACTGGGAAGTTCGCATTTGCGAACTATTGTTCGCAATTGCGAACAAAGGCTAAATATAGGGAGGTTCGCATTTGCGAACTATTGTTCGCATTTGCGAACCCAGGCAGAATAGTGGCCAGTTCGCATTTGCGAACTATAGCTCGCATTTGCGAACACGAGCACAGTAGGGTCAAGTTCGCATTTGCGAACTATTGTTCGCATTTGCGAACATAGACACAATAGGGGGGAGTTCGCATTTGCGAACTATTGTTCGCATTTGCGAACTCTGCAGAATAGTGGGGAGTTCGCATTTGCGAACTATTGTTCGCATTTGCGAACTATTGTTCGCATTTGCGAACTCTGAAGACCAGTTGCAGACAGCAACTTCTAACATGAAAAATTGATCTCGTGGCCTATCCAAAGTTCACCCCGAGCCCTCGGGGCTCCAAACCAAATATGCACATAACCTCAAGAACACATTATGAACTTGTTCGTGCGATCACATCGCCAATATCACCTCATTTTCATCAAATCAAGCCTCAAATGCATGATTTTCATACCTTTAGTTTTCAAAACTTTCAAACTTGGGACTCAAGGTCCAAAACCTCTCAAACGACATCCAAATGTCACCAAACTTTACAGAAATCACATATATAATATTTAAGACTTGTACCGGGTGTCGAAACCAAAATACGAGCCCGATACCAAGGTCAATTAATTTATTTCCTTTAATAATTGCATCAAAAACAATTTCCCATAAAAATTCATAACTTGGGCTCTAGGCCTCGGAATTCGACTCCGGACGCATGTCCAAGTCCCATATTTTCCTACGGACCTCTCGGGACCATCAAATCTCGGGTCCGGATCCGTTTACCAAAAATGTTGACCGAAGTCAACCATATCAATATTAATATCATTTTTATCCAAATTTCTCATAGAATTCATATTTTCTATCACAAAATCTTTCCGGCTACATGCTCGGATCGTGCACGTAAATCGAGGCAACATAGAATGAGGTTTTCAAGGCCTCGGAAGCTCGAAATTATTAATAAAATAAGTGATGACCCTTTGGGTCGTCACACTACCCAAGATTGGTGTCACACGAACGGCGAGGAAGTTTGATTCTGTATGGGTGATTGTGGATAGACTGACCAAGTCAGCTCACTTCATTCCAGTTAGTACTACCTACTCATCGGAGCGGTTGGCGGCGATCTTTATTCGAGAGATTGTTCGGTTGCATGGAGTTCCAGTGTCTATCATATCCGACAGGGGTACTCAGTTCACTTCTCAGTTTTGGAGAGAATTTCAGCGAGAGATGGGTACGCGGGTTGAGTTGAGTACTGCATTTCACCCCCAGACAGATGGGCAGTCTGAGCGTACTATTCAGATTCTGGAGGATATGTTTCGAGCATGTGTGATTGACTTTGGTGGTTCGTGGGATGAGTTCCTACCACTTGCCGAGTTTGCCTACAACAACAGTTATCAGTCGAGTATTCGGATGGCCCCGTATGAGGCATTGTATAGCAGACAGTGTAGATTCCCCGTGGGATGGTTTGAGCCTGGTGAGGATAGATTGATAGGGACTGAGTTAGTCCAGGATGCTCTGGATAGAGCAAAGTTGATCCAGGAGAGGCTTCGTACAGCACGGTCTCGTCAGAAGAGTTACGCGGACCGTAGAGTTCGAGAGTTGTCTTTCATGGTTGGTGACAGAGTATTGTTGAAGGTTTCACCTATGAAGGGTGTCATGAGGTTCGGGAAGAAAGGGAAGTTGAGTCCCAGGTACGTTGGTCCTTTTGAGATACTTAGGAGAGTTGGAGAGGTGGAGAGGTGGCATATGAGTTGGCCTTGCCGCCCAGCTTATCCAGCGTTCATCCAGTATTCCATGTGTCTATGCTTCGGAAGTACATTGGAGATCCGTCTCATGTATTGGACTTCAGTACCATTTAGCTTGATGGTGATCTATCCTATGATGTGGAGCCTATTGCCATTTTGGGACGTCAGGTGAGGAAATTGAGGTCTAAGGAGATTGCATCAGTTAAGTTTCACTAGAGAGGTCGACCCGTGGAGGAGGCCACTTGGGAGGTCGAGCGGGAGATGCGGAGTATACATCCTCACTTGTTTGAGACTTCAGGTATGTTTCTTGACCCGCTCGAGGACGAGCGTTTGCTTAAGAGGGGGAAAATGTGACGACCCGGCCCGTCGTCACGGGAATTACGACCCCGTTATGTTGTAATTACATGTTTTATGCTTTTATATCAGTGTTAGAGTCTAACGGTGAGTTAGGAGTGATTTGGATTGAAAATGAGGCATATAGCCTTTTTGAAGGAAACTTGAATATGGAAAGTCAACCCGGAGTTGACTATTTAGTTAGAGGGCTCGAAATCGGATTCTGATGATTCGGTTAGTTCTGGGAGGTCATTTATGACTTAGGGGAGCGATCGGAACTGAATTTGGAGGCCCGGTGTAGAAATAGGCTTGAATTGGCTAAGGTTGAATTTTGGCGAAATCCGAACAGTAGGTGAGATTTTGATGCGGGGGTCGAAATGGAATTCCGACAATTCCTGTAGCGTTGTTATGTGATTTTGGATATGTCCGCAAAATTTCAGGTCATTCGGACGTCGTTTGGTCGGGTTTTTGATGAAATGTGTAATTCAGAATGTTTTAAGGAATTTAGGCTTGAATTCGATGTGAATTATGGGTTTTGATGTTATTAGACGTGTTTTGAGGATTGGAGCAAGTTTGAATAAGGTATTTCGATGTGTTGGTGTGTTTGGATGAGGTCCCGAGGGCCTCGGGGTGTTTTCGGATGGCTAAATGGGAGAAAATATGGAAAAATTGCAGGGAAGTGTTCTGGTTCTGTTGTTTTCGCTCCTGTGGAAATGGGGGCGCAGGAGCGAGTCCGCAGAAGCAGACGAGGAGGCGCAGGAGCGCTTGTCTTCGCAGAAGCGAAAAAATGACCGCTGAGGCGGCGTCGCAGGAGCGAAGGGTAGACCACAGAAGCGGTCAAGAGGCGAAATGGAGAAGTCCGCAAGAAGTGGGCGATTGATCGCATAGGCGAGTCCGCAGGAGCGGACTCTTGGTCGCAAAGGCGGAACATTCCGCAGGAGCGGAATTTTATCCGCAGAAGCGGACCCGTAGGAGCGGTCCGTGTAGTGCAGGAGCGGAAATGGCCAAATAGGCCTGGGTGCGCAGAAGCGACCAGTTGGTCGCTGAAGCGGTTCCACAGGGGCGGAAAATGGTCTGCAGAAGCGAAAATCGCAGTAAGTTAAGTGTATCAGAAGTCAGAAAAGTTTCAGAAACATTTCACACATTTGGGTCTCGGCTTTAGAGGCGATTTGGGCGATTTTGAAGAGAAACTCAAGGGAAATCATCAGGTAATCAACTATGAACTTAAACTATGATTAGTATTGATAATATTATGCAATTATATCATGAAAATGGTGGAATTTGGGGTAATTTATGGAAGATTTAACCCTAGGCTTGAACTTTAGAAAATCAAGGTTTTGAATGGGCAAATGGAGTCCGAATTTGGTAAAATTTATATGCCTAGACTCGTATCGAGATGAGGATTCCGAATATGTGACTTTTATAATTTTTCGAGAAGCGTACCAAAAGTCGGGTTTTGACAACTTTGGGAATTTTGATGTAAATTGAGTTGTTTTGATTGGGTGTCGCCCCATTGGCCTAATTTGTTGTGTTTCTACTGTATTTGATCAGATTCTACGCGTGCAGAGCTTGATTCTCGTGGCAAGGGCATTTCGGAGTAGTCGTCGCGCCGTATTGAGGTGAGTAATAGATGTGGGTGATGACCAGCGGGTTTGAAACGCCGGTATACCACTTTGCGACGTTGTAGAGCGGCGAGACACGTACTCTCTTGTGAGTACGGGGTCGATTGTGATTGGGGACTATGGCTTAGTCTGACTTGTTGATACTTCGTTATGATATTAGGCCACTCTTGAGCCGAGGAACCCCCTTCTTGGGCGGTTGAGTATACATGTGGGCCGTGAGCCAGTTATTGGATCCCGCGAGGATCGTTATCATTGTCTATTCATATTGACATGTTAGTTACTACCAGTCCGTAGCTATTTCTGTTATCATGCTATTTCCAATCTCCGGAACTTGATATTACTGTTTTCCAACAGAAAATGATAAAAAGGTTTTCAAAACTACTTTTGAGCCTGCGAGGCTGTATTTGCATATTAGCTGACTGGTAGTGGATCGGGCTGTGCGCCGCAGCGGTACATATGTTGGATCGGACTGCACGCCGCAGTGATATTGTCTTGCGCCGTAGGAGCCCCTCCGGAGTCTGAACCCCCACAGTGAGCACGGGTACCCAAATTGGATCGGGCTACGCGCCGTAGCGGTCATATCATGCATTGCATTGCATTTAGCTACATCTGCTGGCTGTTATACCGTTTTGCTGGTACTTATTGGTACAAGTACAATCGATATTGATTCTGTGACAGGGGATTCGATTACAGCTTTACATAGTACTTTATTGCGGATTTCTCATCTGCGCTGTCTTACCCTTGTTTATTACCACTGATTCTGGCAGTACTCATTTTACTCCCTGCACCTTGTGTGCAGATCCAGGTACCTCTCAGCAGTGATCTAGTAGCTGTGCGAGGCGACATTTGTGGATATTCGACGTAGCTGCAGAGTCCGCAGGACCCGATATTCCTCCTTACTGTCTCTTGATTTGGTATTGACTTTACTTTCTGCACTTGGTATCTTGTAAACCTTTATACACTCATGTTCAGTAGAGGCTCATGACTCTTGACCCTTCGGTCTATGGGAGTTGATGTATTATGGGACTTGGTTCCCCGTTTTCGTTATATGTATCGCTGTTGCTTCGTGAATTATTATGCTTAAATGGGCTAAAGAGAGCTTCTAGCTCCGTTGTTGATGTTGATTGGTCAGGCTGGCTTAGCAATGTGTTGGGCGCCATCACGACCAGATTTGGGGTCGTGATAGTTACCATGCTAAACCCGTCTGGTCTGTAACAAGTGTTCGTCCTCTTTTAATCTATTCCGAACACTTCATTTGCCCTTTGGGTGGATTGTGTTATGTTTCCCTTATTGATAACCTTTTGGCATGGACAATATGCTAGTGCCATCTTTTTTTTCTAACTGGAACTTTCATTCTCATTCTCTTTTGCGGATAGTGCATAGTTAGTAGCTTTATTGTCCCACACATTTTTCTAACTGGAACTTTCATTCTCATTCTTTTATGCCTTGTTTAACCAGTTTACAGTACCACAACATCACCAACGGTATTCTAACTTCCCATTGTATGTAGACATGAACTATCTCTAGATCCTTTAGTTGATATTCAGTCTCACCCAAGTCGGTTGCATTGCGGTTAGTCCCTTATAACTTTTACTAACACTTGTGTTCCAAGTGAGTCCACCATTTTGATGCAAAATTTGTTTTTGATAACCATGACCATCTCAATTTAAAGGTTTTCTCCCCATTTATTCTCACCCCATTCTTCCTAGATAGTGAATAGCCACGCACTCTTCCATATATTATGTGGTCTCTTACCTTAGGTATTTCATCCGGCTCACCTCTTAACTCTTATTGGGATATATGTAGCAAAGGGTGTTCGTCTGAACATCACTTAACACTTTTCTGTTTGTAAGATTCTTTAAAGGCTCTCTATCAAGCCCCTATTACCATCTTGGGTTGTTGTAGCAACACATTTATTTTTCCCACTCGCTCTGGCTTTCTTAGTATCCCGAAACATTGATTAAATCACAAATCTATGATTAGCCCATTCTAAGAACTTGCAATCTTTCGCATTTGACATATGGTACTTCCTTGGGTTCCATTTCTCCTGACCTTCTAACAAGTAAAAGTCTCTTTACAAACATACTCTTATTTTCTAGAATCGTTGACCCTATCATTCACATTGCCATGCGCGAAGAATTTACCTTCCTTAACCTTCTTAGGATGCTAGATGTCTATCATTGACATATCCTTTCAGATAGTCATGTTACCTATTATATATTTTCTAGACCACACATGTCTTCACCAAAATATTCAAATATCATAGCTACATGGTCTCACTCTTGTCTCATTGTATTTAAGTGGCCTCACAATGGCCCTCCCTCACCCACATGGGGTGAATGTCCATGATTTTGACACAAGTCTTGAGTTTAGAAACTTTAGGGACATATGCCTCATATATCTATCCCTCATATTCACATATATATATATATATTTAGAAACTTTAGGGACATATGCCTCATATATGTATCCCTCATATTCACATATATATATATATCTATATATATATATATATATATATATATATTCGACTATTAGGGAAATTTAAGTCACCATAGTATTAATCTCATAAGTTCCCTACTCCTATTCAGCCACGCAAGTATGGGATTCCATGATATATATATATATATATATATATATATATATATATATATATATATATATATATATATATATATATATATATATATATATATATATATATATATATATATATATACATTCGACTATTAGGGAAATTTAAGTCACCATAGTATTCATCACATAAGTTCCCTACTCCTATTCAGCCCCGCAGGTATGGGATTCCAAGTTCCCGCGCATATATCCTTTATGAGTGTAACGCAACTTCGTACATTTCTGGGTCCTTATAAAGTTCGTAAGACAAGGGTCTTCTCACCAAGGGTCCAATTGAGTCTTATTTCATAACATTTTACCTCATGTGAGAGACTTACACTCTCATCATTAATCTCTTGGTCATTATCTCATATATCACGTGCTTTTATAACCAATATTCGTTCACACCTTAGGATCATTTACATACTTTTTGCACTATCCACGTGCGCTATTCAAGCTTACATATCATTTATCAAATCAATGCCTCTTTGGGCGGGTAATCACTTTTAACCCTTTCCCCAAATAAAGTATACTTATAGTACTATGTACTTATACTATATATCCATATTGTTTATTCAACAAGATACATGCGCAATCTCCATAATACCCATGTCCTTTCCCATTGGTCATGTTTGCCCTAAGATTCTTTGGACTAAATGTTTGGAACAATTCTTGAAGATGATAGACTTTTCTCTCTAAAACCCCTCTTTTCTCTCTAGTTTTGGTAAGAAGACATGAGAAAATGAAGGAGAAAGGTGTTTTATTAAAGATTGGGGAAGTTGAATCTTTGCCCTAGGATCCTTTGGACTAAATATTTGGAACAATTCTTGAAGATGATAGACTTCTCTCTCTAAAACCCCTCTCTCCTCTCACTAGTTTTGCTAAGAAGACATGAGAAAATGAAGGAGAAAGGAGTTTTATTAAAGAAGTGGTCGGGTCAAATTTTATCAAAATTCTGGGCCGAGTCAATTCTGCGGTCGCATATGCGATCGCAGAATCAACATGCGGTCTGCATAATGACCGTAGAAGTGCCTCAAAATTTTCACAGGTTCAGTTATGGAATGTGACCAAAATGCACCGCAGATTTGACATCTAAAATTCTCGAGAAATTATGCGGTAGATCTGCGGTTCACATATCCATTTTGCGATCGCATATCGATCGTATTTTCAACACCATTTTTGAAAACATTATGTTAAGCTCTGTGGTAGGAATGCGGTCCGCATAGCAGATCTGCGGTCACATTCCTGACCGCAGAATCGACACTTTTTTGGAAAAATTGATACTTTGAATTTTTTTGAAATGTAAATTACTACCAAGGGTCCGATCAGCGGCGATCGAGCTAACCGCGAAGAATTCTACGCATTCCTAACACATTATTCGAACCATGGCACCACATCTACTAGATTTTTAAGCACAAAAATTTTACGGGGTCTTACATTTCGTCTTGAATTTCTTGTTGACTTCTTCTTTTATTTTTACACTGATGTCCTTTTAAAAATTCCTTAACTTTTGCTTTACCGGCCGGCATTCTGGATAGATGGGAAATTTATGTACCACCAAGTCAGTACTGAGCCCGGGCATGTCATCATAAGACCAAGAAAATATATCCTTGTACTCATGTAACAACCTGATCAAATCTTCTCTGAGTGAAGTCTCTAAATGCACACTAATCTTTGTCTCTCGAACATTCTCCTCACTTCCCAAATCATAGATTCCATCTCATTTAAGTTCGGTTTGAGTTTTTCTTCATAATGATTCAGATCTTTACTAATTTCCTCAAATACTTCCACATCCTCATATTCCACTTCATGTTCATTTTCCATTTCCTGTATAACTGATTATCAAGACTGGACTAGGAATCCTTCATGCATGACATATCATTGGAATCAATAATTATTGAACTGTACAATAGAAGAAAAATAAAATAAGGCAAAAATGGAGGAAGAAAAGAAATTGCATTTCATTGAATTTTTGAAAGGAAACAAGAGTTGGATACATTTGATTTGACGGGATATGGGATTACAATTTTAAAACAAGATAGTTTTGGGAATGAAATATTAAAAGCTAACTACCACAACTCCCTCCGGATTGGAAGAGGAGTAGATTACCAGTTATTTAGCATAGTGTGGGGTCCAACAAATTGAACGTCCATTTTGCTTGTTCCTTCGCCAGTCTCCATCACATTCACGTCTTCAAATAACCTTTCAAATCTAGCTAGAAGCTCTTCATCTGATTTTATCTCTGCACGGTTTGGCATGACAGTTGCCAGACGTCTCTCTGTACCAGGCTTGTCAAAGGAGTTGGATAATTTTGGGATAGGTTTGGAAAGGGTACACCCTTTCTTTTTCAACTTCTTAGCACTCTGTATATTAGCAATAGTTGGTTTGAAACCCAAGCCAAAAATATCAATACTGCCTGGAAGGTGAATTGGCTTTGTTATACCCTGCAAGGTAACTCCTAAAACCTTTCCTGGAGAAAACCCATTCTTTATCAACTATTTGGTGATCATAACCGCTGCAGGGGCCACCGTGGGTACTGGCATATTTTCTCCTTCAGATATTTTGTTCACAATCATGGTGTCCATTACTTGGTACACCCATGGACCTTTATCTCCTTCAACTTCCTCAAATGGTGTAATAGCATTGCAAATATCGTCTTCCCCGTGCACTATTATTTCTTGTTGCTCCCACTCAAATTTTACCATTTGATGCAAAAAAATGGTATTGCTTTTGCAACGTGGATCCACGGACGTCCTAACAAGAGGTTGTATGATACATCAACATCCAACACTTGAAACTCCACAGTGAAATCCACTGGTCCGATAGCAAGCTCTAGTATAATATCTCCCACAGTGTTCTTTCGTCCTACATCAAAACCCCTCACAGATACAGTGTTTCGGTGAATTCTCTCATGGATGACTTTCAACTTCCCTAGAGTTGACAACGGACAGATATTGCCACTTGATCCATTGTCCACCGAAACACAAGCTACTACAGAGTCTTCACATTTTACAGTAAGGTATAGTGCTTTATTATGCTTCATCCTATCTAGCTGTAGCTCACTGTCCGAAAATGTTATCTTATTGTTCTCAAAGATCTTGTTTGTGATTTTCTCTAGATGACATACTGAGATTTTCTCCGGTACGTGGGCTTATTTAGAATCTTCATCAACACCTTTCTATGTTCAT
The DNA here is from genome assembly GCA_032618575.1 of Nicotiana noctiflora. Lineage (NCBI taxonomy): Eukaryota > Viridiplantae > Streptophyta > Magnoliopsida > Solanales > Solanaceae > Nicotiana > Nicotiana noctiflora. Next base: position 730,535 of record JASVEL010004938.1, on the reverse strand, counting down.
TAGAATGAATTAACAGGGATAACAACGATATTTGCGCGGGCGTCTTCCTCAATTGCTCGACTATAGAGTAATCTTGAGCTTTTATCTTCTTTAGAAATTCCCCAGCTTCTTCCTCAGTGACTGCTTTCTTCATATAAGCTAGATTTTGTTTAACCACTTTCGTCTTTCTCAACTCATCTGGGGCAAAGCATCGCCCAGAGCGAGTTAAACCATGAGGTTCACAAATTTCCCCCTTAACTTCTTTCCCTTTATACATCACAGTTACTTTATCATAATTCCACGGTACGACTTTGGTACTTACAACTGGCATCTAAACAACTGGTTTAATAACCACTGGCTCTATATAAGCCCCATTCACAATCAGCAAGGGCTTCACCCTAGGTACTATTACTTTCGCGGGCTCGGGCTCAATTATCACAAATGGCTATTTTGCTTGTAACTCAACTGAAACTTTCTCACTTTCAACTTTCTCTTTGCTATTTGCTTTAATTGTCATCACCGTCTGAAAAGGTTTTCTGCAGCTTTCTCCCTGTACTAGCTCTATCATATGTGTCTCATGATGCGATGGTAAAGGATTTTGCATTATGTTGGGAGTCTCTGGAGCTTGCACCTCAATCTCCTGGAGTCAATGAGTTTTTGTATTGCAGACTTTAAGTGCCAACACTTCTCTCCGTATCATGTCCCGATGGCCCAGAACAGTATTCACAACGAACGGAGTGGTCTAAATTTCTGGGTGGAGGGTTGGGAATTTTAGGTTCAATGGGGTTCGACATCCCTAATTCTCTCAATCGGTGAAAATAACTGGTATATGATTCTCCCATAGGAGTGAATGTTCTTTTCCTTTGAGCCCTATCACCTTTTACTTCAGGGTCAGGACGAAAGTTGGGTCGATTTGGATTTCTGTAGGTTTTTGAAGGTGGATAGGCATTTTGTGCATGGTATACATTCTGAGGAGCTAGGGTACGCCATGAAGATGGAGGCGATGAGTAAGGTTGAGCATGTTGGACAAAAAACTATGGAACAGTTGGAGGATAATATCATGGAGGTTGATTATATGGTGCTGGTGGATATGGTTGGTATGGGCGAGGTTGATGATGATATGGGTCGGGGCCCCCGGACCAAGATCTACCTTCAATAACAGCCACTTCTTCCTTCTTCTTCTTTTCAATCGACCATCATGTTCCTGTCTGTATTGCTTGGTTTTTAGCCTTGATGGCTAAGTAGCTCATAATGTTATTTGTCTTCGGACCTTCTTCCATAAAACTCCCCATCTTTACTACCTTGCTAAAGGTTTTTCCAACCGTAGACATCAAATGACCGTAGTATGTCGGCTCCAAAGCTTGTAAGAAACAATATACCATTTCTTCTTCTTTCATTGGTGGATCTACATGTGCCGCATGTTCCCTCCACTTGAATCCATACTCCCTTCCATCTTAGTCAATGACAATCTATCAGTGATGATTTCCAGATTATATTGGAAATGGTTTGCAAATGATAGAGCTAAATCATCCATAATGAACCATCGGGTATGATCTTGACCAGTGTACCATTCCAATGCCGAGCCACTGAGGCTTTGACTGAAGTAGGCCATAAGTAGTTCATCCCTTCCTCAAGCTCCACACATTTTACTGCAGTATCCTCTTAGGTGGGCAACTGGATCACCATGGCCATCATACATGTAAACTTTTGGCAATTTAAACCCAGCACGTAGCTGTACCTCAGGAAACAAATATAAATCCTTGTATGCCACACTAACTTGGCCTGCCAAACCCTGCATATTGCGAAATGACTCCTCAAGGCTCTTCATATTCCTAGCCATCTCCTCTTGTTCAGTGTTTCTAGCAGGTTTCTCCTCCTCCGTCATGTCGATGAGTGGGGTGTAAGAATCATGTTGCCTGAAGGTGGGTTCTAGCAGGTAGTAATGATTAACGTGGACATGAAATACAGGCTCGCTAGAGGATTTATGTAAAGTGGCTGGTGGCGGTGCCACATACACAGAAGCGACCTGGGGTGGTGGTGGTGGAGCTTTTTTAGGCAAGGGTGGTGGTGCTTGTGATGTAGTCGCATAATAGTGCAGTTAAGCAGGATATGTGGAAGATGAGTTCATGGTGGGTGGTTCTTGGTTTGGGTTCCAAGAAGGAAAATATGTGGGGTTAGTTGGGTAAGAAGGTAAGGGTTGCCCCCTTTACCAAGCCTTGTACATTTTTGACATCTGCTGTTTCAATTTATACATCTCTTCCTTCATGCTAGTAACGTCTATAACTTCTTCCTCTTGCACATGATCCATAATTGTAGGCTCAATTTCTTGGGTTACCGCTTTTGTCATGCTTTTTGGAACGAGTGTTGTAGTTGTGATGTGCCAGAATGCCAGTTGCTAACTGTTTTATCTGATATTCATCAACAACAAAAACTTGTTAATAGTTAGATCATAAGGGATAAACATCACAAGTTTAAAAACACAACTTTTGCCTAGTAATTATGCATCATCCCGTCATTATTCTTCTTTTGATCCGCCAACTTTCTTTTTCTGCTTTTGTTTTTATTTCTTTATTTCATTTCTTTCGTTGTTTCTTTTTCTTCTTTTCCTTTTTCTTTCCTCTCTATCTTTTTTCATTTTCATTTTTCGATCCTATATGTTTGCTTATCGCTCAAGCAATTTGCATATATACGAGAAAAATAATGGTAATTTCTTTTGAATTTTCATTGATATTCAAATATCGGTTACAATTGATATTGTACTACAACTTTTAAAATGTAGAAAGAAAAATACAAATACAAAAATATGTAGAAAGAAAAATACAAATACAAAAATGCATGCCCTATGAATACATTAAAGCTCCTAGTGCCAGTGAGACATCGTTCAGTCCTACCGCGGGCCTATATGCTAATCCACTTTAGAGTTTGTCTAGGTCGATCATTACTTGTTTCACAAAGATCATTGCTTCTGAGGTGAATGTTAACTGAGACATATCCTCACAAAGTTGGCATTTCTGCATGATGTATTGAGCAATGTTGACAATTCTTTCCCTGATGACCCCTTTTTTCTTGAATCAACCTACCAATCTGTTTGGCACAAGCATCTAAGGTTTGCTGGTTCTTCTTTCAAAGTTATTGTAGCTCCAATACTAACTGAGCCATGGCCATGTAGCAATGTTCTCTCTCTACATCAAATTCTTTGGTTTGTTTACTGCTTTTGACCTCTGCTGTGATGATCTTCTTTCTTAATCGAGCTACCTCAACATTATCGTCATCTTTTAACCGTCGAACCATCCAAGATCTTTCTTCAGCATTCTTGGCAAATTGTTTCCGAACCCCAATTAATTCCTTCTCAGCTTTATCTAGATCAAAGCTATAATCGTTCACTTTGTGTCGTAGATTTTCAATTAACTTCTCATCTCGGGCAAGTCGAATGGTGTTTTGGTTGTTGTATTCATTTTCAAAATCCGAGCTTTCAGAATTTAATTTTCTTTTCTCAACTGTTTCTTTTCACTCTCATCGGCTGCTGCTTGTAGGCTGCTTTGGAATTTGAGGTCCTGGAATTGTTTTTCCAACAAGATAATTCTGGCTCGATATTCATTTTCCTTGGTCATCCAATCTTTTTGTTCCTTAGACTGCTCAGCAAACTCTTGAATATGAGGCCTCTTCATTGGTCTCTCATGCTCAACATCTCTACGGTACCATGCGGAATATCCTGGTGATACTTCTCCTCTAGCCCGGTCACTCACACAAGAGTCTTCTCAGGCATTGGCATTAATTCCATATTTGCCAAATTTTTGATTCCGAGAATTGCCCATCAGGACTGATTTCTATTGATTGAAGGTCGAGGTCCCCATCTTTCGGCACAACCTGATATCTTCCGAGTTGCCTTAATACCCGGTATGGAACATAAGGTTGAATACTCTTGAGACCCATTAACAGAAAATACGAACCTCCTGCTGGCATACACATAATGTTATTGAGGGGCAACCATCCATATGCCCAATCTATCTGGCTAGCAGTCAGTGATCGCAAATATGTGATCCAACCCTTTGATCGTTTTGGCCACTTGGCCTCCTTTGTCACCACATAGAATTCTTCAATACACGTCATTTCAGATGATCCGTAGCTTGAAAACTGAGGGTGGCGGCATAAATGCTCTATCATCCACATTTGGAGAAGTAAATTACACCCCTAAAAAATATTCTGTCTTGCTTTGCAGGCTGTGAGAGCACGGAAGATATCCGCCACTATCATTGGTGCCAATGTACTATTGTCTTGCACAAGGAGAGTACTGGCAATTCTGGTGACTCTAATGTCAATATTTCCATCTTTCCTCGGTAATATGATCAATCCCAAAAAGGCTACCATAAAGACGAAATGCTTGTGTTCCTCCCACTTAGCCCGGTTCGCTTTGCTGCAGAGTTTGTTTGTTGGATAATTGAATCCCCCAACATGGCCATATCGGCGGTATATAAAGGTCATAGTGCAGAACACGTGAACCAAGTTTTTATTATGAAGATTTCTGGCAATCTTTAAGGAGTCGAGGAATCTATGTACTATAATAGCCGTTGGAGCCATCGGACATTTTTCTTTTGGGGGGACCTCTCCTTTCCCGGTGTAATTAGCAATTTCCTCCAATGTCGGAGTGAGTTCAAAATCTGAGAAGTGGAACACATTATGTGCGGGGTCCCAGCAAGCAACTAGAGCCCGGATAATATCACCCCAAGGAATTATGTTCAACAACTCCGTAAGATCTTTCAAATATTTGCTGACCCAATCCTGTCCGTCTTGTCTTAGATCATTCCACCATAATTGCAACTCAAAAGGGATTTTGTTCATTAGTGTGAAGGGTTCATTTTGTATTGTGCTCATCCTGCACATTTATTAAAGGCGATTTGTTCAAAAAGGAAAATCTTTTTCAAAGACAGTTTTTTAATTATTTTGAAAGAGTTAACCTTTTCATATTTCATTTGACAATTTCAAGGCTATTATTTAAAAAGAAAAGAAATGATTTCAAAGCGGCCATTTTGGCACAAACAGCCTTCCGGCATCCTTTCGGAACATTCGGCTATTTTCCAAAACATCATCACTTTGATGTATTGAAAACTAAAATTCAACATTTTTTGGTTATTTTTTTAAAAGGGTGGTTTTACCCGTCACGAGTTGCCTACGTATCTCGCCTAGTGGTGAGAATCAGACCTGCGTAGTTTGGTCAAATTATTTTTATGACCCATTATTTCAACAACATTGTTCCTCCTATTTTCATACTTTCTTTTTCAAGTTTTTGACAACGTTTCGTTAATATTTTGGTATTTTCTATTCTAAAATTTTTCTCTCTTTTTGTTTTCATGAATTTAGCCGGTTAGCATAATAATCTAGGACAAATAAATGCAACATATAATATGGTCGGTCTTTGATTTCCGGGTCACCTGTCCTAGACGGACCCAACCCCTGTGTTGAGTCCCCTAAGTCAAATATGATGCAAATAAACGTCTGAAATCTAGGATCAATATCCTGATTTTTCATGGTACTAGACTGTGTACCATAGTGGACAACTCAGATTGAGGAGGGGGCTACGTACCGGGGACCCGGGGGATCGTCCGGCTTGGTAACTTTTCTGGCCTCTATTTTCTTATTGGGGTACTTACTTAATAGAAAGGGGAATCTCAACCAGTAAGCATATCCCCGGAGGTAAGAAGAGAAGGGTTTTCGGCACAATTTATATATTCAATTCATATAATATCAAAGCGATAAAAATGTAGCACATTGATCAAAGCATATAATGAAATCAAATAATTTCAAAAACTAGCAATTTAAATCGAGCTCGAATTCTTAAACCCTTAACCAAAGTTCTGGGTAGCTTATCCCCAGCAGAGTCGCCAGAGCTGTCACACCTCCTTTCTTTACTACTTTTTTAAGATAAAGTATACCCTACTATTTACTAATACACATCGAGAAGGGATATATTAATAACAACATGGAAGGAGTTTTTCCACTTTAAGGACAATCGGAACGAAATTTATTTAAATTTCAGAGTCGCACTTGGGAAGATAATGGTGTCCCAACTCACCGGTTTAATCACTAATCCGAGCAAATTATGACTATGTTTTAACAGTCCGTGAAACTAGAAATTCAGATAAGGAATTCTGTTAACTCTGGAGAAGGTGTTAGGCACTCCCGGATTCCGTGGTTCTAGCACGGTCACTCAATTGCTATATTTGTCTTATTTGATTTATTTATATGCTTCAATTTTACAAGTGCTTTTAATGTCCCGCTTTATTTTAAAAGACCCGCGACGTCACGAAAACACATTTTGAGTCACACCGCAACCAGTATGCCTGTGACTTTAATGCATTTCAGCTTCACCGGGATTTAATATTTGGGTAACACAAATGTGCACCCATATTAAGAATGTAATTTTAAATCGTGCCTATAATATCTACTTCTTATTAACTTTAGGAAAGACTGTTAAATTTGATAAACGGTCCTCCCGAGTCTAACATTTTATATTAAAATTCATATGGGGGCCCCGTGTATCTTTTCATTTTCAGGACGAGGCTCATCCCTTATTTTTTTAAAGTCCAAACTTAATCGTATACTATGTTTTTTTATTCTGTTTTTTCTTACTAATTTGCATATTGTTTTCGTGTTATTTTTTAGACTATGATATCTGGGTCCAGGCCATTTATTTACTATTGGGCCTGGATTTTGGACTACTTTAACAGTCTATTACTAATAGTGAATTGGCATTTGAGCCCAATATGTGCTACCACCTCTACTTGAGAACGCAGGTGTCACATTAAATAAACATGGGCCTGTATTCATACCTAGTCCGAGAGTAGATGAATGAAATAAAGAACAGTTTAGTAACCTCACAACAGTATTTGAGCAAATGTAGTTCCGATGGAAGGGAAAATCAGTAAAAATCATATTATTTCAAGAGGCATCAAATTACATCTCAATCATTGCTAATATCTTAATAACTAGTTGAACATTCTAAGACAAAATTATGTAATAGTACTATTATTCTAAATATTCGAGTGATTATTATGATACTGGTTTACAGGATTATTTTATCACTTATTTAACTAAATGAAAGAAGTGTTGCAACATTAACTGAACATGCTTGAATTATTACAGAGATCTAAAATTAATATATGTAGGTAAGTCATTATTAAGTGATGCTATTCGGTAATACAATTTAAACTTAAAGCACTCATTTCCTTTTAGGTTAAATTGGTCTAAATTCATATTTTAATTATCATGATTAGCTAAATACCTATTTATACGTCCAATTTTAAAATCGTATTTATTTACCTAAGTGTACTGGTTTTTGTATTAGCCTGTTTTTAGTTTTGAATTAGGTGAGAGTCTAATTACTAATTTACATTTAGCTACTTTATTGTTTACTCTATTCTAATCTAGATCAATCTGATATAGCTGTTGACTATTACAACCAATCCAAATGAATTACAATGATTCTAGGAAGTACAATTACAACTAAAGAGGAAGAAACAGAAATAAATTCATCGAATGATTCATGTAGCTTCATTTCTTCATCACAATTGCAATTACATCTTCGAAAACAGAAGTGTATCTGAATCAGAGAAAGTCTATGAGTCTAGGGATTTGGAGAAGAAGAATAATCAGCAAATAATAGCAACAGAACAGCAACAGCAACGAGACAGATCAATCACGATAGAGCAACTAACAGAATCCCAAATATAGAATCCAGTAAACCAACCAAGGAAAATCAAGGAATTCAGCAAAGTCAAAGATGAGTTGAAGAATAGTCGACCCAGTAGGCATCCCCAAATCAACACCCTAGTGAATCATCTAAGAGTTATAATATATGGAACCCTTTTCTAAATTCTGAACCTCTAATTTCCAACCTAGAATTATAATCTGTGAACCCTCAAAAATGTAACCTAGAATTATAATCTGTGAGTTTCTTTTTCAATTTGAAAATTTGAACCCTTTTTCAGGCTTATTAGAGGCCTATTTATAGATAGATTTTGGGGGAAATTGGGGGGAAATTCAAATAAGTTAATTTCATTTTCCTCCCCTTATTGTTTCAATTATTTATAGTTTAGTTTATTAAGACTATGTCGAAATATCTTTGATCCCTTGCTAGAAGGTTCTAGGCAATTCTATAGTGTTCTATTAGGTGTATTTTACTTAGTTACCCTCACTTGATAAGGTTTGTTACAGAAATGCCTTTTAATGCTGCCCAGTTTGCCCTTTATTTTGTAAGTAATTGCAGAAATACTAGGTACTAAAGTCATTTTTAGCCTTATAGGCTCTATTAAATCTTCAAGAATGCCATTTACTATTCCTTTTATACCTTTTGTTTTTATTCCAAATTACCCTACCTACTAAGGTCTGGCAGAACTATGAATTATTTAATTAGTAACCACTACTTATAGATGTTTTAAGACGGCCAATTCTAGACCCCAAACCCATTCATTATTAGCCAAAATTTTACCAAACCTATTCACTTATTACAACATAGCCTTTTAGTAGAAGTATAACAACTTTAATAAACAAATATAGTTTTTAGAAATGGCCACTTAATGGAAATACAGATAAGTAATCAGTATAACCACTCAACAACAGAAATAGCCACTTGATGACCAGATTCTATCTTTCAGAAATAGCCACATACTTAACTTTCAGAAGTAGTCATAAGACCCTTTGCTCTCATAACCCAAATCACAAAAGCATCCAAAGATTCAGAATAGACTCAAAAATAAATCAAGTTACAAATATAACCAGTTTTATAATATTTTGCACATATAGCCTTAATCGAAAATTAACTTTCAATCAATCAGAACTCAGAGGAGAAGTTTGATAATGGTTGAATTCCAACTAATCAAAACTTAATTTCAGACAAAGCATGATGAACAAACACATAAATAGGCTTATTAATACATGATTCATGCCTGATAAACACTAAAAATCCTAAGAACACTTTAACAGTCCTAGGCATGTGTAAGATTCAGACAAACAGAGATAGATCTTATACTCTTAGCATGCAGAAGAGATAGGCTCAAGTAGACATAGAAGATGAGTACAGAAACATTTTAAGACATATAGCAATAGAGAAAATAGAGATAGTAAAACTTAGCTTTTTAGGGCTTTTTCCTTTTCTTTTTATTTCTTTCTTTCTTCTTTCTTTCTTTCTTGTCTTTCTTTCTTTCTTTCTTTTCATTTTTCAGAAATCTAAAGACGTTTTTAGTCTTCTGAGTGTTGGACTTCTCAGATGAGGCTTTTGATTTAAGTTTTGGTGTGTGTGGGGTGGTCTGGGGGCTTGGTATATTGTTGTTTGGGGTAGGGTCATTTTTGGGTACTCACCGGAGTAGGGTTCCAGTGAGTCTTTTTCTTATATTCGAGAAGTTCTGGGGTTATTCGAGACTAGCCACCTAGATGGGGTGATAGATCACCTAATGGTGGTCCTAGGGTGTTAATCTTAGGTGCTGGTTCATAGTTGGTGAGGTCGCGGCAAGGGTTCCGGTGACTGGACTTTCAAAAAGAGGGGGGTCTTTTGGTTTGGTGGGGTTTTATGGTGGTTTGCAGGGTTTGTGGGTGAGGGGTGAAGTATTGATGGCTTGCCTGAGCCGGAGAAGGCGGTTGTGACAGGCTTGCCGGCAAGTCTCCATGGGAGACCTAAGGAGGAAGAAGAATGGAGGTTTGAGGCGGCTAGGGTTTTATTTATAGTTGTATATGCATGTATGCGATGAATTATGAATGAGAGATGGGAGTACTTATACCCATTGCATCTTGTGGAATCCTGGCCCTTAGATTAAGCAAGATCAACGTCCAGGATCCTGTGCCTTAAAACGGTATCGTTTAGTTAAATGAAAGACTACCTCGAGTGCGTTAGATATTAATCTTGGACAGTTGTGATTGTTTCACTATACTACGTCGTTTGGTTTTTAATGAGACTTAGTGTTATCCATTTGATCATCTATATTGAACGGCCCAGATAAATTTAAAACACGGCGTCGTTTTAATTCATAATGAATTGATTTATTTGATCCATTGGATTCGTTTGTTGTGCTATTAAGATGTCGTTTGGTCATGTGTCTGGGTAGACCAGGCTTATTCTTTGCGCCAGATGTGTTTGGGCTTAATATATGTATATGTATTTCATTATGTAGGCCAAATACTTGTCACGACCCCAAACCCGGTCTTAATGGCGCCCAACTCAACTGCTAGGGAAGCCCGACCAATTACACTCTCATCCCGAGCATGAAGCTCAAATCAATTACCTGAATATTATTATCAACAATAAAGCTAAACTGAGTAATCACCCAAAGATGTAGGGTCACGAGTCTAGAGCCTCTAAATATGATCGGATAACAATATCTAAACCAAATACTCAAGTATGAATAATGTATATACAAAGGAAAACTGGAATAAGAAGAGAAGCTAGGTCCTGCAAACGCCATCAACTACCTCAGCAACTCGGATAAATACTAATAAAAGTTGGAGTGCTTGTCTATCCCTCATGTGTACCTGAATCTGCACACAAAGGTGCAGGGAGTAGGGGTGAGTACTAAGTACTCAGTGAGTAATAAATATTTACAAGTAGCTGAAAGTAAGAAATCCACTGAATACCACATAATGAAGCTAAACTACAGTCTGATTCCTCCTACGAACTAGCAACAATAGTACATTACAATAATCACAGATAATCCACAAACAAAGATGCAATGCAATGCACATAACCGCTACGACGTGTAGCCCGATCCATTTAACATTGACGGTGCTCACAAGGGGTGTGTATAGACTCCAGAGGGGCTCCTACAGCACAAACGCAATACCTGTAATGACCCGGCCATCATCATGTGAGCAATCACCACGTTATCCCCACTATATGCTTGTTAATGTTGCAATATGCATGTTGGGTTAGTTTGAGTCAATCCGGGTTGAGTTTGGTTGAAATTGAGACAAATAGTCTCTTAGAAGAAGGAATAGTTGAGAAAGGTCAGCTGGATGTTGACTTGTGAGTTAGAGAGCTCGGAATCAAATTCTGATAATTCGGTCAGCTCCGGGAGGTCATTTATGAGCTAGGAGAGCGATCGGAAGTGAATTTGGAGGTCCGGTATAGTTTTAGGCTTGAATTGGCTAAAGTTGAATTTTGGCGATATCCGATCGATAGGTGAGATTTTGATCCGGGAGTCGGAATGGAATTTTGATAGTTGCAGTAGATCCATTAGGTATTTTGGATGTGCCTGCAAAATTTCAGGTCATTCGGAGGTCGTTTTGTCGGGTTTTTGATGGAATGTCGGTTGCGAAAGTTTGAATGAAAACTTAGGCTTGAATTACTTGAATTCGGTGTTTTTCCATGTTAAAGGATGTGTTTTTATCATTGGAGCAAGTTCGTATAGGGCTATGGAGTATGTTTGTGGTTTTTGTTGGGGTCCCGGGGTGGTTTTTAGAGATATTTGCAGGTCTGGATTTTTGGCTTCTGCTACTTTCGCTTCTGCGGGTGGGGGACCGCAGAAGCGGAAGCGTAGGGGTGGAATTAGTCTTGCAGGAGTGAGTATTGGGCTAGCAGGGGCGGGCTCGCAGAAGCGGCCCAGGATGCGCAGGGGCGGGCTCGCAGAAGCGAGCCCAGGATCGCAGGAGCGGAGGATGGCCAGGTCGGGGAGCTTCACAGAAGCGGATCCCAGTCCGCTTATGCGGTCTCGTATGTGCGAGACCTGGACCGCAGAAGCGAAACTGGGCAGCTTGGTATGGAATCGTAGAAGCGGCCATTTGACCGCAGAAGCGGACTCGCAGGTGCGAGTCAGGAACGGCAGAAGCGGAAATTGCGCCTGTGATAAGAATAACAGAAGGGGAAAAATTTCATAAGTCATAAAACATTAGGGCTTAGTTTTAAGAGGCGAATTGGGCGATTTGGACGGGAAACTGCTGGGAATTCATCGGGTTATCATCGGAGGTGAGTTTTATGGTTCATTTATGCGTTTTATCTTGAAATCCTCCTCTATTTTACTGAAATTGGAAGAAATCATGGGGGAATTTAGCCTAAGCCAGGACTTTGATAAAATTCCTATTTGAGTGGGCAAACGGAGTCCGATTTTGGAAAACTTTATATGCATAGACTAGTATGGAGAGAAGAATTCCGAATATGTAACTTTTGAAAATTTTCGAGAAGCGTACAAAAAGTCGGGTTTTGACAACTTTGTGGGTTTTGATGCAATTTGAGTTATTTTGAATGGGCTGTGTGAATTTGGCATATATTGATGTATTATCATTGATTTTGAGCAGATTTGGCATCCGAGGAGATTGCTTTTCGAGGCAAGCATAATGCAGACTAAGGCTTCTACCGGGTCGAGGTGAGTGGTGATAGTAAATAATGTACTGAGGGTTTGAAACCCCATACTAGCACTTCACAGTGCTATGTTGAGATTAGACACGCATCTTGTGACGGGCGTGGTGACATTGTGATTGGGGAATTGAACTTGGTCCTACCTAGCTAATAGTGTACTGTGTATTATGACTGATTAAGAGATTATGACTGTGTAATTGGGCTAATAGCTACGTTTGGGGCCTTGTGCCGATCTGTAGAGCATTAGGGGACTTGTAGAGCTAGGCGACCCCCCTATATCATGTTGGAAACTTACACTCAGCCGCAAAACTAGTTGAATAGCACATTAAGAGCCAGTACTAGATGTGTACTCTGAGAGATAGATTACTTAGGGTGGAAATTCCCTGATTTAGCTGAGTGGGCCTGAAAGGCCAATCCTACACTAATTGGGACAAGGTCGAGGACCCATTATGAGGTATTATATATATATATATACCTATGTTGGATCGGACTGCATGCCGCAACAGTATATGTATTAGATTGGACTGCACACCGCAGCAGTACATGTGTTGGATCGGACTACACGCCGCAGTAATATATATATATATATATATATATATATATATATATATATATATATATATATATATATATATATATATATATATATATATATATATATATATATATATATATATATATATATATATATATATATATATATATATATATATATATATATATATATATATATATATATATATATATATATATATATATATATATATATATATATATCCGAGTCCGCACACATTCTCAGTGAGCGCTGGTGTATATCATGGGATCGGGCTACACGCCGCAGCAGTATAGTTATATATGTATATATATATTGGATCGGGCTGTACGCTGCAGTAATATATGCGTGGATCAGGCTGCACGCCGCAATATCATAGCGCTTGGAACTTGGGAGCCCCTCTGTAGTCTGTATACACCCCCAATGAGCGCCGTCGATGTTAAATGGAGCGGGCTGCGTGCCGTAACGGTATATGTATGGGAGCGGGCTGCACACCGCAGCATTATACTTATTCATATCCTTATACATACTAAAATACTTATACATTATAGACATATGTATATACATTTATACATTGAGATGGTTGTACACCGTAGCGGTACAAGTGAGAATTAGGTCAGTGTGGGACCTTGTTAAGATAGATGTGGACAAGAGATCAGAATACTCACTATAGTGATGACTTATCTGTGGGGGTTTGCCTTAGAACTGTTTAGTGATAGTACAGAAGTTCTTATTTTCAGTTATTATTTATTATTATTACTCACTGAGTTGAAATATACTCACCCCACTCCCCTGCACTTTTTTTGCAGATTCACAGGTGCGCGAGAGCAGTTAAGTTGTTGTAGCTGCTAACTCATATCTACTTTTGCGGAGACTACGAGGTAGCTACCGGCGTCCGTAGAACCTGTTTTCTCCTTCCTTATCATTTTGTTGCTTTCATTTTGCTTAGACATGTTTGTATTAGGATGCTCATTCTGTAGAGGCTCAGACTTGTGACACCATGATTTGGTTGGGATCGTATTTTGTATGTTTCTACTATTACGTTTATCATTTTGATATGAACACTTGCTGTTTAAGTTTAACTTGATTAATCGGAATTAATAATTGGCTGGTTTAAGAGATAATATGGTCGGGCTTGCCTAGCATTATGTTGGGCGCCATCACGACCAGGGTTTGGGTCGTGACAAGTTGGTATTAGAGCCTAGGTTAACAGGTCTCGCGAGTCATGAGCCAGTTTAGTAGAGTCTCTTGGATCGGTACAGGGACGCCTGTACTTATCCTCGGGAGGCTGCAAACATTTTAGGAAAGTTTCAATTCTTGGAATTCTTGTCGTTCGATTACTTTTGATTTAAACTGAACTTTGACATTCTATTCTCTTGTAGATGGCGAGAACTCGAGCTTCCGAACGAGGTGGACGACCACCACTACCACCTTCTTAAGGCCGTGGACGTGGCTGAGGTCGTGGAGGAGGTAAGGCAGCTGATGCAGTACCAGCTGACCCACAGCCTCCAGTTGCTGGGGCTGTAGCACCGCCAGTTCAGGCACTAGCTGTGCCCATTGTCATTCCGGGTCTGCAAGAGACCATAGCTCAGATACTAGCAGTTTGCACTGGCCTGGCACAGGCGGTTTCAGTTACTACCGCAGCAGTTGCATCAGGGACCGGGGGTGGTCATCAGACCCCCGTAGCACGCACTCCAGAGCCAGCAGTGCAGGGCTTGCAGACACCAGAGGCTCCTCTAGTTCAGCTTGTGATTCCAGTTCAGCCATCAGATCAGATTCAGGGGGACAGGGTCCCAACTATGACGGATGATGAGCAACGTCGTCTCGAGAGGTTCACCAGGTTATCTCCTCCAGTGTTCACTGGTGCTCCGGGCGAGGACGCCCAAGGTTTTCTGGACAAGTGCTGATGGATGCTTCGTACGGCGGGGATCTTGGAGTCCAGTGGGGTATCTTTCACTACCTTTCAGTTTCAGGGGCCAGCCTTCGCTTGGTGGGAGGCTTATGAGCACCGCAAGCCGGCAGGGGCAGTACCACTCTCCTGGCCAGAGTTCTCCACTATATTCTTCGATAAGTGGGTGCCTCAATCTCAGAGAGAGGAGATGCGTAGGCAGTTTGAGGGTCTCCGCCAGGGGGACATGTCAGTGTCAGAGCATGAGATCAGATTTACAGAGATGTCTAGATATGCACTGTGGTTGGTTCCTACCGACAGAGAGAGGATTGGGCACTTTGTGGACGGCCTCATTTATCCCATTCGTATTCTAATGACCCGAGAGAGGGTTTTGAGCTGTACTTTTAAGGACGCTGTGGACATTGCTCGCGACATAGAGACAGATCATCGCAGAGAGCGGGATGAGAGGGAGGACAAGAGGCCTCGAGCTTCAGCTAGTTCCAGTGGCACTCATACCAGAGGCTAGAGTCAGCAGAGCCGAGGTTGCTCTTTCAGATCTTCGGGCCGCTCAGATCGCCGTAGGTGGTCTTCTGGCCAGGGTTATCAGGGTTCGCACCAGGGTCAGCCATCTCTCAGTGCCATGCCAGCTCAGAGTTCTTCATAGGCCCCATCTACCCAGTGTTCTTCTCGGCCTAGTTCATCAGCTGGCCACTCCAGCGCCAGGGGTCCTTATCAATCTCAGCCCCCAGCACCGGGGAGTTGCTACAAGTGCGAAGAGCTTGGGCACCACCGTAGAAAGTGTCCCCGTCTTGTTTCCAGGTCTTATCAGTAGAGGGGGCAGTCATCGTCATCGGGTCCTTCTAGTTCAGCACCCGCCCTGCCAGCTAGGGGTGAGGGTCAGTCAGCTAGAGGTCGCCCTAGAGGGGGAGGTCGATCAGGCGGACAGGCTAGATGTTATGCTCTTTAGGGCCGATCTGAGGCCGTTGCTTCTGATGCTGTCATTACAAGTATTATTTTAGTTTGCCATAGAGATGCCTCAGTGTTTTTCGATCATGGTTCTACTTATTCTTATGTGTCCACATATTTTGCTCCTCATTTGGGCACGACCCGAGGGTATCTTGAGCTGCCAGTGCATGTATCTACCCTGGTAGGGGATACTATAGTTGTGGACGATGTATATCAGTCCTGTCTGGTCACTATTGGGGGTCTGGAGAACCGGGTGGACGTATTGCTTCTCAGCATGATCGATTTTGATGTTATATTGGGCATGGACTGGTTATGTCCATGTCATGCTATTCTGGACTGTCATGCTAAGACAATCACTTTGGCTATGCCGGGCATTCAGAGGATCGAGTGGCGAGGCATGACTGATTATCTACCCAGCAGGGAAATATCTTTCCTCAAGGCCCAATGAATGGTTGGGAAGGGATGTCTCTCTTATTTGGCATTTGTGTGGGAGGTCGAGGCTCAGACTCCTAGTATTGATTATGTTCCCATTGTGCGGGACTTTCCTGATGTGTTTCTCTCAGACCTGCCGGGCATGCCGCCGGACAGGGATATTGATTTTGGGATCAATTTGGTGAGAGGAAATATGCCTATTTCTATTCCTCCATATCAGATGGCACCAGCTGAGCTGAAGGAATTGAAGGAGCAGCTCCAGGAACTCCTAGATAAGGGGTTCATTCGGCCGAGTGTGTCACCGTGGGGTGCTCCTGTCATGTCTGTTAAAAAGAAGGATGGCTGTATGAGGATGTGTATTGACTACAGGCAGATGAACAAGGTAACAATGAAGAATAAGTATCCTCTGCCTCATATTGATGATTTATTTGATCAGCTCCAGGGAGCTAGGGTATTCTCAAAGATTGATCTTTGTTCAGGCTACCATCAGCTGAAGATTAGGGAGTCCGACATTATGAAGACTGCATTCAGGACCAGATATGGTCACTATGAGTTCCATGGGATGTCTTTTGGGCTGCCCAACGTCCCAGCAACATTCATGCATATGATGAACAGTGTGTTCAGGCCCTATCTGGATTCATTTGTGATTGTGTTTATTGATGACATTCTAGTCTACTCTCGTAGCCAGGAGGAGCCTGCTCGGCACTTGAGTATTGTATTGCAACGGTTGATAGAGGAGAAGTTGTATGCCAAGTTCTCCAAGTGTGAGTTCTGGCTTGAGTCTGTGGCATTCTTAGGACACGTGGTGTCCCGTGATGGTATTCAGGTAGATCCGAGGAAGGTAGAGGCAGTGCAAAGTTGGCCCTGACCGACCTTAGTTACTGAGATCCGCAGCTTTCTGGGATTAGTAGGATATTATCATCGATTCGTTCAGGGATTCTCTTCTATTGCTTCACCCTTGACTAGATTGACTTAGAAGGGTGTTCCTTTCATATGGTCCGAGGAGTGCAAGGAAAGCTTTCAGAAGCTAAGACAGCACTGACCACAGCACCAGTCTTGATACTGCCGTCAGCTTCAGATCCTTATACTGTGTATTGTGATGCCTCAAGATTTGGCATTGGTTGTGTGTTGATGCAGGATGGTAGGGTCATTGCTTATGCTTTTTGCCAGCTGAAGCCCCATGAGAAAAACTACCCTGTTCATGATTTGGAGCTAGCAGCCATAGTTCACGCTTTGAAGATTTGGAGGCATTACCTGTACGGTATCTCATGTGAGGTTTACACGGATCATCGCAGTCTTAAGCACTTATTCAGACAGAAGGACCTTAATTTGAGACAGCGGAGGTGGCTGGAGTTGCTTAAGGATTATGACATCACTATCTAGTATCATCCGGGGAAGGGCAATGTTGTGGCCGATGCTTTGAGTCGGAAAGCGGTCAGTATGGGCAACCTAGCTTTCATCCCAGTTGGAGAGAGGCCATTTCCTTATGACGTTCAGGCCCTAGCCAATCGGCTAGAGAGGTTGGATATTTCAGAGCTGAGTCGAGAGTTGGCTTGTGTTGTTTCTCGATCTTCCTTATATGATCGCATCAGGAAGCGACAGTATAAAGACCCACATTTGCTTGTCCTTAAGGATAGAGTGCTGCACGATGATGCTAGGGATGTGACTATCGACAGTGATGTTGTTCTGAGGATGTAGGGCCGTATATGCTTGCCCAATGTAGATGGCTTGCGGGAGTTGATACTAGAGGAGGCACACAATTCATGGTACTCCATTCACCCAGGTGCCGCAAAGATGCACCAAGACCTGAGACAGCATTACTGGTGGAGGAGGATGAATATGGATATTGTTAGGCATGTAGCCAAGTGCCTCAACTGCTAGCAGGTCAAGTATGAGCATCAGAGACCGGGCGGTGTTCTTCAGCATATGGTTATTCCCGAGTGGAAATGGGAGGGGATCACCATGGATTTTGTTACTAGACTCCCTTGGATAGCGAGGAAGTTTGATTTTGTGTGGGTGATTGTTGATCGGCTGACTAAGTCTGCACATTTCATCCCAGTTTGTACTACTTACCCATCGGAGCGGTTGGTAGCGATCTTTATTCGGGAGATTGTAAGGTTGCATGGGGTCCCAGTGTCCATTATATCTGACAGAGGCACTTAGTTCACTTCTCAGTTTTGGAGAGCATTTCAGTGGGAGATGGGTACGAGGGTTGAGTTGAGCACCGCATTTCACCCCAGACAGATGGGCAGTCTGAGCGGACTATTCAGATCCTAGAGGATATGTTGCGAGCATGTGTGATTGACTTTGGCAGTTCGTGGGATGAGTTCTTTCCACTTGTTGAGTTTGCCTACAACAACAGTTATCAGTCATGTATTCAGATGGCCCCGTACGAGGCATTGTATGGCAGATGGTGTAGATCACCCATGGGATGGTTCGAGCCTGGTGAGGACAGATTGATAGGGACTGAGTTAGTTCAGGATGCTCTTGATAGAGTTAAGTTGATCCAAGAGAGGCTTTGCACAGCACAGACACGCCAGAAGAGTTATGCAGATCGTAGGTTTGGGGAGTGGTCTTTCATGGTTGGTGATAGAGTATTGCTGAAGGTTTCACCCATGAAGGGTGTAATGATATTCGGGAAGAAGGGGAAGCTGAGTCCCAGGTACATTGGTCCTTTTGAGATACTCAGGAGGGTTGGAGAGGTGGCATATGAGTTGGCCTTGCCACCCAGCTTATCCAGCGTTCATCCAGTATTCCATGTGTCTATGCTCCGGAAGTACATCGGGGATCCGTCTCATGTATTAGACTTCGGTACCATTCAGCTTGATGGCCATCTATATTATGATGTGGAGCCAGTGGCTATTCTGGGTAGACAGGTTCGAAAGTTGAGGTCAAAGGAGATTGCTTCAGTCAAGGTGCAGTGGATAGGTCGACCCGTGTAGGGGGCTACTTGGGAGGTCTAGCAAGAGATGCGAAGTAGATATCCTCACCTATTTGAGTCTCCAGGTATGTTTCTTGACCCACCCGAGGATGAGCGTTTTCTTAAGTTGGGGAGAATGTACTGAACCGGCCCATCATCATGTGAGTTATCACCCTGTTATCCCCGTTATATGCTTATTAATGTTGCAATATGCATGTTGGGTAAGTTTGAGTCAATCTGGGTTGAGTCTGATTGAAATTGAGACAAATAGTCTCTTAGAAGAAAGAATAGTTGGGAAAAGTTAGGTGGATGTTGACTTGTCAGTTAGAGAGCTCAGAATTGAATTTTGATGATTCGGACAGCTTCGGGAGGTCATTTATGAGCTAGGAGAGCGACCGGAAGTGAATTTGGAGGTTCGGTGTAATTTTAGGCTTGAATTGGCTAAAGTTGAATTGTGACGATATCCGATCGATAGGTGAGATTTTGATCAGGGAGACGGAATGGAATTCCGACAGTTGCAGTAGCTCCGTTAGGTGATTTTGGATGTGCCTGCAAAATTTCAGGTTATTCGAAGGTCATTTGGTTGGGTTTTTGATCGAATGTCAGTTGTGGAAGTTTGAATGAAAACTTAGGCTTGAATTGCTTGAATTCGGTGCTTTTCCGTGTTAAAAGATGTGTTTTTATCGTTGAAGCAAGTTCGTATAGGGCTATGGAGTATGTTTGTGGTTTTCATTGGGCTCCCAGGGGACCCGGGGTGGTTTCGGGAGGTTAAACGGAGGAATTTTAGAGGTTTTTGCAGGTCTGGATTTTTGGCTTCTGCTACTTTCGCTTCTGCGGGTGGGGGACCATAGAGCCGGAAGCGTAGGGGTGGAATTAGTCTTGCAGGAGCAAGCTTTGGCCTAGCTGGGAAGTTCCATAGAAGCGGCCCAGGATACGCAGGGGCGGTCTCGCAGAAGCGAGCCCAGGATCGCAGGAGCGGAGGATGGCCAGGTCGGGGAGCTTCGCAGAAGCGGATCCCAGTCCGCTTATGCGGTCTCGCAGGTGTAAGACCTGGACCGCAGAAGCGGAACTGGGCGGCTCGGTATGGAATTGCAGAAGCGGCCGTTTGACCGCAGAAGTGGACTCGCAGGTGCGAGTCCAGAACCGCAGAAGCGGAAATCGCGCTTGTGATAAGAATAACAGAAGGGGAAAATTTTCATAAGTCATAAAACACTAGAGCTCGGTTTTAAGAGGCGAATTGGGCGATTTAGACGGGAACTTGCTGGGAGTTCATCGGGTTATCATCGGAGGTGAGTTTTATGGTTCATTTACGCGTTTTTATCTTGAAATCCTCCTCAATTTTGCTGAAATTGGAAGAAATCATGGGGGAATTTAGCCTAAGCCAGGGCTTTGATAAAATGTCGATTTGAGTGGGCAAACGGAGTCCAATTTTAAAATACTTTATATGCACAGACTCGTATTAAGACGAGGATTCCGAATATGTAACTTTTGTAAATTTTTTAGAAGCGTATCAAAAGTTGGGTTCTGACAACTTTGTGGGTTTTGATGCAATTTGAGTTATTTCGAATAGGTTGTGTGAATTTGGCATATATTGATGTATTATCATTGATTTTGAGCAGATTTGGCATCCGAGGAGATTTATTTGCAAGGCAAGCACAAGGTGGACTAAGGCTTCTACCGGGTCGAGGTGAGTGGTGATAGTAAATAATGTACTGAGGGTTTGAAACCCCGTACTAGCACTTCACAGTGCTATGTTGAGATGAGACACGCGTCTTGTGACGGGCGTGGTGACATTGTGATTGGGGAATTGGACTTGGTCCTTCCCGGCTAATAGTGTACTGTGTATGATGACTGATAATGAGATTATGACTATGTAATTGGGCTAATAGCCACGTTTGGGGCCTTGTGCCGATCTGTAGAGCATTAGGGTACCTGTAGAGTTAGGCGACCCCCTACATCATGTTGGAAACTTACACTCAGCTGTAAAACTAGCTGAATAGCACATTAAGAGCCAGTACTAGATGTGTACTATGAGAGATAGATTTCTTAGGGTGGAAATTCCCTTATATAGGTGAGTGGGCCTGAAAGGCCAATCCTACACTAATTGGGACAGGGTCGAGGACCCATTATGAGGTATTATATATATATATATATATATATATATATATATATATATATATATATATACCTATGTTGGGATCGGGCTGCATGCCGCAGTAGTATATGTATTGGATCGGACTGCACGCCGCAACAGTATATGTGTTGGATCGGACTGCACGCCGAAGTAATATATATATATATATATATATATATATATATATATATATATATATATATATATATATATATATATATATATATATGTGGACCGAACTGCACGCCGCAGTATTATTGCGCTTGGGCTGTAGGAGCCCCTTCGGAGTCTGAGTCTACACACATTCTCAGTGAGCACTGGTGTATTATGGGATCGGGCTCCACGCCGCAGCAGTATACTTATATATGTATATATATATATTGGATCGGGCTGCACGCTGCAGTAATATATGCATGGATCGGGCTGCACACCGCAATATCATAGCGCTTGGGCATAGGGAGCCCCTCCGAAGTCTGTATACACCCTAGTGAGCGCCGTCGACGTTAAATAGAGTGGGTTGCGCGCCACAGCGGTATATGTATGGGAGCGGGCTGCACGCCGCAGCATTATACTTATTCATATCCTTATACATACTTAAATACTTATACATTATAGACATATGTATATACCTTCATACATTGAGATGGATGTACACCGTAGCGGTACGAGTGAGAATTTGGTCAGTGTGGGACCTTGTTGAGATAGATGTGGATAGGAGATCAGAGTACTCACTGTAGTGATGACTTATCTGTGGGGGTTTGCCTTAGAACTGTTTAGTGATAGTACAAGAGTTCTTATTTTCAGTTATTGTTTATTATTATTACTCATTGAGTTGAAATATACTCACCCCACTCCTCTGCACTTTTTGTGCAAATTCACAAGTGCCCGATAGCAGTTAAGTTGTTGTAGCTGCTGACTCATATCTGTCACGCCTCCTTTTTTAACACATGACGTAATGTGTCGTTGTTTAATACTACATCCCGAGAAGGGATATAATAATAATCAGCGAAGGAGTTTTTCCACTTAAAGGACAGTCGGAACGGGATCAATTTATTTTATTTTTAGAGTCGCCACTTGGGAAAATAATGGTGTCCCAACTCACCGGTTTAATCCCGAACCGAGGAATTTTATGACTCTGTATTACAGTTTGCGAAACTAGAAACTTGGATAAGGAGTTTTGTTAACCCGGGAGAAAGTGTTAGGCACTCCTAGATTCCGTGGTTTTAGCACGGTCGCTCAACTGCAATTTTTGTTTTTATCTGATTTCTTTATATATTCCAATTTATATGCTTTTATGTTCCACTTTTCAATTTTTAAAAGAATTGCAACGTCACTAAAACACATTTCGAGTCACACACCAACCCGTACGCATGTGACTTTAATGCGTTTCAGTTTCGCCTAGAGTAAGATTTGGGTCACATAAATGTGCACCCGTATTTAGGAAAGTAATTTTATTAAAGTCGTGCCTAAAGAGTCTATCGTGCTGTTAACTTTGGGAAAGACCGTGAAATTCGCTATACGGTCTTCCCGACTCTAAGTTTATTATAACAATTTGTTTGAGGGCCCCGCGATTGTGTATTTTGTTTTGGCGAGGCTCATCTCATTATTTATTTAAGGTCATATCTAAAATGACTAGATTTTCTATTATTTATCTCTAATAATAAAAGAAATGTCCTAATTACTTTGTTATTCTTTACCTAACTGTTACGTTATTGCATTGTTTTCTGATTTACATCAATTTGGGCTTGTTAAAGGCATGCTGGAGCCCATTACCTTATTATAGTCATCTTTTTACACCATAATTACAGTCATTTGTATGAATGATCACATTAAAAGGACGTGAGCAAAATCGTGATTCCTCTAAAACACTGAAAGAAACTTCACTTTTGCAAACAATTTATATAATATGTATACTGTTTTTAAACTAAACTAACTATCGTAATTAATATACTAAAGTGATTCTCAAATTACTATTTTAAACATAATCGCTGCTTCCAAGCCCAATGCTACACTTTCGATTAAACCTTTCTTAATAACTAAACCATATTTGAGATGTTCTAAATAAGCTAACAAATTTAATATGAGATACATCTGAACAGCTTCATCAAATACAACCAAACTTATTTATATACTATAAATTTAAATGATTGTTGAACTGTAAATCAGTAATGAACTAGAAGGCTAATACCGTGTCTATTTTAAATGTCCAATTATGACTTACAATTAGAAATCAGTCTTTAAAATCTACTACATATAATCTACTTATTTTTATGTACAAAAGAAAACTAAGAGAAAATAGGAAAGAGAAGATTGCAGCAACATAGCTTCAAAACAGCTTTCATTTCCATAAGTTTTGGAGATTTACAAGATGTGTACCTGAAATTATCGTAGATCTATTAGATCTATAAACAACAGCAGCAAAAATGATTCAGCAACAGGATTTACAGCAATAATTCACAGCAGTAACAGTCACGAAATCAACAGTAGTAACGAAATCAACAGCAGTTAATCCCAGGAGATAATTTTCACAACTTCAAGTTGTTTCAAAATCAGAATTCACGCTCAAACTACTGTAATTACAGTTCTTCACTGATTTGTCACTGATTCTATTATTGTTTTTGGATTTTTGATATGTATTTGAAGGAATAAAGAAGAAAATTGAATCTGAAACTGTTAATTTCAGATCTGGAATTTAACATTGTTTTTTGTGGTACTTTTTCTGGTTTTTTCAGATTTCAAAAGAAGGTTTAAATAAGAGAGAAGTCTGAAAATCAAAGGAAACTCTAACAAATCAGAAGAAACCCCCAAAAATCAGAAGTGAGATTCAAAAAATCAGAGAAGAGGGTTCTTTGATTAAGGCTGAAATTGCCTATTTATAGACCCAAATAGGAGGAAATTCAAATTTGAATTATTTCATTAAAACCCCTCCAATTTTCAGTTTATTAAGCAGATTATAGCATTTATTCTATTAAAAGTTACACTAAAACCCCTCCTAGAAGGTTCTACCATGTTCTAATTCAATGTAATGCCTATTGTGCCCCTACTTGCTAAGGGGAACTACTAAATCTACCCTTTTCTATCCCCAAACTGCCCTTAATCCTCTATATTTATAACAACTTTACCATTTCTTATCCCAATTGTATCCCTTCTCTTTTAATCTTATTTACATTCACACCAAATTCCTTTTCCCCATTTACCCCTACTTCTTAATAGTTGTTACATTTCTAAATTCTATATTTTTTAACCCAATTTTCAGATAGGTATTTGTCAAATAGCCACAATTAAGTGACTATAGTTCAATTAACCAACTAGCCCTTTTAACTATTAAAATTCAGAATTAGTTCGCTAAATAAATTCACATTACATCAATAACCAACCCTAGGCAATCTTACAAACATAGCCACTTTTGATCTATTATTCAATTAACAAGACTGGGGAAACAATTTGATAGATGGTGAGTCTTATTAATCGAAATAACTAATCGCCTTTGAATCTATCAAGTAAAACACCTTGGGTGGATACGAATTGTGTGATTTTAACTATCGACCTAATTGAATCTATGATTGTCTAAGGGGCGAATCTTATAATCGAACTTAATCACTAATTTCAGCTATAACCAATCTTTCCTATTGAATCGACTAACTCATTAACTAACAGAATGTATCAAATCGACCATTAACCAACAAGATCAAAACAGGATCAAACACTATCCAAAACAGATTCCCATTGTTGTTATACCAAAATGTTAAAAACAATCATAAATACTAATACGAATCAATGGGTCGACTAACCAAGATTATAACAAATCAGAAAAACCAACAAATTAACAGAATTCGGAAAAAAGGCTATTTCCCGAAATCTAAGAATAAAAAAAATTATGAGAAACTAGAAATTTAACAATACTAATCAGAATCTAACAATACTAGTAAAAATCAGAAATTAACAGAAATCAAAGATGAATCAAAATCAGAAAAGAAAACAAAAGTTAATACCTATTTAACTAATTCCAGAATCATACTAACAAAAATTATACTAACACTTATTTGAATCAACATAGAATCATACTATGATTATCAAAATCTATTTAATTTTCAAAACTAATATATGAATCTATTTTTCTTTATCATTTATGTAAAGAAAACACAAAACATTCAAATAGACGAATTAATAAAACAAAAATAGAGAGATAGAGAAAACTTAGCTTTTCGATTTCTCCTTCTTTATTCTATTTTTCTGATATTTTCTTCTGTTTTCTTCATTTTTCTTCATGTTCTCGAATCTTTTCTGTTTTTCTTCATTTTTTCTTCTTTTCTGTTTTCTTCATTTCATCCTTCATTTTCCTATGGCTTTCTCGAACAAACTTCAAGTCGGCAACTTTTCTTGAGAATTTCTCGAAATAGATTTTTCCTTGAATTTCCGGCGGCTTTTGGGCTTAGAACTTTAGTTCACAATGTGAGGGTGTTAGAAGAAGGAAATGATGTGCGTTTTGAGTGGTATCTTGGAGTGGCGGCGCGAACTAGGTTTTTTTTTATTTGGGGAGTTTGGTTGCTATTCAAAAGAAACTAATGGTAGGAATGGGATGAGGGGGACGTGGGGATTATATTGATGTCAATTTTGGCCGGAAAAGAGGCCGACCGCCACCGTGTGTGGCGGAACCCTAGCGGCGGCTGTTGAAAGAAGGAGAGGGAGTGAGGCGGTTGTTCTTTGGAGATGAGTTGAAGAAGACAGTGATTTGTCTCTAACATTATTTGGTGTATTTTGTATATAATCAAAATTATTTCTTATCCATATTTGAACCGTTAGATTAGATTAAATACACGGTTGTGATCAAAACATAACTGGACCGGGTTAACTGGGTCTGGGCAGCTGGGTAGGGGCGTTTGGGCTGGCGCACGGAGACCGTTTTGGTCCTGGCTATTTCTTTGGCCCAAGCCTTTTTGTCTTTGTATTTTTTTTCCTTGTATTTTTTATTGTACTTGGATATTATTATTTTTTTATATTTTTTTTAATTTGTTGTTTTTGTATTTTCAATATTTTTTCTATTTTGTAATTATTTGGAATTTATTAAAACTATTAAACTAATTTCCTTCTTTTGGAAATTTTCAATTTAAAAGCAAACTAATGTTAATTTTTTATTTTTCTTTAATTTGTTAAACTAAATTAATTTCCTAAAATGCAATTTTTTGTATTATTTATTTATCACACGCAAATAACATGCAAACAATTAACACAAAAATTCACACAAATTATAAAAATAAGGAAAAATTATTTATTTGAATTTTATAGGAATAACTCATGTGTAGGGTAAAAATCACGTGCTCACAGCTGCCCCTCTTTGCTCGGGGACACGAAGAGTTTCCGTGCAAAGATAAGTTAGCAACTATGAACAATTTTTACCCGTTCGAGTATTCCATTGTGAAGCATTTTGAAAATATTTGACCGCACCCATCTTCAGAGGTTGCCTACATACCCTGGGCAAAACAGGAATCAGGTCAGTGTAGTTCGGGAAGGTCTGGTAGCTGGGAATACCAAAGACTGTGATCTCACTGCTGTTTTTGTTGTTACTACCATTATTGCTGGATGACCCCTTATTACACCATGGTAAAAATAAAAGAAGCTAGCCTAAGCTACGGTCTATGAATTACAAAAGCAAATCCTATCTATGTCTTCCAACTTGTTTTTGTGTTTTCTTGATCTTGTATCTTGTATTCCTTCCAACAACATTCTTGTTATTGCCTTGAACTTGTGTGTTCTCTTCCAACGGCATTCTTATTATTGTCTTGAACTTGTATTTTTCTTCCAACGACATTCTTGTTATTGCCTTGAACTTGTTCAACTTGAAATATACGTCCATTTTCCAGGTGGACCCTGCTTGTGACAAAAATAAATAACCTAAGAAAGATTTTTCCTGCCCCAGTATGTTGACTGGGCACATCATGTTATTGAATGTCAGAATTTCCTTCTTCTTTTTTTGTTTTTTTTTTGTTTTTGAAAAATTTAAAAATACAGAAATGTATTCCCTTGTTATATACGTGGGCGCCTGATGCATGAAATGCAATGCAGAAAAGTATTCCCTTGTTATCCAGGTGGGTGCCTGATACATGAAATGCAATGCAGAAAAATAATCCCTTATTATCCAGGTGGGCGCCTGATGCATGAAATGCAATGCAGAAAAATATTACCTTGTTATCCAGGTGGGCACCTGATGCATCAAATGCAATGCAGAAAAATATTCCATTATTATCCAGGTGGGCGCCTGATGCATGAAAATAAAAAATGCAGAAAATATTCCCTTGTTTTACAGGTGGGCGCCTGAACAGAAATTAAAAATGCAGAAATGTATTCCCTTATTTTCCAGGTGGACGCCTAAACAGAAATTAAAAACTTTTGTGTTAACTTGTGACTGAAGTTTATCTTAGGTGAAAAATTCATCAGACTAAGACTTTTAGCTTAGGAGAAAGATTCAACAGACTAAGATTTTGATTCTCATTGGACTATGCCCACTTCAATGTAATCTCAGGAGGATTATCCATCGGACTGAGTTTATGACTCCAGGAGATAATTCTTTGGGGTGGGTCTATTTTTGTGTTGTCTCGGGAGGAATATCCATCAGACTGAGATTTTGAATCCAGGAGATAATTCATCAGACTGGGTCCGTTTTCAATTCAGAATTTCTTAAGTCTTTTAAATTCAAAAATCTTTCCGTTTTTTTTTTGAATTTTTGCCATTCTTTCTTTTTCCAACTTCCGCTTTTTGTTTTCATTTTATGCCTTTTGTTTTCTTCTCAAATTATGCCTTCGTTTCTTTTTCCAACTTCTATTTTCATTTTCAAATTGACTTCTACCTTTCCTTTGTTTTCAACTTACATTATCCCTTTATCTTAGGTGAAAAATTCATCAGACTAAGATTTCCATCTTAGGAGAAAGTTTCAACAGACTAAGATTTTATACATTTATCTTAGGTGAAAAATTCATCGGACTAAGACTTTTGTCTTAGAAGAAAGTTTCAACAGACTAAGATTTTATCATTCTCCGACACTTGTTTCATTCACCTTTCAACTTGCCTTGTTCATCTTCAAAAACAATTGTATTCACCTTCATGCTCTTCGGATGACTATCCGATTTCAAAAAAAAATGGCAGAAATTTTTTTCTGCCCCAGTTTGACAATATCTTTTGCTCCTGTATCAAAACAGAGAAAAATCTGTCACTTTAAAAAAATGCGGTGGTTGGTTGTGGCCTTGAACCTTGATGACGATTGCTTTCTACTTGAATGCTCGGCCTGTTCACCGATTATTCTTTTTCACTTCTTCTTTATTCTAAAACTCGCCTTCCAAACAAACGATTTAATTATAACACAATACCAGTCCCCAAATGGACAGCCCAAAAAGAATATATGAGTTTAAGAACTCCAATAATATTAATACTGAACAAAATACTGACACTCCCAAAGATCCGGAGTCACAAGTCTAGAGCCTCTAACAAAACCCAATAGGAAATAGAGAGTACGATATAGAAGTACTCAAGTCCGAATACAAAATATACAATAACAACTGGAATGAGAGGAGAAGCTAGGCTCTGCGAACGTAGGCAGCTACCTCAGCAACTCGATGTGACAATGTAAACGCTGGAGATGTCCGTCTACTGCTCCTGTGTACCTGAGTCTGCACACAAAAGGTGCAGGGAGTAGGGGTGAGTACTAAGTACTCAGTGAGTAACAAATATATACATGTAGCTGACGGTAAGAAATCCACAAAATACCACAAAATGAAGCTACACTACAGTCCGAATCTCCTACGAACTAGCAACAATAATTCCATACAGCTACCACAGAGTAATCCAACAAATACAAATGCAATGCAATGCACATAACTGCTACGGCGTGTAGCCCGATCCCATTTAACGTCGACGGCGCTCACTGGGGGTGTGTACAGACTCCGGAGGGGCTCCTACAGCCCAAGCGCAATACTGCTGCGGCGTGCAGCCCGACCCTCATATCAACTACTGCGGCGTGCAGCCCGATCCCACACTCAATCCACAATAAGCAATTAAGTCACAAAACAATTCATTTTTCCTTATTTCCAGTTCTCAATTCATAATTTATGAAAAATACTTTAACTTTATTAATTTTGCAAAAGCCGGTGACTTAGCATTTCAAAAGTGTGATTACAATTTCCAGGACCGAGATCAGTGATTTAAGCAATTATAGCTATCACATAAATACTGTCCTCTAAGGACGCTACAGATCGGCACAAGGCCCCAAACAAGGCTTACAACCCACAATATAGCAAATACCGTGTATTTCCAACACTAACACATATTATTCATATCCTGGGATGGACCAAGTCTCAATCCCCAATCACAATCAATCCCGCACCTGCCACGGTGTGCGAGCCACGCCCTATTAGCGTCACAATGTGCTAAGCCGGGGTTTCGAACCCTCGGGCTACAATATACACAAACTACTCACCTCTAGCCGGTCGTAGAATCGTTCGCGATGCCTTTTCCTTTGAATTTCGTTGCCTCGTGTGTAGAATCTAGTCAAATAACAATAATTATATCAATTACGGGTCAAAGAATCATAACCCACTTCAATTCATATGAAATTCTCAACATTATACCAAGTTGGTAAAACCCGACTTTCGGTACGATTCTCGAAAAATTACGAAAGTCACATATTCGGAACCCTCATCTCAATACGAGTCTAAGCATATCAATTTTACCAAAATCGGACTCCATTTGCTCGTTCAAAACCTTGATTTTCTAAAGTTCAAACCTAGGGTTAAATCCTCCATAATTACCCCAAATTCCTCCATTTTCATGATATAATTGCATGATATTATCAATACTAATCATAATATGAGTTCATAGTTGATTACCCGATGATTTCCCTTGATTTCTTCCTCAAAATCGCCCAAAGTCGCCCTTAAGCCGAGACCCCCAAATGTTAAAATGTTTCTGAAATTTTCTAACTTCTGGTACACTTAACTCCCAGCGATTTCCGCTTCTGCGGAAATATTTCCGCTCCTACGCGTCCGCTTCTGCGGAGATTGGACCGCTTCTGCGGAGAATTCCGCTTCTGCGGCTAGACGTCCGCTTCTGCGGACTCGCCCAGGCGGCTCCACTTCCGCTTCTGCGGAGGCCGCTCCTGCGGCTCCCAGTCCGCTTCCGCGCTTCCGCTTCAGCGGCTCCCCTTCCGCTTCTGCGGTCGCCGCTTCTGCGGCTCCTTTCCGCTTCAGCGCACCCGCTCCTGCGCCTAAAATTCCGCAGGAGCGGAAACAACAGAGGCAGCACCATTTTTCTGCAATTTTCCATATTTTGCTCCCGATTAACCATCCGAAAACACCCCGAGGCCCCCGGGACCTCATTCAAACACACCAACACATCCTAATTCCTTATTCGAACTTGTTCCAATCATAAAAACACTATCCTAAACATCAAAATCATCAATTAACCACGGATTCAAGCCTAAATTTCTTAAAAACTTTCAAAACTAACATTCAATCCAAAACCCGATCAAACGATGTCCGAATGACCTGAAAATTTGCGGACATATCCAAAATCACATAACGAAGCTACAGAAATTGTCGGAATTCCATTCCGACCCCCGGATCAAAATATCACCTACCATCCGGTTTCGCCAAAATTCAACATTCGCCAATTCAAGCTTAAAACTACACCGGACCTCCGAATTCAATTCTGATTGTTCTCCTAAGTCATAAATGATCCCCCGGAACTAGTCGAATCATCCGAATCCGGTTCCGAGCACTCTAACTCAATAGTCAACTCTTGGTTGACTTTTCATATTCAAGCTTTCTTCAAACATGCTATTTGTTTCATTTTCAATCCAAATCACTCCTAACTCACCCGATATATTCTAATACTGATTTAAAAGCATAATGTATGTAAATGCAAGGTAACGGGGCGGTAATTCCCGTAACGACGGGCCGGGTCGTTACATTCTCCCCAACTTAAACAAACGCTCGTCCGCGAGCGGGTTAAGAAACATACCTGGAGCATCAAACAAGTGTGGATATCTGCTTTGCATCTCCTGCTCGGTCTCCCAAGTTGCTTCCTCCACGGGACGACCTCTCCACTGCACTTTCACTGAAGCTATATCCTTAGATCTCAGCTTACGAACCTGTCGACCCAAAATAGCTACTGGTTCCACATCATAAGTCAAATCCTCATCTAGCTGTATCGTGCCGAAGTCCAACACATGAGACGGGTCTCCGACATACTTCCGGAGCATAGATACATGGAACACCGGGTGAACTCCCGACAAACCGGGTGGCAAAGCAAGCATATAAGCCACCTCCCCAACTTTCCTAAGCACCTCAAAAGGTCCAATAAACCTTGGGCTCAATTTCCCTTTCTTTCCAAACCTCATAACACCCTTCATAGGTGAAACTTTCAGCAACACCTTTTCACCTACTGAATAAGACACATCTCGGACCTTCCGGTCTGCATAACTCTTCTGACGCGACTGAGCTGTGCGAAGTCTCTCCTGAATCACCTTCACCTTATCTAAGGCATCTTGGACTAACTCCGTCCCTAACAACCTAGCCTCGCCGGGCTCGAACCAACCGATTGGAGATCTACACCGCCTCCCATATAAAGCTTCATACGGTGCCATCTGAATGCTGGACTGATAGCTATTATTGTAAGCAAACTCCGCCAAAGGCAAATAATCAGCCCATGAATCACCAAAATCAATGACACAAGCACGCAACATGTCCTCCAATATCTGAATAGTACGCTCAGACTGCCCATCCGTCTGTGGATGAAATGCTGTGCTCAACTCTACCTGTGAACCCAACTCTCGCTGAAATGTCCTCCAGAACTGAGATGTGAACTGGGTACCTCTGTCCGATATAATGGAAATAGGAACTCCATGCAATCTCACTATCTCACGGATGAATATCTCTGCCAACCGCTCCGAGGTATAGGTAGTACACACTGGGATGAAGTGAGCTGACTTAGTCAACCTATCCACCACCACCCAAACCGAATCAAACTTCCTCGCTGTCCGAGGGAGTCCGCTAACAAAATCCATAGTTATTCTTTCCCACTTCCACTCCGGAATATCAATACGCTGGAATACACCACCAGGTCTCTGATGCTCATACTTGACCTGCTGACGGTTTAGACACCGAGCCACATGGCTCACAATATCTTTCTTCATCTTTCTCCACCAGTAATGCTGCTTCAAATCCTGATACATCTTCGCAGCTCCTGGATGAATAGAATACCGCGAGTTGTGGGCCTCCTCCAATATCAACTCACGAAGGCCATCGACATTGGGCACGCATATCCGGCCCTGCATCCGCAATACACCATCACTATCAATAGTGACATCTCTGGCATCATCATGCTGAACTCTGTCCTTAAGGACAAGTAAGTGTGGATCATCATACCGGCGCTCTCGAATACGATCATATAAAGAAGAACGAGCTACTACATAAGCCATCACCCGACCGGGCTCAGAAATATCCAGCCTTACCATCTGATTAGCTAACGCCTGAACATCAACTGCTAGGGGTCTCTCCCCAACCGGAATATACGCCAAACTGCCCATACTAATAGCCTTCCGGCTCAATGCATCAGCCACTACATTGGCTTTCCCGGGATGGTACAAGATAGTAATATCATAGTCTTTAAGCAATTCAAGCCATCTCCGCTGCCTCAAATTTAGATCTTTTTGCTTAAACAAATGCTGAAGGCTGCGGTGGTCCGTATATACATCACAAGATACACCATATAGATAATGCCTCCAAATCTTCAAGGCATGAACAATAGCAGCTAACTCCAAATCATGAACAGGGTAGTTCTTCTCGTGGGGCTTTAGCTGACGAGAAGCATATGCAATAACTCTACCCTCCTACATCAACACACAACCGAGTCCCACTCTGGAAGCATCACAATATACAGTATATGACCCTGAGGCCGATGGTAACACAAGTACGGGAGCCGTGGTCAAAGCCTCCTTGAGCTTCTGAAAGCTCTCTTCACATTCATCGGACCATACAAATGGAGCATTCTTCTGTGTCAGCTTAGTCAACGGTGAAGCAATAGATGAAAAATCCTGAACAAACCGACGATAATAGCCTGCCAATCCGAGAAAACTACGAATCTCTGTAGCCGAAGAAGGTCTGGGCCAATTCTGCACTGCCTCGACCTTCTGAGGATCAACCCTAATACCATCACTGGACACTATATGTCCCAGAAAACCCACAGTATCAAGCCAGAACTCACACTTAGAGAATTTTGCATAAAGCTTCTCTTCCCTCAACCTCTGCAATGCCACTCTCAAATGTTGTGCATGCTCCTCCTGGCTGCGTGAGTATACCAAGATATCATCAATAAACACAATCACAAAAGAATCAAGGTACGGCCGAAATACACTATTCATCAAGTGCATGAAGGCTGCTGGGGCATTAGTCAACCCGAAAGACATCACCAGGAACTCGTAGTGCCCATATCGCGTCCTGAACGCTGTCTTCATAATATCTGAGTCCCTGATCTTCAACTGATGATAGCCCGATCGAAGATCAATCTTAGAAAATACACTAGCTCCCTGTAGGTGATCAAATAGGTCCTCAATACGAGGTAATGGGTACTTATTCTTCACTGTCACCTTGTTAAGCTGCCTGTAATCAATGCACATTCTCATTGTGCCATCTTTCTTCTTTACGAACAACACCGGTGCACCCCAAGGTGACACACTCGGACGAATGAAACCCTTATCTAAGAGTTCCTGAAGTTGTTCTTTCAATTCTTTTAACTCTGCTGGTGCCATGCGATATGGAGGAATAGAAATGGGCTGAGTGCCCGGCACCAAGTCAATACCAAAGTCAATATCTCTGTCAGGCGGCATGCCTGGCAGGTCTGCTGGAAATACATCCGGAAACTCCCTCACAATGGGGACCGAATCGAGACTGGGTGTCTCGGCCTCAACATTTCTAATGAAGGCCAAATAAGACAAACAACCCTTGCCAATCATTCGTTGAGCTTTTATGTACGAAATCACCCTGTCAGACACATAATCAGTCAAGCCACGCCACTCGATCCGCGGATTACCTGGAATAGCTAACGTGACTGTCTTGGCATGACAGTCCAGAATTGCATGATACGGAGATAGCCAATCCATGCCTAGGATAATATCGAAATCTACCATACCCAGTAGTAATAAATCAACTCGGGTCTCCAGACCCCCAATAGTAACAATACAGGATCGATATACCTGATCCACAACAACAGTATCCCCCACCGGGGTGGACACATGTACGGGCAAAGCAAGAATACCACGGGTCATACCCAAATGATGTGCAAAGTAAGTAGAGACATAAGAATAGGTGGATCCGGGATCAAATAAGACGGAAGCATCCCTGTGGCAGACTGAGATAATACCTGAAATGACCGCATCTGAGGCACTAGCATCCTTCCTGTCCGGAAGAGCATAGAAACGAGCCCGGCCTCCACCAGTACGATCCTCGCCTCTGGGGCGACCTCTAGATACCCGGCCACCAGTCCTAGCCGACCTGTGCTGGCGCTGAAGAAACAGGAGTAGAAGACGAAGGCCGATCCCTCCGCTGTGACCTCTTACGAAGCCACTGAGGACACTCTCTCCCGATATGGCCCAAATCACCGCACTCAAAACAACGGCCCGAAGATGGAAGAAGGGGCTGCCGAGGACCCCTCGCTACCGATGAATCCCGTGCCGAGGAAACGGGAGCGAGCTCCGAGCCGGAAGAGCACTCGGTGCGGGCCGACTCTGCTGACGGCTCTGCCGACCCTGATAACCCTGCTGGCCTTGACGACCACGATCTGATGAAACCCCACTGGACTCTGTACGTCCAGACTGATGAGACCTGACAGAGCGACCTCTGCTATGCTGAAATTGGCCCCTAGATGGAGCACCACTGTAACTGCCCGTACCACGAGGCCTCTTAGCCTCTCTCTCCTCCCGCTCTCTGCGGCGATCTGTCTCAATGTGACGGGCCGCATCAACCACCTCCTCAAAGGTAACCGTAGAAACTCTCTCCCGGGTCATCAATATGCGGATGGGATAAATAAGACCATCAATAAATCTCCGGATCCTCTCCCTGTCGGTAGGAACCATCCACATGGCATGACGGGCCAGCTGTGTGAATCTCATCTCATACTGATTAACTGTCATCTCTCCCTGCTTCAACCACTCGAACTGACGTCGCAGCTCCTCTCTCTGAGACCGAGGCACGTACTTCTCCAAAAATACCGTGGAGAACTGCTGCCAAGTGAGGGGCACTGCCCCAGCGGGCCTACGCCTCTCAAAATCCTCCCACCACCGGAAAGCTGCACCTGTGAACTGGAAAGTGGTGAATGAAACACCGCCGGACTCTAGAATACCCGCGGTGCGAAGCATACGCTGACATCCGTCAAGAAAACCCCGGGCATCCTCGCCCTCGGCTCCACCGAATGTCGGAGGCCGTAGCCTCTCAAATCTCTCCAAACGACGCCGCTCATCGTCGGGCATAACCGGAACCACATAGGCAGGAGCCGGTGCAACCGGCGCAACCGGCTGAACCGGCTCGGGTGTCCGAGCCACGGGGGTCTGATTTCCTCCCCCTGCCTGTGAAGATGATACTGCGGCAGTAGCAGCAACTACCTGTGCCAATCCTGTGCACACTGATAATATCTGAGCCAAGGTCTCCTGAAGACCCGGTATCACAATAGGCACTGCCGGTGCCTGAACCTGAGCTGCCGGAGCGTTCACCGCTGGAATCTGGTCCTGAGTCTGATCTGCTGGTGGGTCAGCAAGTGCTGGTGCTGGTGCTGCTGCCCTACCTCTACCACGACCACGGCCTCTGGGTGCCAATGGTGGTCGTCCGCCACGTCCGTTAGCTCGTGTTCTCGCCATCTGCGAGGGAATAGAATATGGAAAGATTTAATTTCATGATAACACAAATCGCACGATATGAATTCAAGAAAATGAGGTTTTTCCTAAAGTCTCTGTAGCCCTTCGAAGATAGATACGGACGTCTACGTACCGATCTACGAAAGCCTACTAAACCGGCTCATGACTCGCGAGTCCTAATAACCTAGGGCTCTGATACCAACTTGTCACGACCCAAATCCAGTCGTGATGGCGCCCAACAATCAAGCTAGGCCAGCCAAACAAACGATTTAATTATAACACAATACCAGTCCCCAAATGGACAGCCCAAAAAAAGAATATATGAGTTTAAGAACTCCAATAATAATAATACTGAACAAAATACTGACACTCCCAAAGATCCGGAGTCACAAGTCTAGAGCCTCTAACAAAACCCAATAGGAAATAGAGAGTACGATATAGAAGTACTCAAGTCCGAATACAAAATATACAATAACAACTGGAATGAGAGGAGAAGCTAGGCTCTGCGAACGTAGGCAGCTACCTCAGCAACTCGATGTGACAATGTAAACGCTGGAGATGTCCGTCTACTGCTCCTGTGTACCTGAGTCTGCACACAAAAGGTGCAGGGAGTAGGGGTGAGTACTAAGTACTCGGTGAGTAACAAATATATACATGTAGCTGACAGTAAGAAATCCACAAAATACCACAAAATGAAGCTACACTACAGTCCGAATCTCCTACGAACTAGCAACAATAATTCCATACAGCTATCACAGAGTAATCCAACAAATACAAATGCAATGCAATGCACATAACTGCTACGGCGTGTAGCCCGATCCCATTTAACGTCGACGGCGCTCACTGGGGGTGTGTACAGACTCCGGAGGGGCTCCTACAGCCCAAGCGCAATACTGCTGCGGCGTGCAGCCCGACCCTCATATCAACTACTGCGGCGTGCAGTCCGATCCCACACTCAGTCCACAATAAGCAATTAAGTCACAAAACAATTCATTTTTCCTTATTTCCAGTTCTCAATTCATAATTTATGAAAAATACTTTAACTTTATTAATTTTGCAAAAGCCGGTGACTTAGCATTTCAAAAGTGTGATTACAATTTCCAGGATTGAGATCAGTTATTTAAGCAATTATAGCTATCACATAAATATTGTCCTCTAAGGACGCTACAGATCGGCACAAGGCCCCAAACAAGGCTTACAGCCCACAATATAGCAAATACCGTGTATTTCCAACACTAACACATATTATTCATATCCTGGGATGGACCAAGTCTCAATCCCCAATCACAATCAATCCCGCACCTGCCACGGTGTGCGAGCCACGCCCTATTAGCGTCACAATGTGCTAAGCCGGGGTTTCGAACCCTCGGGCTACAATATACACAAACTACTCACCTCTAGCCGGTCGTAGAATCGTTCGCGATGCCTTTTCCTTTGAATTTCGTTGCCTCGTGTGTAGAATCTAGTCAAATAACAATAATTATATCAATTACGGGTCAAAGAATCATAACCCACTTCAATTCATATGAAATTCTCAACATTATACCAAGTTGGTAAAACCCGACTTTCGGTACGATTCTCGAAAAATTACGAAAGTCACATATTCGGAACCCTCATCTCAATACGAGTCTAAGCATATCAATTTTACCAAAATCGGACTCCATTTGCTCGTTCAAAACCTTGATTTTCTAAAGTTCAAACCTAGGGTTAAATCCTCCATAATTACCCCAAATTCCTCCATTTTCATGATATAATTGCA
The DNA here is from genome assembly GCA_032618575.1 of Nicotiana noctiflora. Lineage (NCBI taxonomy): Eukaryota > Viridiplantae > Streptophyta > Magnoliopsida > Solanales > Solanaceae > Nicotiana > Nicotiana noctiflora. The sequence continues at coordinate 692,674 of JASVEL010004938.1, read as the reverse complement.
TGATATTATCAATACTAATCATAATATGAGTTCATAGTTGATTACCCGATGATTTCCCTTGATTTCTTCCTCAAAATCGCCCAAAGTCGCCCTTAAGCCGAGACCCCCAAATGTTAAAATGTTTCTGAAATTTTCTAACTTCTGATACACTTAACTTACAGCGATTTCCGCTTCTGCGGAAATATTTCCGCTCCTACGCGTCCGCTTCTGCGGAGATTGGACCGCTTCTGCGGAGAATTCCGCTTCTGCGGCTAGACGTCCGCTTCTGCGGACTCGCCCAAGCGGCTCCCCTTCCGCTTCTGCGAAGGCCGCTTCTGCGGCTCCCAGTCCGCTTCCGCGCTTCCGCTTCAGCGGCTCGCCTTCCGCTTCTGCGGTCGCCGCTTCTGCGGCTCCTTTTCGCTTCAGCGCACCCGCTCCTGCGCCCAAAATTCCGCAGGAGCGGAAACAACAGAGGCAGCACCATTTTTCTGCAATTTTCCATATTTTGCTCCCGATTAACCATCCGAAAACACCCCGAGGCCCCCGGGACCTCATTCAAACACACCAACACATCCTAATTCCTTATTCGAACTTGTTCCAATCATAAAAACACTATCCTAAACATCAAAATCATCAATTAACCACGGATTCAAGCCTAAATTTCTTAAAAACTTTCAAAACTAACATTCAATCCAAAACCCGATCAAACGATGTCCGAATGACCTGAAAATTTGCGGACATATCCAAAATCACATAACGAAGCTACAGAAATTGTCGGAATTCCATTCCGACCCCCGGATCAAAATATCACCTACCATCCGGTTTTCGCCAAAATTCAACATTCGCCAATTCAAGCTTAAAACTACACCGGACCTCCGAATTCAATTCCGATTGTTCTCCTAAGTCATAAATGATCCCCCGGAACTAGTCGAATCATCGGAATCCGGTTCCGAGCACTCTAACTCAATAGTCAACTCTTGGTTGACTTTTCATATTCAAGCTTTCTTCAAACATGCTATTTGTTTCATTTTCAATCCAAATCACTCCTAACTCACCCGATATATTCTAATACTGATTTAAAAGCATAATGTATGTAAATGCAAGGTAACGGGGCGGTAATTCCCGTAACGACGGGCCGGGTCGTTACATCGGCCTATTCACCGATTATTCTTTTTCACTTCTTCTTTATTCTAAAACCCGCCTTCCTTACGGCTTGTATGTTGTTCCTTTCTTGATGGATCCCGCAAAATCCGATCTTGAAGTTTATTTTTCCTTAAATGATTTCATTGGACAACCTTGGGTGTTTCTTGATTGACTCTTTCTTTTGTATATATATCATTCTCTTTATTTGAAACCCATACTTCCATTTGTTCCCGAATTGGCATTTTGCCGACCTTTGTATCTCTCATGATCCCCAAACATTTGAATTGTTACCCGTTTCATTGCACATGTTGCTCTTTTGGCTTAAATTACTGGCCTTGTCTTTTCCTGACTTACGACAATTGTCGTGTTGGACAAATCCCATCTTGTGCAATTGGAGCGCTTGGTGGCAAATTTTGAAATCATTTCTTTACTTGTTATGACCCGACAAACTAAATAAGAGGGAGGGTAAAACAAGGTGTGAAGAATAGGGAGAAAGGAAAATACAATTCCTAACAAGAAACCTACAGAAGAATGACCTATTGGATGTGAATACCCACTCTAGCGACCTTGACATGCACTTTCAGCCTTCTTTGTATAGCGAATCTGATGTTCAACTCTTGTTGCAAGTTCTGCCGTGAAACTGGTCTTCAACATTTCATTTCTTTGATCTGATCCTTAGTCGACTTGTAGTGCCCATAGGGTTTTCACCATCAAGCCTCTCTCATTTGATCTTTCTTTCTCTCAACTCACCGTCGCCTTACGGTACCCGTGAGGGTTTTCACCAATAAGACTCTCTCATTTTAATTTCTCTCATCTTGGAGTCTCGCGGTGGTTCTCATCATTTCTTGAATTCTTCATTCTCCTTTGTTCGGACTGGAGTTTTGCCCCTGATGTGATTTGCCTTTGCTTACTTGACTCGGCATTTCTTGAAGATTGATCGGAAGGTCTTTCTTTAGACCGTAATGCAGGCTTTTTGGATGGGGTTTAGAAAAAAAATGATATAAAGGCTCAAAATATTTTATTGTGGGTTAAAGATTACAACTTTCGGAATCGTATTCCTTCAACAACCATAACTCATGTCCCAGTTTCATTCTTGGGGGATTTTTTGGATTTTTCTTTTATTGTGACTGAACCTCAGTGAGGCTACCTACGTACCCTTTTGGGATCAAGTCAGACGTAGTTCGGATCATTAGATCGATTCCTTGTTGCGATTTGACTTCTCCCGATTTCTTCTTTTCTTTGCATTCTTTTCTTTCTTTTCTTTTCTTCTCTTTTCTTTTTCTCTTTTTCTTTTTTTTTTCTTTTCTCTTTTTTTTCTTTTTCTTTTTTTTTCTCTTTTTCTTTTCTTCTTTTTTTTTGCCTTTTTCCTTGTTTTCTCCTCTTTTGTTTCTCCATTTGATTTCCCCGCTCAATCCTCATATTTAATTGTTGATTCCGAAAGAGGGATATTAAAGAAAATATAATAAGGCTCAAAGAGGTATCAATGGATAAAGTGTTTGGATAGCCGAATAAAATGCCTTCGTCATTCCAATCTTCAAAACCTACCAAGTACAAACTGCACAATTAAACACCTTTGATTGATTCTCATATTTTCCTTCTGTATTTGACGATTCTCAGTGCCATTAGGCAACAATCTCAATACCACGAATGGTTCCTTTAGTCTTGGGGTACTTTTTCCTTTGGCTTTAAATCGATGAAGCATGATGAATTTCCAAGGCATTTCTTTATGTTATACTTTCCCCAGTATTCACTTGATTCAGGTTTCACAGTATTGCGATAAGTTTTGTCTCTTCCGAGTATCATTACATCTTCAACATTGTTTCATTGCTAAATTGATTTTCAAAATCAGACCGAGAATTATGTACATGTCATGTTGCTAAAATCAGAATGAGAAGAAATGTAAAGTGATTAGGAATGGAATGACTAGAAATGTTGGGAAATGGAGAGTTGTATTAAACTGATGGGTTGAAACAACAAGACGAACAACAAAATGAACAGACTAGACTAGGATTACAAACCTAGACGACACTAAACAATTTTTATTACTAAACAAAGCAAAGATAGAAGGGTTTTGACTCTCAAGCCAACGTCCGAATTACAACCCTGAAATAACCCGAGCAACAGAGATGACACAAAAATAAACCACCAAAACTCCAAGAGATGGAGAACCTTCCCAATTGACAAGCATGGCATCTTAGCCACTGAATTCTTCATTAATGTTGCCAAGATCACTTTCTGTTTAAATATCTTCAACTTCAGTTGACGATTTCCCAAGAAGATTCTTATCACCTACGTCACCAGGCATCATCCCCACAAAATATGCAACGTCATGTGTAGGTAAAGGATTCTATGTAATGTTCTGGATGCCCTTGTCTTGGACCGCAATTATTCCTTCCTAAATCAATCTTTCTATCTCTCTTTTCAAATCCCGATGACTTTCAACATCATGCCCCGAAGCATTAGAGTGGTATTCACACCTTTTTGATGAGTCAAAGCTTCTCGCACGTCGATCCACCCAATTTGGAGGAATGGGTGCTATCATGCCATGTTGTTTTAACTTTTCAAACAAGCTTGCATAGGACTCTCCTATTGGTGTAAAATTATCTTTCAACTTATGTTCCTTTCCATACCCCTGGTTTGGATGTGGGTTATAAGGTACTTGAAATTTTTGCAGAGGCTGGTAAAGATTTTGTGATGTTCGGGCTCGCTTTCTTGGGTGTTTTGAGGGTTGAACAACATATTGGACTAGATAACCAGAATGTGGAGGGTTCTGAGGTGGGTAGTAATGCATAAGAGGGTCATGGAAAACCTGATGAGGCTGCATATACCTTCGAGGTTTTCTCATACGACCTCTTCTCGACCCAGATATCATCATGATTTCTTCATCCCTCCCATTCACATCACTAAATTCACTTTGGACATCCTGAGCCGCATCTTTGAGAGCTGCTTGACTTATAATTTTGCCTGTCTTAAGACCATCTTCCACCATTTCTCCTATTTTGATTATTTCCTCAAAGGATTAACCAACTGCAGATATCATGTTTTGAAAGTAATCCGGCTCTTGAGCATGAAGGAAAACAGTGGCCAACTCGTGATCATCCATGGGTGCCTTAGCTCTAGCTACCTGCTCTCTCCATTTGACGGCATATTCCCTGAAACTTTCAGTTGGTTTCTTTTTCAGTTTAGAAAGGGAAATGCAGTTTGGGGTGACGTCAATATTGTATTGAATTTTTTGATAAAGGCCCGTGCCATGTCATCCCAGACGCTCCAACCAGACATATCTTGATCCCAAAACCATTCAGATGCTACTCCCGAGAGGCTTTCCCTAAAATAAGCCATAAGCAATTCTTCATTTCTTCCCACACCTCTCCACTGGTTGCAATACCTTTTCAGATGGGCTATGGGGTTTCCACATCCATCATAGTTTTCAAATTTTGGAACTTTGAAGCCAGGCGGCAAGTGGACATCGGGGAACACACATAGATCTCTGAAGGCAACACTCTTTTGACCTGCCATTTCTTGCACGTTTTTCAGCTGTTATTCTAATCTTTTCACTCAATGGGCTATTTCTCCCTGCACCTTCTTCCGAGTAGGCTTCTCGATATTTCTATGAAGATCAAACAAGTATGAGTGGTACTCGGGAGAGTGGTACTGTTCTTGCTGTATAGCAAACTGTGACTCTTGAGAAGGTTGTCCCTGGCCATTGGCCCATGCTTGACGCATTTTGGTCATTTGTCGTTTCAGTGTTTTATTTTCCTCAACCATAGTTGACATTTGTTGAACTCTTTGACCCTGAGTCTCTTGAGTACTCGTAACGGCTCCGATATCAGATATCATTTTCCTTGGATCTTGTTCTCCGGTTTACCACAACCAACCACCTCAACTTTCTGGATTAACAAAACGAAGCCACCATGTTAGCGTCAAAGGTATTCCACTTATTGATTTCCTTTGTTTTTCTCCTATTTTCTTTTCTTTTTTCCTTTTTATGGTTTTTTTTTCTTTTTTTCTTTTTTTTTCTTTTGTAGTTTTTCACTTTTTTTTCTTTTTGGTTATGGATATGGTCGAATCCTATGTGGATTGCCTACGTATCATGACCCCGTATGAATCAGACCGAGCATAGTTCTTGCAAATTAATGCAAGAATAAAGAGATGTTTATTTAATTTTTTTTTAATTTTTTTTTTCTCTTTTTTGAAGAAAAGTTGTAAAAGCCGACTCCAACTACAAACTCTGATGAAAAGCTTTCACACCTTGTGCCAGAGATTTATACAAGAATAAGAATATTTTTAGTGTCAATTATGACTATTTCTACAAAATTAGCCATGTAATGGCTTATTTGGCAAATGGCTATTTTTTGCAAAATTTATTTAAGAAAGATAAACATGAAAATTTTTCATCCTGTGGCTCATGGGGCATCGTTCGGCATCGCCATAAGCCAACACAAGATTGGAAAGCTTTTGATGTCAATTGACTATTTTTACAAAATTGGCCATGTAATGGCTTATTTCACAAAGTGGCTATTTTAGCAAAATTTTATTTAAGAAAAATACAAAATTCAAAATTTCTCATCCCGGGGCCCGTGGAGCATCATTCAGCATCGACACAGGCCAAAACAAGACCGAGGAAGTTTAAATACCAAAAGTGGTTATTTCAGCAAAACCCGACCATGTAATGGCTTATTTGACAAGATGGTTATTTTTGTAAAGTTGAGTGATGACTCAAACTTGATTTTGAGACTACAGCCTTTCAACATTTCCACAAGGGATATTTCAAGGCTATGCCCTCAAATTATTTTAAAATGACTCAAAGTGGCTATTCTTGCAAAAACAGCCTTCCAACGTCCTTTTGAGGGACACTCGGCTTATTTTAAACAAGAATAGCATCACCTGGCTTATTTATAACAAAATCAAAAATTTGACATTTTTTGGTTATTTTTGCAAAAAAGGGGTGGGAACCCGAACTTGATTTTGAGGCTACGGCCTTTCAACATTTCCATAAGGAATATTTCAAGGCTATGCTCGCAAATTATTAAAAATGATTCAAAGTGGCTATTTTTGTAAATATAGCCTTCCAGCGTACTTTCGGAACATTCGGCTATTTTCAAAAACTACATCACTTTGATTTATTGAAAACTAAAACTCGATATTTTTTTTATATTATTTTTTTCAAAAGGGGTGTGAACCCGAACTTGATTTTGCGGCTATGGCCTTTCAACATCTCCACAAAGAATGTTTCAAGGCTATGCCCGCAAATTATTTAAAATGACTCAAAGTGGCTATTTTTTGCAAAAACAGCCTTCCGACGTCCTTTCGAAACATTCGGCTATTTTCAAAAACGGCATAACTTTGATTTTATTGACAAAAACACACATTTTTTTAATTTTTTTGAAAGGGGAGGGAACCTAAACTTGATTTTGAGGCTACGGCCTTTCAACATTTCCACATGGAATATTTCAAGGCCATTATTCAAAAAGAAAAGAAAAGTCTTCAAAGTAGCCATTTTTGCAAAAACAGCCTTCCGTCGTCCTTTCGGAACATTTGGCTATTTTTAAAAACAGCGTCACTTTGATTTTATTGACAAAATTAAACACACATTTATTTTTTTGATTTTTAAAAGGGGTGGTTGGACCCGATGAGGGTTGCCTACGTATCTCACCTAGTGGTGAGGATCAAACCTGCGTAGTTCGGTCAGATTATCTTGTGACCAAATATTACAACAAAATTATTCCACCTATTTTTCAAACTTTCTTTTCAAATTTTTGACAGCATTTGTCAATATTTTAATATTTTCTATTCTAAAATTTTCTCTCTTTTTATTTTTCAGGAATTTAGCCGGTCAACAGAATAATTCAAGACAAATAAATGCAACATATAATATGCTTAGTCTTTTATTTCTGGGCCACCTGTTCTAGACGGACCCAACCCCTTGTGTTGAGTCCCCTAAGTCAGATATGATGCAAATAAACGTCCTAGACCTAGGTTCAATATCCTAATGTTTTCATATGGTGCTAGACCGTGTACCCGAGTGGACAACTCGGATCGAGGAGGGGGCTACGTACCGGTGACCCGCGGGGTCATGCGGCTTTGTAACTTGTCCGGCCTCCTTTTCTTATTTGGGTTTGACACTAACAGAAAGTGGAGTCTCAACCAGTAAGTACATCCCCGGGGGTAAGAAAAGAAGGGTTTTTGGCACAGTTTTATATGTACAGTTCATGCAATATGAATGCGGTAAGCATGTAGCACATTAATTAAAGCATATAAGGAAATCAAATATAAGCAAAAACAGCAATTTAACTAAGATCGAATTCTTAAACCCTGAACCGAAGTTCTGGGTTTCTTATCCCCAACAGAGTCGCCAGAGATGTCACACCTCCTTTTTTACACATGACGTAATGTGCCGCTGTTTAATACTACATCACGAGAAGGGATATAATAATAATTAGCGAAAGAGTTTTTCCACTTAAAGGACAGTCGGAACGGGATTAATTTATTTAATTTTTTGTAATGACCCGACCCGTTGTTACGGGAGTTATCGCCCTATTTTCTTCATTTAACACTTCAATATGCTATATTATATGTGTTTGGAGAGTTAGAAGTAAATCGGATGGAATCTAGTTAAAAATGAGGCAATAAACCTCTTTTTAGGAAGGTTAGTTTGGAAAAGTTAACCAGATGTTGGTCGATGAGTTAGAAGACTCGTAATGGATTTATGATGATTCGAGTAGTTTTGGGGGATGATTTATGACTTAGGAGAGCAACCGGAATTGAATTTGGAAGTCCGGTGTAGAATTAGGCTTGAATTGGCTAAGGTTGTATTTTGGCGAATTCTGGATGGTAGGTGAGATTTTTATCCGAGGGTCGGAAAGGAATTTAAGAGTTGTAGTAGCTCCTTTAGGTGATTTTGGATATGCGTGCAAAGTTTCAAGTCATTCGGATGTGTTTAGGTCGGGTTTTAGATCAAATGCAAGTTTCTGAAGTTTTAGAAGAACTTAGGCTTGAATCCGATGTAAATTTGGTGTTTTGATGTTAGTTTTGGTGATTTGAGAGTGAAAATAAGATTGCATGATCATATGTGACATGTTAATATGTTCGTATGCGGTCCCGAGGAGCTCAGGTGAGTTTCGGATAGGTTTGGGTTGCATTGTGCTCGTTTTTCTTATGCTTCGACATCGTTTCTTCAAGCATAAATGATATCATATTGAACAAAAGAGATCCGATTACTCTTTTGAATGGAGCATTATATCCGTATCGTAATTACAGACCCGTAGCAAAAAGAATCATCGAATTTGGACATCGTATGAAGATTTTATGGCCATTTTACTAAGGTTGGCCAGATTTTCAGGTTAATGACGAAACTGCCCCTGACGGCGTATTAAAAACATGCACTATTTGCAAATCTTAAAACCTACATATCTCCTTCATTATAAGGTCAAATTGAGTGATACAAAAGCCTACATTCATTAGAATGTCATAAGCAATTCATGGAGAGTAGTAAAACGTGTGAACAGTATACCTATAATGAGCAGGTCAAGTTTTCTTCCAATTTTGGAACGGGAAGAAACTTCTGAGGCGATTTTTAAGATAGAAATCAATGGGTAATCACTGGAGGTAAGTTTCATGACTCAAAAACATGATTTTGTGCTAGAATCAATACCAAAATTCCTGAAATTGGGTAGAATTTGTGAAGAATTAGGGTCTAAATCATGAAAACGAATTTTTGGGTTTTGAAAAGCCATTCAAACTCCGATTTTTATAAATTTTATATGCACGAACTCGTGGCGATGAGGAATCCAGTGGTTTGTTTTTTGGAATTTTTTCGAGAAGTGGGCCCGGGGTCGGGTCTTACCAACTTAGTGCATTTATGCGTATTTCGTGTAAATTGAATTGGGTTATGTTTCATTGACCCGTAATTGATATAATTGTTGTGGTTTGACTAGATTCTACGCACGAGGAAGCAAATTTCAAAGGAAAAGGCACTACGGACGGGTCTACGACAGACTAGAGGTGAGTAGTTTGTGTATATAGTAGCCTGAGGGTTCGAAACCCCGGCTTAGCACATTGTGACACTAGTAGGGCGTGGCTCGCAGTTTGCTAAACCCCGACAAAACTCTCCTCTCTCTAGTTTTTCTAAGAAGACATGAGAAAATGAAGGAGAAAGGTGTTTTATTAAAGATTGGGGAAGTTGAATCTTTGCCCTAGGATCCTTTGGACTTAATATTTGGAACAATTCTTGAAGATGATAGATTTCTCTCTCTAAAACCCCTCTCTCCTCTCACTAGTTTTGCTAAGAAGACATGAGAAAATGAAGGAGAAAGGAGTTTTATTAAAGAAGGGGTCGGGTCAAATTTTATCAAAATTCTGGGCCGAGTCAATACTGCGGTCGCATCTGCGATCGCAGAATCAACATGCGGTCCGCATAATGACCGTAGAAGTGTCTCAAAATTTTCACAGGTTCTGTTATGGAATGTGACCAAAATGCAGTCCGCATTCTTGATCTGCGGTCGCAAAATGCACCGCAGATTTGACACCTAAAATTCTCGAGAAATTATGCGGTAGATCTGTGGTTCGCATATCCATTTTGCAATCGCATATCGATCGTATTTTCAACACCATTTTTGAAAACTTTATGTTAAGCTCTGCTGTAGGAATGCGGTCCGCATAGCAGATCTGCGGTCACATTCCTGACCGCAGAATCGACACTACCAAGGGTCCCAACCGCGGCGATCAAGCTCACCGCGAAGAATTCTATGCATTCCTAACACATTATTCGAACCATGGCACCACAGCTACTAGATTTTTAAGCACAAAAATTTTACGGGGTCTTACACTTCGTCTTGAATTTCTTGTTGACTTCTTCTTTTATTTTTACACTGATGTCCTTTTTAAAATTCCTTAACTTTTGCTTTACCGGCCGGCATTCTGGATAGATGGGAAATTTATGTACCACCAAGTCAGTACTGAGCCCGGGCATGTCATCATATGACCAAGAAAATATATGCTTGTACTCATGTAACAACCTGATCAAATCTTCTCTAAGTGAAGTCTCTAAATGCACACTAATCTTTGTCTCTCGGACATTCTCCTCACTTCCCAAATCAATAGATTCCATCTCATTTAAGTTCGGTTTGGGTTTTTCTTCATAATGATTCAGATCTTTACTAATTTCCTCAAATACTTCCACATCCTCATATTCCACTTCATGTTCATTTTCCATTTCCTGTATAACTATTCGATTATCAAGACTGGACAGGGAATCCTTCATGCATGACATATCATTGGAATCAGTAAATATTGAACTGTACAATAGAAGAAAAATAAAATAATGCAAAAATGGAGGAAGAAAAGAAATTGCATTTCATTGAATTTTTGAAAGGAAAAAAGAGTTGGATACATTTGATTTGACGGGATATGGGATTACAATTTTAAAACAAGATAGTTTTGGGAATGAAATATTAAAAGCTAACTACCACAACTCCCTCCTGATCGGAAGAGGAGTAGCTTCCCAGTTATTTAGCATAGTGTGGGGTCCAACAAATTGAACGTCCATTTTGCTTGTTCCTTCGCCCATCTCCATCACATTCACGTCTTCAAATAACCTTTCAAATCTAGCTAGAAGCTCTTCATCTGATTTTATCTCTGCACAGTTGGGCATGACAGTTGCCAGACGTCTCTGTGTACCAGGCTTGTCAAAAGAATTGGATAATTTTGGGATAGGTTTGGGAATGGTACACCCTTTCTTTTTCAACTTCTTAGCACTCTGTATATTAGCAATAGTTGGTTTGAAAACCAAGCCAAGAATATCAGTACTTCCTGGAAGGTGAATTGGCTTTGTTATACCCTGCAAGGTAACTCCTAAAACCTTTCCTGGAGAAAACCCATTCTTTATCATCTATTTGGTGATCATAACCGTTGCAGGGGCCACCGCGGGTACTGGCATATTTTCTTCTTCAGATATTTTGTTCACAATCGCGGTGTCCATTACTTGGTACACCCGTGGACCTTTATCTCCTTCAATTTCCTCAAATGGTGTAATAGCATTGCAAACATTGTCCTCCCCGTGCACTATTATTTCTTGTCGCTCCCACTCAAATTTTACCATTTGATGCAAAGAAGATGGTACTGCTTTCGCAACGTGGATCCACGGACGTCCTAAGAAGAGGTTGTATGATACAACAACATCCAACACTTGAATCTCCACAGTGAAATCCACTGGTCCGATAGCAAGCTCTAGTATAATATCTCCCACGGTGTTCTTTCCGCCTCCATCAAAACCCCTCACACATACAGTGTTCCGGTGAATTCTCTCATGGCTGACTTTCAACTTCCCTAGAGTTGACAACGGACAGATATTGGCGCTTGATCCATTGTCCACCAAAACACGAGCTACTACAGAGTCTTCACATTTTATAGTGAGGTATAATGCTTTATTATGCTCCATCCCATCTAGCGGTAGCTCACTGTCCGAAAATGTTATCTTATTTGTCTCAAAGATCTTGTTTGTGATTTTCTCCAGATCAAATACTGAGATTTTCTCCGGTATGTGGGCTTTATTTAGAATTTTCATCAACACCTTTCTATGTTCATCAGAATGAATTAACAGGGATAACAACGATATTTGCGCGGGCGTCTTCCTCTATTGCTCGACTATAGAGTAATCTTGAGCTTTTATCTTCTTTATAAATTCCCCAGCTTCTTCCTCAGTGACTGCTTTCTTCATATAAGCTAGATTTTCTTTAACCACTTTCGTCTTTCTCAACTCATCTAGGGCAAAGCATCGCCCAGAGCGAGTTAAACCATGAGTTTCACAAATTTCCCCCTTAACTTCTTTCCCTTTATACATCACAGTTACTTTATCATAATTCCACGGTACAACTTTGGTACTTACAACCGGCATCTAAACAACTGGTTTAATGACCACTGGCTCTATATAAGACCCATTCACAATCAGCAAGGGCTTCACCCCAGGTACTATTACTTTCGCGGGCTCAGGCTCAATCATCACTAATGGTTGTTTTGCTTGTAACTCAACTGAAACTTTCTCACTTTCAACTTTCTCTTTGCTATTTGCTTTAATTGTCATCACCGTTTGAGAAGGTTTTCTGCAGCTTTCTCCATGTACTAGCTCTATCATATGTGTCTCATGATGCGATGGCAAAGGATTTTGCGTTATGTTGGGAGTCTCTGGAGCTTGCACCTCAATTCTCCTAGAGTCAATGAGTTTTTGTATTGCAGACTTTATGTGCCAACACTTCTCCGTATCATGTCCCGGTGCCCCAGAATAGTATTCACAATGAACGGAGTGGTCTAAATTTCTGGGTGGAGGGTTGGGAATTTTAGGTTCAATGGGGTTCAACATCCCTAATTCTCTCAATCGGTTAAAATGACTGGTATATGATTCTCCCATAGGAGTGAATGTTCTTTTCCTTTGAGCCCTATCACTTTTTACTTCAGGGTCAGGACAGAAGTTGGGTCGATTTGGAGTTTTGTAGGTTTTTGAAGGTGGATAGGCATTTGTGCATGGTGTACATTCTGAGGAGATGGGGTACACCATGAAGATGGAGGCGATGAGTAAGGTTAAGCATGTTGGACAGAAAACTGTGGAACGGTTGGAGGATAATATCATGAGGTGGATTATATGGTGCTGGTGGTATGGGCGAGGTTGATGATGATATAGGTTTGGGCCCCCGGACCAAGATCTACCTTCAATAATAGCCACTTCTTCCTTCTTCTTCTTCTTTTCAATCGACCCTCCTGTTCCTGTTTGTATTGCTTGGTTTGTAGCCTTGATGGCTGAGTAGCTCATAATGTTATTTGTCTTCGGACCTTCTTCCATAAATCTCCCCATCTTTACTACCTCGCTAAACGTTTTTCCAATCATAGACACCAAATGACCGTAGTATGTCGGCTCCAAAGCTTGGAAGAAACAATCTACCATTTCTTCTTCTTTCATTGGTGGATCTACATGTGCCGCATGTTCCCTACACCTAAATCCATACTCCCTTCCATCTTAGTCAATGACAATCTATTAGTGATGATTTCCAGATTATATTGGAAATGGTTTGCAAATGATAGAGCTAAATCATCCATAATGAACCATCGTGTATGATCTTGACGAGTGTACCATTCCAATGCCGAGCCACTGAGGCTTTGACTGAAGTAGGCCATAAGTAGTTCATCCCTTCCTCAAGCTCCACGCATTTTACTGCAGTATCCTCTCAGGTGGGCCACTGGATCACCATAGCCATCATACATGTAAAATTTTGGCAATTTAAACCCAGCAGGTAGCTGTACCTCAGGAAACAAATATAAATCCTTGTATGCCACACTAACTTGACCTGCCAAACCCTGCATATTGCGAAACGACTGCTCAAGGCTCTTTATTTTCCTAGCCATCTCCTTTTGTTCAGTGTTTCTAGCAGGTTTCTCCTCCTCCGTCATGTCGATGAGTGGGGTGTAAGAATCATGTCGCCTGAAGGTGGGTTCTAGCGGGTAGTAATGATTACCGTGGACATGAAATATAGGCTCGCTAGAGGATTTATGTAAAGTGGCTGGTGGCGGTGCCACATACACAGGAACGGCTTGGGGTGGTGGTGGTGGAGCTTTTTTAGGCAAGGGTGGTGGTGCTTGTGATGTAGTGGCGTAATAGTGTGGTTAAGCAGGATATGTGGAAGTTCATGGTGGGTGGTTCTTGGTTTGGGTTTGAAGGAGGAAAATATGTGGGGTTAGTTGGGTAAGAAGGTAAGGGTTGCCCCCTTGACCAAGCCTGGTACATTTTTGACATCTGTTGTTTCAATTTATACATCTCTTCCTTCATGCTAGTCACGTCTATAACTTCTTCCTCTTGCACATGATCCATAATTGTAGGCTCAATTTCTTGGGTTACCGCTTTTGTCGTGCTTTTTGGAATGAGTGTTGTAGTTGTGATGTGCCAGAATGCCAGTTGCTAACTGTTTTATCTGATATTCATCAACAACAAAAACTTGTTAATAGTTACATCATAAGGGATAAACATCACAAGTTTATAAACACAACTTTTGCCTAGTAATTATGCATCATCCCGTCATTATTCTTCTTTTGATCCGCCAACTTTCTTTTTCTGCTTTTGTTTTTATTTCTTTATTTCATTTCTTTCATTGTTTCTTTTTCTTCTTTTCCTTTTTCTTTCCTCTCTATCTTTTTTCATTTTCATTTTTCGATCCTATATGTTTGCCTATCGCTCAAGCAATTTGCATATATATGAGAAAAATAATGGTAATTTCTTTTGAATTTTCATTGATATTCAAATATCGGTTACAATTGATATTGTACTACAACTTTTAAAATGTAGAAAGAAAAATACAAATACAAAAGTGCATGCCCTATGAATACATTAAAGCTCCTAGTGCGCGTGAGACATCATTCTGTCCTACCGCGGGCCTATATGCTAATCCACTTTGGAGTTTATCCAGGTCGATCATTACTTGTTTCACAAAGATCATTGCTTCTGAGGTGAATGTTGACTGAGACATATCCTCGCAAAGTTGGCATTTCCGAGTGATGTATTGAGCAATGCTGACAATTCTTTCCCTGATGACCCCTTTTTCTTGAAGCAACCTACCAATCTGTTTGGCACAAGCATCTAAGGTTTGCTGGTTCTTCTTTCAAAGTTATTGTAGCTCTAATACTAACTGAGCCATGGCCATGTAGCAATGTTCTCTCTCTACATCAAATTCTTTGGTTTGTTTACTGCTTTTGACCTCGGCTGTGATGATCTTCTTTCTTAATCGAGCTACCTCAACATTATGTTCATCTTTTAACCGTCGAACCATCCGAGATATTTCTTCAGCGTTCTTGGCCAATTGTTTCCGAACCCCAATTAATTCCTTCTCAGCTTTATCTAGATCAAAGCTATAATCGTTCACTTTGCACCGTAGATTTTCAATTAACTTCTCATCTCGGGCAAGTCGAACTGGTGTTTCGGTTGTTGTATTCATTTTCAAAATCTGAGCCTTCAGAATTTAATTTTCTTTTCTCAACTGTTTCTATTCACCCTCATCGGCTGCTACTTGTAGGCTGCTTTGGAATTTGAGGTCCTGCAATTGTTTTTCCAATAAGATAATTCTGGCTCGATATTCATTTTCCTTGGTCATCCAATCTTTTTGTTCCTTAGACTGCTCGGCAAACTCTTGAATATGACGCCTCTTCATTGGTCTCTCATGCTCAACATCTCTACGGTACTATGTGGAATATCCTGGTGATACTTCTCCTCTATCCCGGTCACTCACACAAGAGTCTTCTCAGTCATTGGCATTCATTCCATATTTGCCAAATTTTTGCTTCCGAGAATTGCCCATCAGGATTGATTTCTATTGATTGAAGGCCGAGGTCACCATCTTTCGGCACAACCTGATATCTTCTGATTTGCCTTAATACCCGGTATGGTGCATAAGGTTGAATACTCTTGAGACCCATTAAAAGAAAATACGAACCTCCTAGTGGCATATACATAACTTCGTTGATGGGCAACCATCCATATGCCCAATCTATCTGGCTAGCAGTCAGTAATCGCAAATATGTGATCCAACCCTTTGATCCTTTTGGCCACTTGGCCTCCTTTGTCGCCACATAGAATTCTTCAATACACATCATTTCAGATGATCCGTAGCTTGAAAACTGAGGGTGGCGGCATAAATGCCCTATCATCCACATTTGGAGAAGTAAATTACACCCCTAAAAAATATCTTGTCCTGCTTTGCAGGCTGTGAGAGCACGGAAGATATCAGCCACTATCATTGGTGCCAATGTACTATTGTCTTGCACAAGGAGTGTACTGGCAATTCCAGTGACTCTAATGTCAATATTTCCATCTTTCCTCGGTAATATGATCAATCCCAAAAAGGCTACCATAAAGACGAAATGCATGTGTTCCTCCCACTTAGCCCGATTCGCTTTGCTATAGAGTTTGTTTGTTGGATCATTGAATCCCCCAACATGGCCATATCTGCGGTATATAAAGCTCATTGTGCAGAACCCGAGAACCAAGTCTTCATTGTGAACATTTCTGGCAATCTTTAAGGAGTCGAGGAATCTTTGTACTGTAATAGCCCTTGGAGCCATCGGATATTTTTCTTTTAGGGGGACCTCTCCTTTCCCGATGTAATTAGCAATTTCCTCCAATGTCGGAGTGAGTTCAAAATTTGAGAAGTGGAGCACATTATGTGCGGGGTCCCAGCAAGCAACTAGATCCCGGATAATATCACCCCAAGGTATTATGTTCAACAACTCCGTAAGATCTTTCAAATATATGCTGACCCAATCATGTCCGTCTTGTCCCAGATCATTCCACCATAATCGCAACTCCAAAGGGATTTTATTCATTAGTGTGAAGGGTTCATTTTGTATTGTGCTCATCCTGCACATTTATTAAAGGCGATATGTTCAAAAAGGAAAATTTTTTTCAAAGACAGTTTTTTCATTATTTTGAAAGAGTTAACCTTTTCATATTTCATTTGAAAATTTCAAGGCTATTATTTAAAAAGAAAAGAAATGATTTCAAAGCAGCCATTTTTGCACAAACAGCCTTCCGGCATCCTTTCGGAACATTCGGATATTTTCCAAAACAACATCACTTTGATTTATTGAAAACTAAAATTCAACATTATTTGGTTATTTTTTTAAATGGGGTGGTTGGACCCGTCATGGGCTGCCTACGTATCTCGCCTAGTGGTGAGAATCAGACCTGCGTAGTTCGGTCAAATTATTTTTATGACCCATTATTTCAACAACATTGTTCCTCCTATTTTCATACTTTCTTTTTCAAGTTTTCCACAACGTTTCGTTAATATTTTGGTATTTTCTATTCTAAAATTTTTCTCTCTTTTTGTTTTCATGAATTTAGCCAGTTAGCATAATAATCTAGGACAAATAAATGCAACATATAATATGCTCGGTCTTTGCTTTACGGGTCACCTGTCCTAGACGGACCCAACCCCTGTGTTGAGTCCCCTAAGTCAAATATTATGCAAATAAACGTCTTAAATCTAGGATCAATATCCTGATTTTTCATGGTACTAGACTGTGTACCCAAGTGGACAACTCAGATTGAGGAGGGGGCTACGTACCGGGGACCGGGGGATCGTCCGGCGTGGTAACTTTTCTGGCCTCTATTTTCTTATTGGGGTACTAACTTAACAGAAAGGGGAGTCTCAACCAGTAAGCATATCCCCGGAGGTAAGAAGAGAAGGGTTTTCGACACAATTTATATATTCAATTCATATAATATCAAAGCGATAAAAATGTAGCACATTGATCAAAGCATATAATGAAATCAAATAATTTCAAAAAATAGCAATTTAAATCGAGCTCGAATTCTTAAACCCTCAACCAAAGTTCTGGGTAGCTTATCCCCAGCAGAGTCACCAGAGCTGTCACACCTCCTTTTTTACTACTTTTTAAAGATAAAGTATACCCCACTATTTACTAATACACACCGAGAAGGGATATAATAATAACAACATGGAAGGAGTTTTTCCACTTTAAGGACAATCGGAACGAGATTTATTTAAATTTCAGAGTCCCCACTTGGGAAGATAATGGTGTCCCAAGTCACCGGTTTAATCACTAATCCGAGGAAATTATGACTCTGTTTTAACAGTCCGTGAAACTAGAAATTCGGATACGGAATTCTATTAACTCGGGAGAAGGTGTTAGGCACTCCTGGATTCCGTGGTTCTAGCACGGTCACTCAATTGCTATATTTGTCTTATTTGATTTCTTCATATGCTTCAATTTTACAAGTGCTTTTAATGTCCCGTTTTATTTTAAAAGACCTGCGACGTCACGAAAACACATTTTGAGTCACACCGCAACCAGTACGCCTGTGACTTTAATGCATTTCAGCTTCGCCGGGATTTAATATTTGGGTCACATAAATGTGCACCATATTCAGAATGTAATTTTAAATCGTGCCTATAATATCTACTACTTATTAACTTTAGGAAAGACTATTAAATTTGATAAACGGTCCTCCCGAGTCTAACATTTTATATTAAAATTCATATGGGGGCCCCGTGTATCTTTTCGTTTTCAGGACGAGGCTCATCCCTTATTTTTTTAAAGTCCAAACTTAATCGTATACTATGTTTTTCTATTCTGTTTTTTCTTACTAATTTGCATATCGTTTTCGTGTTATTTTTTAGACTATGATATCTGGGTCCAGGCCATTTATTTACTATTGGGCCTGGATTTTGGACTACTTTAACAGTCCATTACTAATAGTGAATTGGCATTTGAGCCCAATATGTGCTACTGCCTCTAATTAAGAACGCATGTGTTACATTAAATAAACCTGGACCTGTATTCATACCTAGTCCCAGAGTAGATGAATGAAATAAAGAACAGTTTAGTAACTTCAAAATAGTATTTGAGCAAATGTAGTTCCGATGGTAGGGAAAATCAGTAAAAATCATATTATTTCAAGAGGCATCAAATTACATCTCAATCATTGCTAATATCTTAATAACTAGTTGAACATTCTAATAAACAATTATGTAATAGTACTATTATTCTAAATATTCGAGTGATTATTATGATACTGGTTTACAGGATTATTTTATCACTTATTTAACTAAAGGAAAGCAGTGTTGCAACATTAACTGAACATGCTTGAATTATTACAGAGATCTAAAATTAATATATGTAGGTAATTCATTTTTAAGTGAAGCTATTCGGTAATACAATTTAAACTTAAAGCGCTCATTTCCTTTTAGGTTAAATTGGTCTAAATACATAGTTTAATTATCATGATTAGCTAAATACCTATTTATACATCCAATTTTAAAATCGTATTTATTTACCTAAGTGTACTGGTTTTTGTATTAGCCTGTTTTTAGTTTTGAATTAGGTGATAGTCTAATTACTAATTTACATTTAGCTACTGTATTGTTTACTCTATTCTAATCTAGATCAATCTCATATAGTTGTTGATTATTACAATCAATCCAAATGAATTACAATGATCCTAGGAAGTACAATTACAACTAAAGAGGAAGAAAAATAAATAAATTCATTGAATGATTCATGTAGCTTCATTTCTTCATCACAATTGCAATTACATCTTCGGAAACAGAAGTGTATCTGATTCAGAGCAAGGCTAAGAGTCTAGGGATTTGGAGAAGAAGAATAATCAGCAAATAATAGCAACAGAACAGCAACAACAACGAGACAGATCAATCACGATAGAGCAGCTAACAGAATCCCAAATATAGAATCCAGCAAACCAACCAAGGAAAATCAAGGAATTCAGCAAAGTCAAAGATGAGTTGAAGAATAGTCGACCCAATACGCATCCCCAAGTCAACACCATAGTGAATCAGCTAAGAGCTATAATATATGGAACCCTTTTCTAAATTCTGAACCTCTAATTTCCAACCTAGAATTATAATCTGTGAACCCACAAAAATGTAACCTAGAATTATAATCTGTGAGTTTCTTTTTCAATTTGAAAATCTAAACCCTTTTTCAGGCTTATTAGAAGCCTATTTATAGACAGATTTTGGGGGAAATTGGGGGAAAATTCAAATAAGTTAATTTTATTTTCCTCCCCTTATTGTTTCAATTATTTATAGTTTAGTTTATTAAGACTATGTCGAAATATCTTTGATCCCTTGCTAGAAGGTTCTAGGCAATTCTATTGTGTTCTATTAGGTGTATTTTACTTAGTTACCCTCACTTGATAAGGTTTGTTATAGAAATGCCTTTTAATTCTGCCCAGTTTGCCCTTTATTTTGTAAGTAATTGCAGAAATACTAGGTACTAAAGTCATTTTTAGCCTTATAGGCTCTATTAAATCTTCAAGAATGCCATTTACTATTCCTTTTATACATTTTGTTTTTGTTCCAAATTACCCTACCTACTAAGGTCTGGCAGAACTATGAATTATTTAATTAGTAACCACTACTTATAGATGTTTTAAGACTTGGCCAATTCTAGACCCCAAACCCATTCATTATTAGCCAAAATTTTACCAAACCTATTCACTTATTACAACATAGCCTTTTAGTAGAAGTATAACAACTTTAATAAACAGAGATAGTTTTCAGAAATGGCCACTTAATGGAAATACATATAAGTAATCAGTATAACCACTCAACAACAAAAATAGCCACTTGATGACCAGATTTTATCTTTCAGAAATAGCCACATACTTAACTTTCAGAAATAGTCACAAGACCCTTTGCACTCATAACCCAAATCACAAAAGCATCCAAAGATTCAGAATAGACTCAAAAATAAATAGTTACAAATATAGCCAGTTTTATATTATTTTGCACATATAGCCTTAATCGCAAATTAACTTCAATCAATCAGAACTCAGAGGAGAAGTTTGATAATGGTTGAATTCCAACTAATCAAAACTTAATTTTAGTCAAAGCATGATGAACAAACACATAAACAGGCTTATTAATACATGATTCATGCGTGATAAACACTAAAAATCCTAAGAACACTTTAACAGTCTTAGGCATGTTTAAGATTCAGACAAACACAGATAGATCTTATACTCTTAGCATGCAGAAGACATATGCTCAAGTAGACATAGAAGACGAGTACAGAAACATTTTAAGACATATAGCAATAGAGAAAACAGAGATAGTAAAACTTAGCATTTTAGGGCTTTTTCCTTTTCTTTTTATTTCTTTCTTTCTTCTTTCTTTCTTTATTTCTTGTCTTTCTTTCTTTCTATTCATTTTTTTCGGAAATCTAAAGACGTTTTTAATCTTCTGAGTGTTGGACTTCTCATATGAGATTTTTTATTTAAGTTTTGGTGTGTGGGGGGTGGTCTGGGGGCTTGGTATAGTGTTTTTTGGGGTAGGGTCATTTTTGGCTACTCACCGGAGTAGGGTTCCAGTGAGTCTTTTTCTTATATTCGAGAAGTTCCGGGGTTATTCGAGACTAGCCACCTAGATGGGGTGATAGATCACCTAAAGGTGGTCCTATGGTGTTAATCTTAGATGTTAGTTCATAGTTGGTGAGGTCGCGGCTAGGGTTCCGGTGACTGGAGTTTCAAAAAGAGGGGGGTCTTTTGGTTTGGTGGGGTTTTATGGTGGTTTGCAGGGTTTGTGGGTGAGGGGTGAAGTATTGATGGCATGCCTGAGCCGGAGATGGCAGTTGTGACAGGCTTGCCGGCAAGTCTCCATGGGAGACCTAAGGAGGAAGAATAATGGAGGTCTGAGGCGGCTAGGGTTTTCTTTATAGTTGTATATGCGTGTATGTAATGAATTATGAATGAGAGATGGGAGTACTTATACCCATTACAACTTGTGGAATCCTGGCCCTTAGATTAAGCAAGATCAGCGTCTAGGATCCTCTGCCTCAAAACGGTATCGTTTAGTTAAATGAAAGACTACCTCGAGTGCGTTAGATATTAAGCTTGGACGGCTGTGATTGTTTCTCTATACTATGTCGTTTGGTTTTTAATGAGACTTAGTGTTATCCATTTGATCATCTATATTGAACGGCCCACATAAACTTAAAACAAGGCTTCGTTTTAATTTATAATGAATTGATTTATTTGATCTGTTAGATTCATTTGTTGTGCTATTACGACGTCGTTTGGTCATGAGTCTGGGTAGACTAGGCTTATTCTTTGGGCCAGATGTGTTTGGGCTTAATATATGTATATGTATTTCATTATGTAGCCCAAATACTTGTCACGACCCCAATCTCGGTCTTGATGGCGCCCAACTCAACTGCTAGGGAAGCCCGACCAATTACACTCTCATCCCGAGCATGAAGGTCAAATCAATTACCTGAATATTATTATCAACAATAAAGCTAAACTGAGTAATCACCCAAAGATGTAGGGTCACGAGTCTAGAGCCTCTAAACATGATCGGATAACAATATCTAAACCAAATACTCAAGTATGAATAATGTATATACAAAGGAAAACTGGAATAAGAAGAGAAGCCATGTCCTGCAAACGCCAACAGCTACCTCAGCAATTCGGATAAATACTAATAAAAGCTGGAGTGCTCGTCTATCCCTCCTGTGTACCTGAATTTGCACACAAAGGTGCAGGGAGTAAGGGTGAGTACTAAGTACTCAGTGAGTAATAAATATATACAAGTAGCTGAAAGTAAGAAATCCACAGAATACCACATAATGAAGCTAAACTACAGTCCGATTCCTCCTACGAACTAGCAACAATAGTACATTACAATAATCACAGATAATCCACAAACAAAGATGCAATACAATGCACATAACTGCTACGGCGTGTAGCCCGATCCATTTAACATCGACGGCACTTACTAGGGGTGTGTATAGACTCCGGAGGGGCTCCTACAGCACAAGCGCAATACCTGTGATGACCCTGCCCATCATCATGTGAGCAATCACCACGTTATCCCCATTATATGTTTGTTAATGTTGCAATATGCATGTTGGGTAAGTTTGAGTCAATCCGGGTTGAGTTTGGTTGAAATTGAGACAAATAGTCTCTTAGAAGAAGGAATAGTTGAGAAAAGTCAGCTGGATGTTGACTTGTGAGTTAGAGAGCTTAGAATCAAATTTTGATGATTCGGTCAGCTCCGGGAGGTCATTTATGAGCTAGGAGAGTGATCGAAAGTGAATTTGGAGGTCCGGTATAGTTTTAGGCTTGAATTGGCTAAAGTTGAATTTTGGCGATATCTGATCGATAGGTGAGATTTTGATCTGGGAGTCGGAATGGAATTTCGATAGTTGCAGTAGCTCCGTTAGGTGATGTTGGATGTGCCTGCAAAATTTTAGGTCATTCGGAGGTCATTTTGTCGGGTTTCTGATGGAATGTCGGTTGCGGAAGTTTGAATGAAAACTTAGGCTTGAATTGCTTGAATTTGGTGTTTTTCCGTGTTTTTCCGTGTTAAAGGATGTGTTTTTATCATTGGAGTAAGTTCGTATTGGGCTATGGAGTATGTTTGTTGTTTTCGTTGCGGTCCCGGGGGACCCGGGGTGGTTTCGGGAGGTTAAACGGAGGAATTTTAGAGATTTTTCCAGGTATGGATTTTTGGCTTGTGCTACTTTTGCTTCTGCGGGTGGGGGATTGCAGAAGCGGAAGCGTAGGGGCGGAATTAGTCTTGCAGGAGCAAGTTTTGGGCTAGCAGGGGCGGGCTAGCAGGGGCGGGCTCACAGAAGCGGCCCAGGATGCGCAGGGGCGGGCTCGCGAAAGCGAGCCCAGAATCGCAGGAGCGGAGTAGGCCAGGCCGGGGAGCTTCACAGAAGCGGATCCCAGTCCGCTTATGCGGTCTCGCATGTGCGAGACCTGGACCGCAGAAGCGGAACTGGGCGGCTTGGTATGGAATCATAGAAGCGGCCATTTTACCGCAGAAGCAGACTTGCAGGTGCGAGTCAAGAACGGCAGAAGCGGAAATTGCGCCTGTGATAAGAATAACAGAAGGGGAAAAATTTCATAAGTCATAAAACATTAGGGCTCGGTTTTAAGAGGCGAATTGGGCGATTTGGACGGGAAATTGCTGGGAATTCATCGGGTTATCTTCGGAGGTGAGTTTTATGGTTCATTTATGCATTTTTATCTTGAAATCCTCCTCTATTTTACTAAAATTCGAAGAAATCATGGGGGAATTTAGCCTAAGACAGGACTTTGATAAAATGCCTATTTGAGTGGGCAAACAGAGTCCGATATTGGAAAACTTTATATGCATAGACTCGTATTGAGACAAGGATTCCGAATATACTTTTGTAAATTTTTGAGAAGCGTACCAAAAGTCGGGTTTTGACAACTTTGTGGGCTTTGATGCAATTTGAGTTATTTCGAATGGGTTGTGTGAATTTGGCATATATTGATGTATTATCATAGATTTTGAGCAGATTTGGCGTCCGAGGAGATTGATTTTCGAGGCAAGCACAAGGCAGACTAAGGCTTCTACCGGGTCGAGGTGAGTGGTGATAGTAAATAATATATTGAGGGTTTGAAACCCCGTACTAGCACTTCACAGTGCTATGTTGAGATGAGACATGCATCTTGTGACGGGAGTGGTGACATTGTGATTGGGGAATTAGACTTGGTCCTACCTAGCTAATAGTGTACTGTGTATTATGACTGATAATGAGATTATGACTGTGTAATTGGGCTAATAGCCACGTTTGGGGCCTTATGCCGATCTGTAGAGCATTAGGGGACTTGTAGAGCTAGGCGACCCCCCTATATCATGTTGGAAACTTACACTCAGCCGTAAAACTAGCTGAATAGCACATTAAGAGCCATCACTAGATGTGTACTATGAGAGATAGATTACTTAGGGTGGAAATTCCCTGATTTAGCTGAGTGGGCCTGAAAGGCCAATCCTACAGTAATTGGGACAAGGTCGAGGACCCATTATGAGGTATTATATATATATACTTATGTTGGATCGGGCTGCACACTGCAACAGTATATGTATTAGATTGGGCTGCACGCCGCAATAGTACATGTGTTGGATCGGACTGCACGCCGCAGTAATATATATATATATATATATATATATATATATATATATATATATGTGGACCGAACTGCACGCCGCAGTATTATTGCGCTTGGGCTGTATGAGCCCCTTCAGAGTCTGAGTCTGAACACATTCTTAGTGAGCGCTGGTGTATTATGGAATCGGGCTGCATGCCGCAGCAGTATAGTCATATATGTATATATATATATATATATATATATATATATATATATTGGATCGGGCTGCATGCCGCATTAATATATGCGTGGATCGGGCTGCACGCCGCAGTATCATAGCGCTTGGAGCTAGGGAGCCCCTCTGTAGTCTGTATACACCCCAGTGAGCGCCGTTGATGTTAAATGGAGCGCGTCGCAGCGGTATATGTATGGGAGCGGGCTGCACGCCGCAGCATTATACTTATTCATATCCTTATACATACTTAAGTACTTATACATTATAGACATATGTATATACCTTCATACATTGAGATGGTTGTACACCGTAGTGGTACGAGTGAGAATTTGGTCAGTGTGGGACCTTGTTGAGATAGATGTGGACAGGAGATCAGAATACTCACTATAGTGATGACTTATCTATGGGGGTTTGCCTTAGAACTGTTTAGTGATAGTACAGGAGTTCTTATTTTCAGTTATTGTTTATTATTATTACTCACTGAGTTGAAATATACTCACCCCACTCCCCTTCACTTTTTGTGCAGATTCACAGGTGCCCGAGAGCAGTTAAGTTGTTGTAGCTGCTGACTCATATCTACTTTTGCGGAGACCATGAGGTAGATACCGGCGTCCACAAAACCTGTTTTCTCATTCCTTATCATTTTGTTGCTTTCATTTTGCGTAGACATGTTTGTATTAGGATACTCATTCTGTAGAGGCTCAGACTTGTGACACCACGATTTTGTTGGGATCGTATTTTGTCTGTTTCTACTATTACGTTTATCATTTTGATATGAACACTTGATGTTTAAGTTTAACTTGATTAATTGGAATTAATAATTGGCGGGTTTAAGAGATAATATGGTCGGGCTTGCCTAGCATTATGTTGGGCGCCATCACGACCAGGGTTTGGGTCATGACAAGTTGGTATTAGAGCCTAGGTTAACAGGTCTCGCTAGTCATTAGCCAGTTTAGTAGAGTCTCGTGGATCGGTACGGGGACGCTTCTACTTATCCTCGGGAGGCTGCAAACCTTTTAGGAAAGTTTCAATTCTTGGAATTCTTGTCGTTCAATTACTTTTGATTTAAACTGAACTTTGACATTCTATTCTCTCGCAGATGGCGAGAACTCGAGCTTCCGAACGAGGTGGACGACCACCACTACCACCTGCTAGAGGCCGTGGACGCGGCTGAGGTCATGGCGGAGGTAGGGCAACTGATGCAGTACCAGCTGACCCATAACCTCCAGTTGCTGAGGCTCCAGCACCACCAGTTCAGGCACTAACTGTGCCCATTGTCATTTCGGGTCTACAAGAGACCCTGGCTCAGATGCTAGCAGTTTGTACTGGCCTGGCACAGGCAGTTTCAGTTACTACCATAGCAGTTGCATCAGGGACCGGGGGTGGTCATCAGACCCCCGCAGCATGCACTCCAGAGCCAACAGTGCAGGGCTTGCAGACACCAGAGGCTCCTCTAGTTCAGCTTGTGGTTCTAGTTCAGCCATCAGATCAGATTCAGGGGGACATGGTCCCAACTATGACGGATGATGAGCAGCGTCGACTCGAGAGGTTCACCAGGTTATCTCCTCCAGTGTTCACTGGTGCTCCGGGTGAGGACGCTCAAGGTTTTCTGGACAAGTGCCGTTGGATGCTATGTACGGTAGGGATCTTGGAGTCCAGTGGTATATCCTTCACTACCTTTCAGTTTCAGGGGCCAACCTTCGCATGGTGGGAGGCTTATGAGCACCGCAGGCCAGCAGGGGCAGTACCACTATCCTGGCCAGAGTTCTCCACTATATGCTTGGAGAAGTGGGTGCCTCTATCTTAGAGAGAGGAGATGCGTAGGTAGTTTGACAGTCTCCGCCAGGGGGACATGTCAGTGTCAGAGCATAAGATCAGATTTACAGAGTTGTCTAGATATGCACTGTGGTTGGTTCCTACCGACAGAGAGA
The DNA here is from genome assembly GCA_032618575.1 of Nicotiana noctiflora. Classification (NCBI taxonomy): domain Eukaryota; kingdom Viridiplantae; phylum Streptophyta; class Magnoliopsida; order Solanales; family Solanaceae; genus Nicotiana; species Nicotiana noctiflora. The sequence continues at coordinate 665,967 of JASVEL010004938.1, read as the reverse complement.
GGATTGGGCACTTTGTGGACGGCCTTATTTATCCCATTCGTATTCTGATGACCCGAGAGAGGGTTTTGAGCTGTACTTTTAAGGATGTTGTGGACATTGCTCGCGACATAGAGACAGATCGTCGCAGAGAGCAGGATGAGATGGAGGACAAGAGGCCTCGAGGTTCAGCTAGTTCCAGTGGCACTCATACCAGAGGCCAGAGTCAGTAGAGCCGAGGTTGCTCTTTCAGATCTTCGGGCAGCTCAGATCGCCGTAGGTGGTCTTCTAGCCAGGGTTATCAGGGTTCGCACCAGGGTCAGCCATCTCTCAGTGCCATGCCAGCTCAGAGTTCTTCATAGGCCCCATCTGCCCAGGGTTCTTCTCGGCCTAGTTCATCAGCTGGCCACTCCAGCGCCAGGGGTCCTTATTAATCTCAGCCCCCAGCACCGGGGAGTTGCTACAAGTGCAGAGAGTTTGGGCACCACCGTAGAAAGTGTCCCCGTCTTGTTTCCAGGTCTTATCAGTAGAGTGGGCAGCCCTTGTCATCGGGTCCTTCTAGTTCAACACCCGCCCTGCCAGCTAGGGGTGAGGGTCAGTCAGCTAGAGGTCGCCCTCGAGGGGGAGGCCGATCAGGCGGGTAGGCTAGATGTTATGCTCTTTAGGGCCGATTTAAGGCTGTTGCTTCTGATGCTGTCATTACAAGTATTATTTCAGTTTGCCACAGAGATGCCTCAGTGTTGTTCGATCCTGGTTCTACTTATTCTTATGTTTCCATATATTTTGCTCCTCATTTGGGCACGACCCGAGGGTGTCTTGAGCTGCCAGTGCATGTATCTACCCTGGTAGGGGATACTATTGTTATGGACCATGTATATCGGTCCTGTCTGGTCACTATTGGGGGTCTGGAGAACCGGGTGGACCTATTGCTTCTCAGCATGATCGATTTTGATGTTATATTGGGCATGGACTGGTTATGTCCATGTCATGCTATTTTGGACTGTCATGCTAAGACAATCATAATTGGCTATGCCGGGCATTCAGAGGATCGAGTGGCGAGGCATGACTGATTATGTACCTAGCAAGGAAATATATTTCCTCAAGGCCCAACGAATGGTTGGGAAGGGATGTCTCTCTTATTTGGCATTTGTGCGGGAGGTCGAGGCTCAGACTCCTAGTATTGATTCTGTTCCCATTGTGCGGGACTTTCCTGATGTGTTTACCTCAGACCTACCGGGCATGCCGCCGGACAGGGATATTGATTTTGGGATCGATTTGGTGCCAGGCAATATGCCTATTTCTATTCCTCCATATTGGATGGCACCAGCTGAGCTGAAATAATTGAAGGAGTAGCTCCAGGAACTCCTAGATAAGGGGTTCATTCAGCCAAGTGTGTCACCGTGGGGTGCACCTGTCCTGTCTGTTAAGAAGAAGGATGGCTCTATGAGGATGTGTATTGACTACAGGCAGCTGAACAAGGTAACAACGAAGAATAAGTATCTTCTGCTTCGTATTGATGATTTATTTGATCAGCTCTAGGGAGCTAGGGTATTCTCAAAGATTGATCTTCGTTCAGGATACCATCACCTGAAGATTAGGGAGTCCGACATTATGAAGACTGCATTCAGGACCAGATATGGTCACTATGAGTTCCTTGGGATGTCTTTTAGGCTGACCAATGCCCCAGCAGCATTCATGCATCTGATGAACAGTGTGTTCAGGCCCTATCTGGATTCATTTTTGATTGTGTTTATTGATGACATTCTAGTCTACTCTCGTAGCGAGGAGGAGCATGCTCGGCACTTGAGTATTGTATTGCAGCGGTTAATAGAGGAGAAGCTGTATGCCAAGTTCTCCAAGTGTGAGTTTTGGCTTGAGTCTGTGGCATTCTTAGGACACGTGGTGTCCTGTGATGGTATTTAGGTAGATCCGAGGAAGGTAGAGGCAGTGCAGAGTTGGCCCTAACCGACCTCAGTTACTGAGATTCGTAGCTTTCTGGGATTGGTAGGGTATTATCGTCGATTCGTTCAGGGATTATCTTCTATTGCTTCACCCTTGACTAGATTGATTTAGAATGGTATTCCTTTCATATGGTCCGAGGAGTGCAAGGAGAGCTTTCAGAAGCTAAGACAGCACTGACCACAACACCAGTCTTGATACTGCCGTCAGCTTCAGATCCTTATACTGTGTATTGTGATGCCTCAAGATTTGGCATTGGTTGTGTGTTGATGTAGGACGGTAGGGTCATTGCTTATGCTTTTTGCCAATTGAAGCCCCATGAGAAAAACTACCCTGTTCATGATTTGGAGCTAGCAGCCATAGTTCACGCTTTGAATATTTGGAGGCATTACCTGTATGGTGTCTCATGTGAGGTGTACACAGATCATCGCAGTCTTCAGCACTTATTCAGACAGAAGGACCTTAATTTGAGATAACGGAGGTGGCTTGAGTTGCTTAAGGATTATGTCATCACTATCTTGTATCATCCGGGGAAGGCCAATGTTGTGGCCGATGCTTTGAGTCGGAAAACGGTCAATATGGGCAGTCTAGCTTTCATCCCAGTTGGGGAGAGGCCATTTGCTTATGACGTTCAGGCCCTAGCCAATCAGCTAGAGAGGTTGGATATTTCAGAGCCGAGTCGAGAGTTGGCTTGTGTTGTTTCTCGATCTTCCTTATATGATCGCATCAGGAAATGACAGTATGATGACCCATATTTGCTTGTCCTTAAGGACAGAGTGCTGCACGATGATGCTAGGGATGTGACTATTGACAGTGATGGTGTTCTGATGATGTAGAGCTGTATATGTGTGCCCAATGTAGATGGCTTGCGGGACTTGATACTAGAGGATGTACATAATTCGCGGTACTCCATTCACCTAGCTGCCGCGAAGATGTACCAAGACCCGAGACCGCATTACTGGTGGAGGAGGATGAATATGGATATTGTTAGGCATGTAGCCAAGTGCCTCAACTGCCAGCAGGTCAAGTATGAGCATTATAGACCGGGCGGTTTTCTTCAGCGTATGGTTATTCCCGAGTGGAAATGGGAGATGATCACTATGGATTTTGTTACTGGACTCCCTCGGAGAGCGAGGAAGTTGATTTTGTGTGGGTGATTGTTGATCGGCTGACTAAGTCTACACATTTTATCCCAGTTTGTACTACTTACTCATCGGAGCGGTTGGCATCGATCTTTATTCGGGAGATTGTAAGGTTGCATGGGGTCCCCGTGTCCATTATATCTGACAGAGGCACTTAGTTCACTTTTCAGTTTTGGAGAGCATTTCAGCGGGAGATGGGTAAGCGGGTTGAGTTGAGCACCGCATTTTACCCCCAGACAGACGGGCAGTCTGAGCGGACTATTCAGATCGTGGAGGATATGTTGCGAGCATGTGTGATTGACTTTGGCAGTTCGTGGGATGAGTTCTTTCCACTTGTTGAGTTTGCCTACAACAACAGTTATCAGTCGAGTATTCAGATGGCCCCGTACGAGGCATTGTATGGCAGACGGTGTAGATCACCCATGGGATGGTTCGAGCCTGGTGAGGACAGATTGATAGGAACTGAGTTAGTTCAGGATGCTCTGGATAGAGTGAAGTTGATCCAAGAGAGGCTTCGCACAGCACAGACTCGCCAGAAGCATTATGCAGATCGTAGGGTTGGAGAGTTGTCTTTCATGGTTGGTGATAGAGTATTGCTGAAGGTTTCACCCATGAAGGGTGTAATGATATTCGGGAAGAAGGGGAAGCTGAGTCCCAGGTACATTGGTCCTTTTGAGATACTCAGAAGGGTTGGAGAGGTGGCATATGAGCTGGCCTTGCCACCCTGTTTGTCTAGTGTTCATCTAGTATTCCATGTGTCTATGCTCCGGAAGTACATCGGGGATCCGTGTCATATATTAGACTTCAGTACCATTCAGCTTGATGGTGATCTATCTTATGATGTGGAGCCAGTGGCTATTCTGGGTAGACAGGTTCGAAAGTTGAGGATTGCTTCAGTCAAGGTGCAGTGGAGAGGTCGACCCGTGGAGCGGGCTACTTGGGAGGTCGAGCAGGAGATGCAGAAAAGATATCCTCACCTATTTGAGTCTCCATGTATGTTTCTTGACCCGCCCGAGGATGAGCGTTTTCTTAAGTTGGGGAGAATGTGATGTCTCGGCCCATCATCATGTGATTTATCACCCCGTTATCCCCGTTATATGCTTATTAATGTTGCAATATGCATGTTGGGTAAGTTTGAGTCAATCCGGGTTGAGCTTGGTTGAAATTGAGACAAATAGTCTCTTAGAAGAAAGAATAGTTGAGAAAAGTCAGGTGGATGTTGACTTGTCAATTAGAGAGCTCAGAATCGAAGTCTGATGATTCGGACAGCTTCGGGAGGTCATTTATGAGCTAGGAGAGCGACCGAAAGTGAATTTGGAGGTCTAGTCTAGATTTAGGCTTGAATTGGCTAAAGTTGAATTTTGACGATATCCGATCGATAGGTGAGATTTTGATCCGGGAGTCGGAATGGAATTCCGATAGTTGCAGTAGCTTCGTTAGGTGATTTTGGAGGTGCCTGCAAAATTTCAGGTTATTCGGAGGTCGTTCGGTCGGGTTTTTGATCGAATGTCGGTTGTGGAAGTTTAAATGAAAACTTAGGCTTGAATTGGGTGTTTTTCTGTGTTAAAGGATGTGTTTGTATCATTGAAGCAAGTTCGTATAGGGCTATGGAGTATGTTTGTGGTTTTCGTTGGGCTCCCGGGGGACCCGGGGTGGTTTCGGGAGGTTAAACGGAGGAATTTTAGAGATTTTTGCCGGTCTGGATTTTTGGCTTCTGCTACTTTCGCTTCTGCGGGTGGGGGACCGTACAAGCGGAAGCGTAGGGGCGGAATTAGTCTCGCAGGAGCAAGTTTTAGGCTAGCTGGGAAGTTCCGCAGAAGCGGCCCAGGATACGCAGGGGCGGTCTCGCAGAAGCGAGCCCAGGATCGCAGGGCGGAGGATGGCCAGGTTGGGGAGCTTCGCAGAAGCGGATCCCAGTCCGCTTATGCGGTCTCGCAGGTGCGAGACCTGGACCACAGAAGCGAAACTGGGCGGATTGGTATGGAATTGCAGAAGCGGCCGTTTGACCGCAGAAGCAGACTCGCAAGTGCGAGTCAGGAACCGCAGAAGCGGAAATCGCGCCTGTGATAAGAATAACAGAAGGGGAAAAATTCCATAAGTCATAAAACACTAGGCCTCGGGTTTAAGAGGTGAATTAGGCGATTTAGACGGGAACTTACTGGGAGTTCATCGGGTTATCATCGGAGGTGACTTTTATGGTTCATTTACGCGTTTTTATCTTGAAATCCTCCTCTATTTTGCTGAAATTGGAAGAAATCATGGGGGAATTTAGTCTAAGCCAGGGCTTTGATAAAATGTCGATTTGAGTGGGCAAACGGAGTCCAATTTTGGAAAACTTTATATGCACAGACTCGTATTAAGACGAGGATTCCGAATATGTAACTTTTGTAAATTTTTGAGAAACGTATCAAAAGTCGGGTTTAGACAACTTTGTGGGTTTTGATGCAATTTGAGTTATTTCGAATGGGTTATGTGAATTTGGCATATATTGATGGATTATCATTGATTTTGAGTAGATTTGGCATCCGAGGAGATTTATTTGCGAGGCAAGCGCAAGGTGGACTAAGGCTTCTACCTGGTCGAGGCGAGTGGTGATAGTAAATAATGTACTGAGTGTTTGAAACCCCGTACTAGCACTTCACAGTGCTATGTTGAGATGAGACACGCGTCTTGTGACGGGCGTGGTGACATTATGATTGGGGAATTGGACTTGGTCCTGCCCGGCTAATAGTGTACTGTGTATTATGACTGATAATGAGATTATGACTGTGTAATTGGGCTAATAGCCACATTTGGGGCCTTGTGCCGATCTGTAAAGTATTAAGAGACCTGTAAAGCTAGGCGACACCCCTATATCATGTTGGAAACTTACACTCAGCCGTAAAACTAACTGAAGAGCATATTAAGAGCCAGTACTAGATGTGTACTATGAGAGATAGATTACTCAGGGTGGAAATTCCCTTATATAGCTGAGTGGGCCTGAAAGGCCAATCCTACACTAATTGGGACAGGGTCGAGGACCCATTATGAGGTATTATATATATATACCTATGTTGGATCGGGCTGCACGCCGCAGCAGTATATGTATTGGATCGGCCTGCACGCAGCAGCAGTACATGTGTTGGATATATATATATATATATATATATATATATATATATATATATATATATATATATATATATATATATATATATATATATATATATATATATATATATATATATATATATATATATATATATATATATATATATATATATATAGACCGGACTGCACGCCGCAGTATTATTGCGCTTGGGCTGTAGGAGCCCCTTCGGAGTCTGAGTCTGCACACATTCTCAGTGAGCGCTGGTGTATTATAAGATCGGGCTGCACACCGCAGTAGTATAGTTATATATGTAGATATATATATTGGATCGGGCTGCACGCCGCAGTAATATATGCGTGGATCGGGCTACACGCTGCAGTATCATAGCGCTTGGGCCTAGGGAGCCCCTCCGAAGTCTGTATACACCCCCAGTGAGCACCGTCGACGTTAAATGGATTGGGCTGTGCGCCGCAGCGGTATATGTATGGGAGCGGGCTGCACGCCGCAGCATTATACTCATTCATATCCTTATACATACTTAAATACTTATACATTATAGACATAAGTATATACCTTCATACATTGAGATGGATGTACACCGTAGCGGTACGAGTGAGAATTTGGTCAGTGTGGGACCTTGTTGAGATAGATGTGGACTGGAGATCAGAGTACCCACTGTAGGGATGACTTACCCGTGGGGGTTTGCCTTAGAACTATTTAGTGATAGTGCAGGAGTACTTATTTTCAGTTATTGTTTATTATTATTACTCAATGAGTTGAAATATACTCACCCCACTCCTCTGCACTTTTTGTGCAAATTCACAAGTGCCCGATAGCAGTTAAGTTGTTGTAGCTGCTGACTCATATCTGTCACGCCTCCTTTTTTAACACATGACGTAATGTGTCGTTGTTTAATACTACATCCCGAGAAGGGATATAATAATAATCAGCGAAGGAGTTTTTCCACTTAAAGGACAGTCGGAACGGGATCAATTTATTTTATTTTTAGAGTCGCCACTTGGGAAAATAATGGTGTCCCAAGTCACCGGTTTAATCCTGAACCGAGAAAATTTATGACTCTGTATTACAGTCTGTGAAACTAGGAACCTGGATAAGGAATTCTGTTAACCCGGGAGAAGGTGTTAGGCACTCCCGGATTCCGTGGTTTTAGCACGGTCGCTCAACTGCAATTTTTGTTTTTATCTGATTTCTTTATATATTTCAATTTATGTGCTTTTATGTTCCACTTTTCAATTTTTAAAAGAATTGCAACATCACGAAAACACATTTCGAGTCACACACCAATCCGTACGCATGTGACTTTAATGCGTTTCAGTTTCGCCTAGAGTAAGATTTGGGTCACATAAATGTGCACCCGTATTTAGGAAAGTAATTTTATTAAAGTCGTGCCTAAAGAGTCTATCGTGTTGTTAACTTTGGGAAAGACCATGAAATTCGCTAAACGGTCTTCCCGACTCTAAGTTTTTTATAACAATTTATTTGAGGACCCCAGGATTGTGTATTTTTATTTGGCGAGGCTCATCTCATTGTTTTCTTTAAGGTCATATCTAAAATGACTAGATTTTCTATTGTTTATCTCTAATAATAAAAGAAAGGTCCTAATTACTTTGTTATTCTTTACCTAACTGTTACGTTATTGCATAGTTTTCTGATTTACAGCAATTTGGTCCTGTTAAAGGCATGCTGGAGCCCATTACCTTATTATAGTCATCTGTTTACACCATAATTACAGTTATTTGTATGAATGATTCACATTAAAAGGACGTGAGCAAAATTGTGATTTCTCTAAAACACTGAACAAAACTCACTTTTGCAAATAGTTTATATAATCTGTATACAGTTATTAAACTAAACTAACTATTGTAGTTAACTAATATACTAAAGTGATTCTCAAATTACTATTTTAAACATAATCGTTGCTTCCAAGCTCAATGATACACTTTCGATTAAACCTTTCTTAATAACTAAACCATATTTGAGATGTTCTAAATGAGCTAACAAATTTAATATGAGATACATCTGAACAGCTTCATCAAATACAACCAAACTTATTTATATACTATCAATTTAAATGATTGTTGAACTATAAATGAGTAATTAACTAGCAGGCTAATACCGTGTCTATTTTAAAAGTCCAATTATGACTTACAATTAGAAATCGGTCTTTAAAATCTACTACATATAATCTACTTATTTTTATTCACAAAAGAAAACTAAGAGAAAATAGGAAAGAGAAGATTGCAGCAACATAGCTTCAAAACAACTTTCATTTCCATAAGCTTTGGAGATTTACAAGATGTGTACCTGAAATTATGGTAGATCTATTAAATCTATAAACAACAGCAGCAAAAATGATTCAGCAACAGGATTTACAGCAATAATTCACAGTAGTAACAGTCACGAAATCAACAGTAGTAACGAAATCAACAGCAGTTAATCCTAGGAGATAATTTTCAGAACTTCAAGTTGTTTCAAAATCAAAATTCACACTCAAACTACTGTAATTACAGTTCTTCACTGATTTGTGACTAATTCTATTATTGTTTTTGGATTTTTGATATGTATTTGAAGGAATAAAGAAGAAAATTAAATCTGAAACTGTTAATTTCAGATTTGGAATTTAACACTGTTTTTTGTGGTACTTTTTCTGGTTTTTTCAGATTTCAAAAGAAGGTTTAAATCAAAAAGAAGTCTGAAAATCAAAGGAAACTCTAAAAAATCAGAAGAAACCCCCAAAAATCAGAAGAAAGGTTCAAAATATCAGAGAAGAGGGTCCTTTGATTAAGGTTAAAATTGCCTATTTATAGACCCAAATAGGAGAAAATTCAAATTTGAATTATTTCATTAAAACCCCTCCAATTTTCAGTTTATTAAGCAGATTATTGCATTTATTCTATTAAGAGTTACACTAAAACCCCTCCTATAAGGTTCTACCATGTTCTAATTCAATGTAATGCCTAATGTGCCCCTACTTGCTAAGGGGAACTACTAAATCTACCCTTTTCTATCCCCAAACTGCCCTTAATCCTCTATATTTATAACAACTTTACCATTTCTTATCCCAATTGTATCCCTTCTCTTTTAATCTTATTTACATTTACAGCAATTTCCTTTTCCCCATTTACCCCTACTTCTTAATAGTTATTACATTTCTAAATTCTGTATTTTCTCTTATTTTAACCCAATTTTCAGATTGGTATTTGTCAAATAGCCACAATTAAGTGGCTATAGTTCAATTAACCAATTAGCCCTTTTAACTATTAAAATTCAGAATTAGTTCGCTAACTAAATTCACATTACATCAATAACCAACCCTAGGCAATCTTACAAACATAGCCATTTTTGATCTACTATTCAATTAACAAGACTCGGGAAACAATTTGATAGATGGTGAGTCTTATTAATCGAAATAACTAATCGCCTTTGAATCTATCAAGTAAAACACCTTGGGTGGATACGAATTGTGTGATTTTAACTATTGACCTAATTGAATATATGATTGTCTAAGGGGCGAATCTTATAATCAAACTTAATCACTAATTTCAGCTATAACCAATCTTTCCTATTGATCGACTAACTCATTAACTAACAGAATGTACCAAATCGACCATTAACCTACAAGATCAAAACAGGATCAAACACTATCCAAAACAGAATCCCATTGTTGTTATACAAAAATGTTAAAAACAATCAGAAATACTAATTAATAGAATTCAGAAAAAAGGCTATTTCCCGAAATCTAAGAATAAAAAAAATTAAGAGAAACTAGAAATTTAACAATACTAATCAGAAATCTAACAATACTAATAAAAATGAGCAATTAACAGAAATCAAAGATGAATCAAAATCAGAAAAGAAAACAAAAGTTAATACCTATTTAACTAATTCCAGAATCATACTAACAAAAATTATACTAACACTTATTTGAATCAACATAGAATCATACTATGATTATCAAAATCTATTTAATTTTCAAAACTAATATATGAATCTATTTTTCTTTATCATTTATGTAAAGAAAACACAAAACATTCAAACAGACGAATTAATAAAACAAAAATAGAGAGATAGAGAAAACTTAGCTTTTCGATTTCTCCTTCTTTATTCTATTTTTCTGATATTTTCTTCTGTTTTCTTCATTTTTCTTCATGTTCTCGAATCTTTTCTGTTTTTCTTCATTTTTTCTTATTTTTCTGTTTTCTTCATTTCTTCCTTCATTTTCCTATAGCTTTCTCGAACAAACTTCAAGTCGGCAACTTTTCTTGAGAATTTCTCGAAACAGATTTTTCCTTGAATTCCCGGCGGCTTTTGGGCTTAGAACTTTAGTTCACAACGTGAGGGTGTTAGAAGAAGGAAATGCTCTGCGTTTTGAGTGGTCTCTTGGAGTAGCGGCGCAAACTAGGTTTTGTTATTTGGGAGTTTGGTTGCTATTCGAAAGAAACTAATGGTAGGAATGGGATGAGGGGGACGTGGGGATTATTTTGATGTGAATTTTGGCCGGAAAAGAGGCCGACCACTGGGTGGCGGAACCCTAGCGGCGGCTGTTGAAAGAAGGAGAGGGAGTGAGGCGGCTGTTCTTTGGACATGAGTTGAAGAAGACAGTGATTTGTCTCTAACATTATTTGGTGTATTTTGTATATTATCAAAATTATTTCTTATCCATTTTTCAACCGTTAAATTAGATTGAATACACGGTTGTGATAAAAATATAACTGGACCGGGTCTTTAACTGGGTCTGGGCAGCTGTGTAGGGGCATTTGGGCTGGCGCACGGAGATCGTTTTGGTCCTGGCTATTTCTTTGGCCCAAGCCTTTTTGTCTTTGTATTTTTTTTTCCTTGTATTTTTTATTGTACTTGGATATTATTATTTTTTTTAATTTGTTGTATTTCAATTTTTTTTGTATTTTCTGTATTTTTCCTATTTTGTAATAATTTGAAATTTATTAAAACTATTAAACTAATTTCCTTCTTTTGGCAATTTTCAATTTTAAAGCAAACTAATGTTAATTTTTTTATTTTTCTTTAATTTGTTAAAATGAATTAATTTCCTAAAATGCAATTTTTTGTATTTTTTATTTATCACACGCAAATAACATGCAAATATTTAACACAAAAATGCACACAAATTATAAAAAATAAGGAAAAATTATTTATTTGAACTTTATAGGAATAACTCATGTGTAGGGTAAAAATCACGTGCTCACAGCTGCCCCTCTTTGCTCGGGGACACGAAGAGTTTCCGTGCAAAGATAAGTTAGCAACTCTGAACGATTTTTACCCGTTCGAGTATTCCATTGTGAAGCATTTTGAAAATTTTTTACCGCACCCTACTTCAGAGGTTGCCTACACATCTTGGGCAAAACAGGAATCAGGTCAATGTAGTTCGGGAAGGTCTGGTAGCTGGGACTACCAAAGACTGTGATCTCACTGCTGTTGCTGTTGTTACTGCCGTTATTGCTGGCTGACCCCTTATTACACCATGGTAAAAATAAAAGAAGCTAGCCTAAGCAACGGTCTAAGAATTACAAAAGAAAATCCTATCTATGTCTTCCAACTTGTTTTTGTGTTTTCTTGATCTTGTATCTTGTATTCCTTCCAACATCATTCTTGTTATTGCCTTGAACTCACTACTAAAAAATTGGTCTATTGTAACGGTTGTAAAACCGTTCCAATAGACTGGCAAACCGTTACCATAGAGCTTTGGGAACGGTTTACAAACCGTTACTTCAGCCGCCGTCCCCATAGATCTGTTGGAACGGTTCGTGTAACGGTTTTCATAGCCGTGACAATAGATATATTTATGGCAACGGTTTTCCCTTAACTCTATTGGAACGGTTATGTTTTTCAATTGTTACGGTTTTAAACCGTTACTATATTGTTTATACAACGGTTTTTAACCGTTGCCATATTATCTAAAGAAACACATATGTAAGCTATTGCTACGGTTATGATGGATATAGCAACGGTTTGTCTAAGCTATCGTAACGGTTAAATATGCATTTTGGAACGGTCTGTATATCATTTTGGAACAGTTTATTGGACCTATGGCAACGGTTTACATTGCCTACTGGAACGCCATTTGTATGCTATCGCAACGGTTCTGGTAGGCTATTGTATCAATTCAATTAATAGCCAAAAAATAGCACCTATTATAAATAAATATTTACACATAATAATACTAAAATTTAAATACATGATAAAACGAAACTATTAATAATACAAAATTATCCATCAAACAAATAATATCCATAAAACAAATTAATGTTCTTCATGAGTGCATAAGTTTAGTACATTTCAAGAGTGTAAATAAGTTTCAAAAAATGTTGGTATCAAAAGATTCCTAGAACATTCATCGATTACAATTCAAAATTCATCTCAAGTAAGGTCTAGTTCTTCATCGTCTTCATCATCCATTTCTTGATCTACTCCACCTACAAAAGAGGATAAATAAAGTTATTACACTTAAAGAGAACCCGATCTAAGAATACTCAAGAATAAATATCAAGTTATGACCCTCCAAGTAAGGCTATCGATTGGCTAATTAAAGAAGCTAAAGCTGCAATTGATGCACTTGAAAATAATCCTTTTCAAGTTTTTTCTAAGAAGATTGACTCGACAAATAAAGCACCGAACCGGCGAACTATAAATGCTGAAAATGAAGAAGGTCAATTTGCTATTGAACATAGTCCAAAAGTTAGTCAAGAATATGTCGACAAGCAGTAGCATTAAGGACTAACAGAAAACTCAGCAATAATGTAAATGAAACTTAACACTAGTTATAACAAGAAGTAGCATTCAAGCAAATATTTACAGTGTGTGATCCCAAACAATTGACAAGCATTCTCCAAAATAGAAAAACAAAATCTTCACGTGGTCATCTAAAATGAGAAATGAAAGGAATGCAGTTAGCCACTATTTTGAGATAAAGAAAATTACTACGAAGCCATGTCAAACACATCTGTGTTTTAGCTCACTAAACCCTGGATGACAAGAAGCATAAGAAATTAGAAAATACCTCAACTGTAGATCAAAAGCAGATAATGATAAATGTGGCAAAGAATAATGCGACCACAAATAGCAATAACAATAACCAAATACTACATCATGCTTATGACAGTGTCTTCCAAGTTTAATGAGAAACAGTGATAGAGTACTTGAGTGCGTATTTAGATGCAATTGGTGCAGATTTTAGAAATGGTGCTAATTTTGCAACTGTTGGTTCATCCATCTTGCCTGGTGGTTACATTCCTTTTTACCAACAAGATATCATGTATTTTGTTACTTCTAAACATTATCTTTCATTTCCTACGTGAAAGAACTACTTCATGGTACTTTTGTTAATACCAACAAGGCCATTTTCACTCAGAAATCAAAAACCAAGACCATCTGTGCGAGTTGGAAGTATACAATCACACAGAAATAATAGAAAGAATACTTTATGGATCACACAGTAACATCAAAAGGTTCCTTGAACAACAGCTTGCAACAGCCGATTAGGAGTACTTGCTTTCCCACATGGACAGATTAAGCACCATAGTACAGGGCACATCATAAATAAAGTGTGGTTAAGTGTGGATGCTAGGCCAATCAGCTGATGACACATTTGAGGCTAGAAAGCAGTCATATGTTTCAGTGAGTTTGCACCAAATGTCTCACTGAGCGCTACAGCCGGGGTAGGGTGACCAATTTTGTATGTGTAAGTGGAAGAAATTTCTATGCTTCGTAACAGTATGAAAGGGAAATGAGGCTCTTTCTCTTTTATTCTAGAAGATATCACTAAAATACTTCCTCTCAAAATACTCTTAACATTCCTTAGAGTTTCTACACGAATTAAGGCAAAGTCGAAGGTGAATATGAATCTAGCAGGATTTAGTTTGAAGAAACTTGGAATCATTATATTGTTGTAATTCCTATCGACAAGTGACATTGAAACAAAGCAGTAGAAATCAGACTAGCTTTTCATAGTGTAGCGAGACCATAAAAAACCAGTGTATACCAATCAAATTGAAATTCAAATTGAATTAGAAGCTTCTCAGTTCTAGCGAGACCATTACTAAATTAAGACACAAGATGAATATACCCTAGAGGCAAGTTTCAAATCCTGAATTTAATGAAATTCTTTTATCTCGTAATAGCTCCATGCAAGCAACTACACCACAAACTCAGCAAAGAGAACTATGGATAGATTTGACCCACAAGGAAAATTATCATAGAAGTAGTATGTTGTTCTTCAGAACAAACAAATACTCTCCAACTGTGATCTCGTCTATGATCCTAAGCTTCATATTTGGACTAGTAAATGTGCTACAAAGGAATCGAATTTAATGAAAAGCATAACCTAAAAGTTTAAACTATTGGAAAGAGAAGTCTTCTATTCAAACACGCGTCTCCTCGCACACTAGTGAAACTCAGTTTACTAAAATTTTCACACCCTGGATATAACTCTTGTTTTCCTTCCTCCAACAATTTAAAAAACTTCTTTGCATCTTCAGATAGTCTTTCCCCAACTCCTTCTTCATCCCCCACCTCACCATCTATATTTCTAAATGTATCATGCAGTAGTCCATCAATATCGTCACGCATGGTAGAACCTTCATCATTATTGCTTGCATGAGGTGTACTTCTCGAGGAAAATCCTTCCCCGTGGAAAACCCATTTGGTATAACCATCAACAAATCCATGAACAACCAAATGCTCCTCAACCACATTTCTATAATACCAATAGCGATTCATGCACTTTTTGCAAGGGCATAATATTTCATTTCCTTGGGCGGCTCGCTCAAATGCCTTATCAAGAAAATCATTCACTCCACGGATATACTCATCCGTCCATCTTAGGAGATTCATCCAACTTTTATCATCATTATCCATAGATACCTAATGCAAGTATGGAACATTGATTTTAAAAAATTATTTGACATATTCCAGCACGCTATAAAATATCATTACAGTCGCATACACTAATTAACTTTAATTTAAACTACATACAATAATAGCTACACTACCTTAGTCTGAAACAAGTTCAGGTCGGCTTATAAATCCTTACTAATCATGTTTCTCCAATTAAAATCTATCTAAATGAAACCACATAAACTTTGAACAGGTATTGATCCTATGAGTGATGGAGTATCAATTGGGGTTACTAAGGCTAATATTGCAGTTGAAAACAAGCAAAAATGTTTGGTACTGCTGTACAAAATGAGGAGCAAGAACTGGAAAGTTTTACTTCTTTGGTTCCTTTCTCAACTGTGGATAGTAGGGGTCAGGTTCATGGCAACAATCTGATAAAACTGGGCATCAAACAGTTAATGCAAAGGCAAGACAAGTGATTCATTTTTTAACCTAATGCAAGTATGGGACATTGATTTTAAAAAATTGATCAGGACTAGTGTAAAGGTAGAAACATACAAAGATACAAAAATGATCAAGCCAAACACTACTGAAATAAGGCAAAATAAACTTGAACAACATGGCATTACCATACAAACTTTAAATCCCATACAACACAAAATACCTTAAAGCCAACCCCACCTAACTATTAATGTCAAATGTCATAGACATCAACATACTAATCGACTACGAGCTAAAAGATTCGTAACAGACCAAAACCACGAAGGGCGCGCACACGTTCAGGTTATTCAGTGACACATAGCAAGTCAACCTAATACAACCTAGATAGATTGAAGAGTTAAAAAAATGGCATCAAAATAACTTACTGTACCAAAAATTGTGTCTGAAGGTTCTGTGAAATCGATACGGCTGAGGGCTAATCGACGACGGCTGAGGGCTAATCGACGACGGCTGAGGCTCCCTTGAATCGACTACGGCTGGGCGCGCTCTGTGAAATCGAAGAAGACAATGACGGCTGGGCGAGTCTGTGAAATCGCGCTCTGTGAAATCGAAGAACACAATGACGGCTCCTGGAGATGATGAAATCGCGCTCTATGAAATCGAAGAAGACAAGGACGAAATCGCGCTCTGTGAAATCGCGCTCTGTGAAATCGAAGAAGACAAGGACGAAATCGCGCTCTGTGAAGCGAGTCTGTGAAATCGTGTATGAAATCGAAGAAGAGAAGGACAGTCTGTGAAATCGCGTATGAAATCGCGCTCTGTGAACCGAGTCTGTGATGTATCGAAGAATACAGATTTTAATTTGGGGGTATTTGCTATACCCTTTGATGTATAGCAATTTTAACAGTGAAGGGTAATAATGGTCTTTTCACATATTACTCCTTATTTAAATTATTCAAAAATAAAATAAATAGGGGTTATTTTGGCGGGTTTAACAAAATTTAGGGGGAAAATTAGGAGGCAAAAAATAACCGTTCCAATAGAATATTTTTACAATAAAAGCGTGCCGGTAGATAAATATATTGGGACGGTTTTCCTAACCGTTGCGGAAGAGTACTCTATGGCAACGGTTTCTTCACAATGGCAACGGTTGTATAGCCTAAGCGTGCCGATATCACATAAATGATATTGTAACGGTTATAACCGTTACCATATCTATTCTATGGCAACGGTTATTAGACCGTTGCAAACATATCCGTTGCCATAGGCCTGTTTTCTAGTAGTGACTTGTGTATTCTCTTCCAACGGCATTCTTGTTATTGTCTTGAACTTGTATTTTTCTTCCAACGACATTCTTGTTATTGCCTTGAACTTGTTCAACTTGAAATATGCGTCCATTTTCCAGGTGGACCCTTGCTTCTGACAAAATAAACAACCAAAGAAAGATTTTTCTGCCCAGTATGGTGACTGGGCACATCATGTCAAAATTTAAAGAAAAATTTTCATTTTTTTTTGAAACAGAAATTAAAAAATGCAGAAATGTATTCCTTTGTTATCCAGGTGGGCGCCTGATGCATGAAAAATTGCAGAAATGTATTCCCTTGTTATCCAGGTGGGCGCACGATACATGAAATTAAAATGCAGAAATGTATTCCCTTGTTATCTAGGTGGGCGCCTGATGCATCAAAATAACATTTTCATAAATGTATTCCCTTTTTATCCAGGCGGGCGCCTGATGCATCAAATGCAATGCAGAAAAATATTCCATTATTATCCAGGTGGACGCCTGATGCATGAAAATAAAAAATGCATAAAATATTCCCTTGTTGTACATGTGGGCACCTGAAAAGAAATTAAATATGCAGAAATGTATTCCCTTATTTTCCAGGTGGGCGCCTGAACAGAAATTAAAAACTTTTGTGTTACCTTGTGACTGAAGTTTATCTTAGGTGAAAAATTCATCACACTAAGACTTTTATCTTAGCAGAAAGATTCAACAGAGTAAGATTTTGATTCTCATTGGACTATGTCCGCTTCAATGTAATCTCATGAGGATTATCCATCGGACTGAGTTTATGACTCCAGGAGATAATTCTTCGGGCTGGGTCTATTTTTGTGTCGTCTGAGGAGGAATATCCATCAGACTGAGATTTTGAATCTAGGAGATAATTCATCAGACTGGGTCCATTTTGAATTTAGAATTTCTTCAGTCTTTCAAATTCAAAAATCTTTCCGTTCTTTTTTTTTGACTTTTTGCCATTCTTTCTTTTTCCAACTTCCACTTTTTGTTTTCATTTTATGCCTTTTGTTTTCTTCTCAAATTACGCCTTCGTTTCTTTTTCCAACTTCTATTTTCATTTTCAAATTGACTTCTACCTTTCCTTTGTTTTCAACTTACATTATCCCTTTATCTTAGGTGAAAAATTCATCAGACTAAGATTTCCATCTTAGGAGAAAGTTTCAAGAGACTAAGATTTTATCCATTTATCTTAGGTGAAAAATTCATCGGACTAAGACTTTTGTCTTATTAGAAAGTTTCAACAGACTAATATTTTATCATTCTCCGACACTTGTTTCATTCACCTTTCAACTTGCCTTGTTCATCTTCAAAAACAATTGTATTCGCCTCCATGCTCTTCGGATGACTATCCGATTTCAAGAAAAATGGCAGAAAATTTTTTCTGCCCAGTTTGACAATATCTTTTGCTCCTGTATCAAAACAGAGAAAAATCTGTCACTTTAAAAAAATGCGGTGGTTGGTTGTGGCCTTGAACCTTGATGACGATTGCTTTCTACTTGAATGCTCGGCCTGTTCACCGATTATTCTTTTTCACTTCTTCTTTATTCTAAAACTCGCCTTCCTTACGGCGTGTATGTTGTTCCTTTCTTGACGGATTCCACAAAATCTGATCTTGAAGTTTATTTTTCCTTCAATGATTTCATTGGACAACCTTGGGTGTTTCTTAATTGACTCTTTCTTTTGTATATATATCCTTCTCTTTATTTGAACCCCATACTTCCATTTATTCCCGAATTGGCATTTTGTCGACCTTTGTATCTCTCATGATCCCCAAACATTTTAATTGTTACCCACTTCATTGCACATGTTGCTCTTTTGGCTTAAATCACTGGCCTTGTCTTTTCCTGACTTACGACAATTGTCGTGTTGGCCAAATCCCATCTTGTGCAATTGGAAAGCTTGGTGGCAAATTTTAAAATCATTTCTTTACTTGTTATGACCCGACAAACTAAATAAGAAGGAGGGTAAAACAAGGTGTGAAGAATAGGGAGAAAGGAAAATACAATTCCTAACAAGAAACCTACAAAAGAATGACCTATTGGATGTGAATACCCACTCTAGCGACCTTGACATGCACTTTCAGCCTTCTTTGTATAGCGAATCTGATGTTCAACCCTTGTTGCAAGTTCTGCCGTGAAACCGGTCTTCAACATTTCATTTCTTTGATCTGATCCTTAGTCGACTTGTAGTGCCCATAGGGTTTTCACCATCAAGCCTCTCTCATTTGATCTTTCTTTCTCTCAACTCACCGTCGCCTTACGGTGCCCGTGAGGGTTTTCACCAATAAGACTCTCTCATTTTAATTTCTCTCATCTTGGAGTTTCGCGGTGGTTCTCATCATTTCTTGAATTCTTCATTCTCCTTTGTTCGGACTGGAGTTTTGCCCCTGATGTGATTTGCCTTGGCTTACTTGACTCGGCATTTCTTGAAGATTGATCGGAAGGTCTTTCTTTGGACCGTAATGCAGGATTTTTCGATGGGGTTTAGAAAAAAAGTGATATAAAGGCTAAAAATATTTTAATGTGGGTTAAAGATTACAACTTTCGCAATCGTATTCCTTCAACAACCATAACTCATGTCCCAGTTTCATTCTTGGGGGATTTTTTTGGATTTTTCTTTTATTGTGACTGAACCTCAATGAGGCTGCCTACGTACCCTTTTGGGATCAAGTCAGACGTAGTTCGGATCATTAGATCGCTTCCTTGTTGCGATTTGACTTCTCCGGATTTCTTCTTTTCTTTGCATTCTTTCTTTTCTTTTCTTTTCTATTCTTTTCTTTTTCTCTTTTTCTTTTTTTTTCTTTTATCTTTTTTTTTCTTTTTCTTTTTCTTTTTCTTTTTTTTTCTCTTTTTCTTTTCTTCTCTTATTTTACCTTTTTCCTTCTTTTCTCCTCTTTTTTTTCTCCATTTGATTTCCCCGCTCAATCCTTAATTTTTATTGTTGATTCCGAAAGAGGGATATGAAAGAAAATATAATAAGGCTCAAAGGGATATCAATGGATAAAGTGTTTGGATAGCCGAATAAAATGCCTTCGTCATTCCTGTCACGACCCCAAATTCGGCCGTGATGGCGCCTAGCACACTGCTAGGCCAGCCTGACCAATCAATAACCATCACGGAGCCATAAGCTTATTTTATCCAATTTAAGCATAATAGAATAATTCAAAAGTGATAGATATATTAAAAACAGGGAACCAAGTCCCAACACGTGCCAACTCCCATAAACCGAAGGGTCAAGAGTCATGAGCCTCTAATGAACATAAGTGTATAATGGTTTACAAGATACCAAGTGCGGAAAGAAATATCAATACGGAATCAAAAGACCGTAAGAAGGAATATCGGGTCCTGCGGACTCTGCAGCTATCTCGAATATCGTACAGATGTCGCCTCTAACAGCTACTGGATCACTGCTAAGAGGTACCTGGATCTGCACACAAGGTGCAGGGAGTAAAATGAGTACTACCAGACTCAGTGGTAATAAACAGGGGTAAGACAGCACAAATAAGAAATCTGCAATAAAGCACTATGTAAAGCTATAATCAAATACCCTGTCACAGAATCAATATCAATTGTACCTGTACCAACAAGTACTAGCAAAATAGTATAACAACTATCAGATGTAGCTAAATGCAATGCAATGCATGATATGACCGCTACGGCGCGTAGCCTAATCCAATTTGGGTACCCGTGCTCACTGTGGGGGTTCAGACTCCGAAGGGGCTCCTACAGACTCCGGAGGGGCTCCTACAGCCCAAGCACAATATCATGAATATACGCTGCGGCGTGCAGCGCGATCCACTACCAGTCAGCTAATATGCAAATGCAGCCTCGCGAGCTCAAAAGTAGTTTTGAAAACTCTTTTATCATTTTTTTTCCATTTGAAAACAGTAATATCAAAGTTCCAGAGATTGGAAATAGCATGATAACAGAAATAGCTACGGACTGGAAGTAAACAAGCATGTCAATATCACAAGACAATGATAACGATCCTCGCGGGATCCAATAACTGGCTCACAGCCCACAAGTATACTCAACCGTCCAATAAGGAGGTTCAACGGCTCAAGAGTAGCCAATATCACAATATAGTATGCAACCATCCGAGAAGGAGGTTTGACGGCTCAAGAATAGCCTAATATCATAACACAGTATCAACAAGTCGGACTAAGCCATAGTCCCCAATCACAATGGACCCCGCACTCCCAAGAGAGTACGTGTCTTGCCGCTATACAACGTCACAAAGTGGTATACCAGGGTTTCGAACCCGCTGGTCATCACCCACATCTATTACTCACCTCAATACAGCGCGACGACTACTCCGCAATGCCCTTGCCATGAGAATCAAGCTCTGCACGCGTAGAATCTGATCAAACACAGTAGAAATACAACAAATTAGGCCAATGGGACGACACCCATTCAATACAATTCGATTTACACCAAAAATGGCAAAGTTGCCAAAACCCGACTTTCGGTACGCTTGTCGAAAAATTACAAAAGTCACATATTCAGAATCCTCATCTCGATACGAGTCTAGGCATATAAAATTTACCAAAATCGGACTCCATTGGCCCACTCGAATCACTGTTATCTTAAATTTTTGGCCTAGAGCTCAAACCCGCCTTTAAACTTCCATTTATAGGAAATTAACCAAGGATTTCATGTTAAAATGATGTAATTAAGCCACAAAACTTACCTCCGACGAAACCCCGATGATTTCTCAGCAATCTCCCCTCAATACCTTCTCTTGGAGCTCAAAAATGGAGGTTTTGGGTATGGGGTTCGCGACTGGACTGTTCTGTTATATTAATTCACTGACTGCCAGGCGACCCTCTGCGATTGCAGCCCCAGGCTCGCGATCGCGATGAACAAATTCGCCATGCTCCAAAATTACTCTACGCGATCGCAACATACCCTACACGATCGCACTGCTTCATGCCTCAACACTACGCGATCGCGTGAATCCACCCGCGATCGCACTACCTTAAATCCCAAACCTACGCGATCGCACACAAGACATCGCGATCGCGATGCATCCCGTCATAACCTTACGCGATCGCATAATCTCCTACGCGATCGTAGAACTCCCAATTCTCCTCTTACGCGATCGCATTCAAGGCTTTGCGATCGCGAAGCACAAAAATTCTCTGCACTTATTGCAGCAGAAAGAGCAGTGCCTTTGGCATAATTTGGTCCGTTTGGACCCCCAAATTCATGCCGAGGCCCCTGGGACCCCAACGAAAAGCACCAACATACTCCAAAACACGATACGAACTTGTTCCAATCATAAAAACACCATCCTAAACATCAAAATCACCTATTACACACGGATTCAAGCCTAAGTCTCTTCAAAACTTCTGTAACTATCATTCGATCAAAAACCCGACCAGACGACGTCTGAATGACCTGAAACTTTGCGAACATATCCAAAATCACGTAACAGAGCTACAGGAATTGTTGGAATTCCATTCCGACCCCCGGATCAAAATCTCACCTACCGTCCGGATTTCGCCAAAATTCAACGTTAGCCAATTCAAGCCTATTTCTACTCCCCTAAGTCACAAATCACCTCCCGGAACTAACCAAATCATCAAAATTCTATTCCGAGCCCTTTAACCAAATAGTCAACTCCAGGTTGACTTTCCTTATTCAAGTTTCCTTCAAAAAGGCTATATGCCTCATTTTCAATCCAATTCACTCCTAACTCACCCGATAGACTCTAACACCGATATAAAAGCATAAAACATATAATTACAACATAACGGGGTGGTAATTACCGTGACGACGGGCCGGGTCGTCACATTCTCCCCAACTTAAGCAAACGCTCGTCCTCGAGCGGGTCAAGAAACATACCTGAAGTCTCAAACAAGTGAGGATATCTGCTCTGCATCTCCCGCTCGATCTCCCAAGTGGCCTCCTCCACGGGTCGACCTCTCCTCTGAACCTTAACTGATGCAATCTCCTTTGACCTTAATTTTCTCACCTAACGACCCAAAATAGCAATGGGCTCCACATCATAGGATAGATCATCATCAAGCTGAATGGTACTGAAGTCTAATACATGAGACGGATCTCCAATGTACTTCCGGAGCATAGACACATGGAATACTCGATGAACGCTGGATAAGCTGGGCGGCAAGGCCAACTCATATGCCACCTCTCCAACTCTCCTAAGTATCTCAAAAGGACCAATGTACCTGGGACTCAGCTTCCCTTTCTTCCCGAACCTCATGACACCCTTCATGGGTGAAACCTTCAATAATACTCTGTCACCAACCATGAAAGACAACTCTCGAACTCTACGGTCCGCATAACTCTTCTGGCGAGACTGTGCTGTACGAAGCCTCTCCTGGATCAACTTTGCTCTATTTAGAGCATCTTGGACTAACTCAGTCCCTATCAATCTATCCTTACCAGGCTCAAACCATCCCACAGGGGATCTACACCGTCTACCATACAATGCCTCATACAGGGCCATCT
This sequence comes from Nicotiana noctiflora, assembly GCA_032618575.1. Taxonomy (NCBI): domain Eukaryota; kingdom Viridiplantae; phylum Streptophyta; class Magnoliopsida; order Solanales; family Solanaceae; genus Nicotiana; species Nicotiana noctiflora. Next base: position 642,714 of record JASVEL010004938.1, on the reverse strand, counting down.
GAATACTCGACTGATAACTATTGTTGTAGGCAAACTCGGCAAGTGGTAAGAACTCATCCCACGAACCACCAAAGTCAATCACACATGCTCGCAACATATCCTCCAGAACCTGAATAGTGCGCTCAGACTGCCCGTCTGTCTGGGGGTGGAATGCTGTACTCAACTCAACCCGCGTACCCATCTTTCGCTGAAATGCTCTCCAAAACTGAGATGTGAACTGGGTACCCCTGTCGAATATGATAGACACTAGGACCCCGTGCAACCGGACAATCTCCCGAATAAAGATCGCTGCCAACCGCTCCGATGAGTAGGTAGTGCTAACTGGAATGAAGTGAGCTGACTTGGTCAGCCTATCCACAATCACCCATATAGAATCAAACTTCCTCGCTGTCCGAGGGAGTCCAGTAACAAAGTCCATAGTGATCCTCTCCCATTTCCACTCAAGAATATCAATTCGCTGAAATACGCCACCGGGCCTCTAATGCTCGTACTTAACCTGTTGACAGTTGAGGCACCGTGCTACATGTCTAACAATGTCCATCTTCATCTTTCTCCACCAATAGTGCTGTTTCAAATCTTGATACATCTTCGCGACTCCTAGATGGATAGAATACCGCGAGCTATGGGCCTCCTCCAGAATCAACTCACGAAGGCCATCAACATTGGGCACACATATCCGGCCCTGCATCCTCAATACGCCGTCACTATCAATGGTGACATCTCTAGCATCATCATGCTGAACTCTATCCCTAAGGACAGCCAAATGTGGATCATTATACTAGCGCTCACGAATACGATCATATTGAGATGACTGAGATACAACACAAGCCAATACCCGACTGGGCTCTGAAATATCTAACCTCACTAGCCGATTGGGTAGCACCTAAACATCATAAGCAAATGGCCTCTCCTCGGCTGGAATATATGCCAAGCTCCCCATACTGACCGCCTTCCGGCTCAAAGCATCGGCCACCACATTGGCCTTCCCCGAATAATATAAAATAGTAATGTCATAATCCTTAAGCAACTCAAGCCATCTCCGTTGTCCCAAATTAAGATGCTTCTATTTGAACAAGTGCTGGAGACTACGATGGTCGGTATACACCTCACAAGCCACGCCATACAAATAGTGCCTCCAAATTTTTAAGGCATGAACAATAGCAGCTAGCTCCAAATCATGAATAGGATAGTTCTTCTCATGTGGCTTCAACTGCCGAGAAGCATAAGCAATCACCTTACCTTCCTGCATCAACACACAACCTATCCCCACTCTCGAGGCATCACAATAAACAGTATATGAACCTGAAGCTGATGGCAATACTAACACTAGAGTTGTGGTCAAAGCTGTCTTGAGCTTCTGAAAGCTCTCCTTGCACTCATTCGACTGCACGAATGGTACACCCTTCTGAGTCAACTTAGTCAATGAAGAAGTAATGGATGAAAATCCCTGAACAAACCGGCGATAATATCCCGCCAAGCCAAGAAAACTCCTAATCTCTGTAGCTGAGGACGGTCTAGGCCAACTCTGCACCGCCTCTATCTTCTTCGGATCAACCTGAATACCATCACGAGACACCACATGTCCCAGAAATGCTACGGACTCGAGCCAAAACTCGCACTTGGAGAATTTAGCATATAGCTTCTCCTCCCTCAATCTCTGCAACACAATACTTAAATGTTGAGCATGCTCCTCCTGACTACGGGAGTAGACTAGAATGTCATCAATGAACACAATCACAAATGAACCCAAATAGGGCCTGAACACACTGTTCATCAGATGCATAAATGCTGCTGGGGCGTTGGTCAGCCCGAAAGACATCACTAGAAACTCATAGTGACCATATCGGGTCCTGAATGCAGTCTTCATAATATCCGAGTCCCTGATCTTCAGCTGATGATAGCCGGAACAAAGATCGATCTTAGAAAACACCCTCGCACCCTGTAACTGATCAAACAAATCATCTATGCGCGGTAGAGGGTACTTGTTCTTCACTATCACTTTGTTCAATTGCCTATAATCAATACACATTCGCATGGAACCATCTTTCGTTTTAACTAATAATACCGGCGCACCCCACGGGGACACACTAGGGCAGATGAAACCCTTATCCAGAAGCTCCTGAAGCTGCTCTTTCAGTTCTTTCAACTCAGCTGGTGCCATCCGGTAAGGAGGACTGGATATGGGCTGAGTGCCCGGCACCAAGTCAATGCCAAAGTCAATATCCCTGTTCGGCGGCATACCCGGCAGGTCTGAGGGGAATACATCTGGGAAGTCCCTCACAACAGGTACAGAATCAATGCTAGGAGACTCAGGTCCCACATCTCTCACAAAATCTAAGTATGATAAACACCCCTTTTCAACCATCTTCTGAGATTTTAAGAACGAAATAACACGGCTAGGGACGAAATCAGTCGAACCCCGCCACTCGATCCGAGAAATACCATGAATGGCCAATGTAACTGTCTTAGCATGATAGTCCAATATAGCGTGGTACGGAGACAACCAGTCCATACCCAATATAACATCAAAGTCCACCATACCCAACAATAACAAATCTGCCTGGGTCTCCAGACCCCCGATAGATATAACACAGGATCTATAGACATGATCCACAACAATCGTATCACCCACGGGGTGGATACATGAACAGGTAAATCAAGAATACCACGAGTCGCACCCAAGTGATGTGCAAAATAAGAGGACACGTAAGAATATGTGGACCCTGGATCAAATAGGACAGACAGAAATGATACCTGTAATCACTGCATCGGAGGCAACTGCATCACGCCTGTCAGGAAGTGCATAGAAACGTGCCTGGCCTCCACCAGATCTCTCCTTGCCCCTGGGGCGACCGCGAGAAGACCGACCTCCACCTCTACTAGACTGAGATGGTGCTGAAGAGGAGGGCTGATCCCTCTGCTGAGTCCTGTCCCTACGGAGTCGAGGGCACTATCTCCTCATGTGGCCAAACTCACCACACTCATAACATGCACCTGGTGCTAGAGAAGTGGACTGAAGGGAACCCCTCGCCGCAGAAGAACCCTGGGCTGAAGAAGTAGGTGCTGCACTCTGGGCCGGAAGGGCACTAAGTGATGACTAACCCTGCTGAAACCCCTGTCGACCACAACCATAAGAACCTCCGCTCTGCTCTGGGCGGCCTGAATGAGAAGGTCTAGATGAGCGACCTCTGCTCTGCTGGGAATGCCCTCTAGATGGAGCACCACTGAAACTGCCAGAACCACGAGGCCTCTTGGCCTCCCGCTCCTCTCTCTCTCGGCGACGATCCGCCTCAATAGAGCGTGCCATGTCCACAACCTGCTCAAATGATGATGACAAAACTCTCTCTGGTTATAAGAATGCGGATAGAGTAGTTGAGGCCATTAATGAACCTCTTGATCCTCTCCCTATCAGTAGGGATCATCCACGTGGCATGCCTAGCCAACTGTGTGAATCGAAGCTCATACTGGGTCACAGACATGTCGCCCTGAACCAACCACTCGAAATGGCGACGTAGCTCCTCGCAACGAGACTGAGGTACATATTTCTCTAGAAAGAGAGTAGAGAACTGCTGCCATGTGAGAGGTGCTGCTCCTGCAGGCCTACGCCTCTCAAACTCTTCCCACCAATCAAATGCGGGACCGGTGAACTGAAAGGTAGTAAATGAAACTCCGCTGGACTCAAGAATACCAGCCGTCCGCAACATCCTCTGACACTTATCCAAGAAACCCTGGGCATCCTCGCCCTCAACGCCGCTGAAATGGGGTGGCTGAAGTCTACCAAACCTCTCGAGACGACACTGCTCGTCGTCGGGCATAACCTGAACCATATGCTCTGGAGCTGGAGCTGGTGCAGCCTGGAGGAATAACCGGTGCAACCACCTGAGCGGGGACCGCCTCGGGCGTCTGAAGTCCCTGAACAACCGGGTCAGGTGTGCGAGCTGCAGGGGTCTGCTGACCACCCCCTGACTGAGATGTCGCTACAGTAGCGGTAGCTGATACTACCTGAGCCAAACCGGAACACACTGATAATATTTGAGCAAGAGTCTCCTGAAGACCAGGAATAGCAATAGATATAGTCTGACCCTGAACTGGGACTGCTGGAGCATCAACCACTGGGGGCTGCTCCTGCACTGGTACAACAGGCAAGTCAGCTGGCACTGCCTCAGCCGCCCTACCTCTACCTCTAGCACGACCGCGCCCACGGCCTCTAACAGGTGGCAATGGAGGTCGTCCACCTCGTCCCGATGCTCGCGTTCTCGCCATCTACGAGAGAATAGAATATAGAAGTTCAGTTCTCAGAACAACAAGATCGCACGACAGAGTTCAAGAAAAGTGAAGTGTTTCCTAAAGGTTCGCAGCCTCCCGAGGATAAGTACAGGCATCCCCGTACCGATCCACAAGACTCTACCAACCGGCTCAAGACTCATGAGGCCTAGTAAACCTAGGCTCTGATACCAACTTGTCACGACCCCAAATCCGGCCGTGATGGCGCCCAGCACACTGCTAGGCCAGCCTGACCAATCAATAACCATCACGGAGCCATAAGCTCACTTTATCCAATTTAAGCATAACAGAATAATTCAACAGTGATAGATATATTAAAAACAGGGAACCAAGTCCCAACACGTGCCAACTCCCATAAACCGAAGGGTCAAGAGTCATGAGCCTCTAATGAACATAAGTGTATAATGGTTTACAAGATACCAAGTGCGGAAAGAAATATCAATACAGAATCAAAAGACAATAAGAAGGAATATCGGGTCTTGCGGACTTTGCAGCTACATCGAATATCCTACAGATGTCACCTCGAACAGCTACCGGATCACTGCTGAGAGGTACCTTGATCTGCACACAAGGTGCAGGGAGTAAAATGAGTACTGCCAGACTCAGTGGTAATAAACAAGGGTAAGACAGTGCAGATAAGAAATCCACAATAAAGCACTATGTAAAGTTGTAATCAAATACCTTGTCACAGAATCAATATCGACTGTACCTGTACCAACAAGTACTAGCAAAACAGTATAACAACTATCAGATGTAGCTAAATGCAGTGCAATGCATGATATGACCTTTACGGCGCGTAGCCCGATCCAATTTGGCTACCCGTGCTCACTGTGGGGGTTCATACTCCGGAGGGGCTCCTACAGCCCAAGCACAATATTACTGCGGCATGCAGCCCGATCCAACATATATACCGCTGTGGCGCGTAGCCCGATCCACTACCAGTCAGCTAATATGCAATTACAGCCTCGCAGGCTCAAAAGTAGTTTTGAAAACTCTTTTATCATTTTTCATTTGAAAACAGTAATATCAAGTTCTAGAGATTGGAAATAGCATGATAACAGAAATAGCTACGGACTGGTAGTAAACCAGCATGTCAATAGCACAAGACAATGATAACGATCCTCGCGGGATCCAAAAACTGGCTCACAGCCCACAAGTATACTCAACCGTCCAAGAAGGAGGTTCAACGACTCAAGAGTAGCCAATATCACAATATAGTATGCAACAATCCAAGAAGGAGGTTCGACGGCTCAAGAATAGCCTAATATCATAACACGGTATCAACAAGTTGGACTAAGCCATGGTCCCCAATCACAATCGACCCCGCACTCCCAAGAGAGTACGTGTCTCGCCGCTATACAACGTCACAAAGTGGTATACCGGGGTTTCGAACCCGCTGGTCATCACCCACATCTATTACTCACCTCAATACAGTGCGACGACTACTCCGCAATGACCTTGCCACGAGAATCAAGCTCCGCACATGTAGAATCTGATCAAATACAGTTGAAATACAACAAATTAGGCCAATGAGACGACACCCAATCAATACAATTCGATTTACACCAAAAATGGCAAAGTTGCCAAAACCCGATTTTTGATACGCTTGTCGAAAATTTACAAAAGTCACATATTCGGAATCCTCATCTCGATGCGAGTCTAGGCATATAAAATTTACCAAAATCGGACTCCATTTTCCCACTCAAATCAGTTTTTTCTTAAATTTTTGGCCTAGGGCTCAAACCCACCTTTAATCTTCCATTTACAAGAAATTAACCAAGGATTTCATGTTAAAATGATGTAATTAAGCCAAAAAACTTACCTCCGATGAAACCCCGATGATTTCTCAGCAATCTCCCATCAATACCTTCTCTTGGAGCTCAAAAATGGAGGTTTTGGGTATGGGGTTCGCGACTGGACTGTTCTGTTATATTAATTCACTGACTGCCAGGCGACCCTCTGCGATCGCAGCTCCAGGCTCTCGATCGCGATGAACAAATTCACCATGCTCCAAAATTACTCTACGCGATCGCGACATACCCTACGCGATCGCACTGCTTCATGCCTCAACACTACGCGATCGCGTGAATCCACCCACGATCACACTGCTTTAAATCCCAGACCTACGCGATCGCACACAAGACATCGCGATCGCGATGCATCCCGTCATAACCTTACGCGATCGCATACTCTCCCACGCGATCGCAGAACTCCCAATTCTCCTCTTACGCGATCGCATTCAAGGCTTTGCGATCGCGAAGCACAAAAATTCTCTGCACTTATTGCAGCAAAAACAGCAGTGCCTTTGGCACAATTTGGTCTGTTCGGACCCCCAAATTCATCCCGAGGCCCCCAGGACCCCAACGAAAACCACCAACATACTCCAAAACATGATACGAACTTGTTCTAATCATAAAAACACCATTCTAAACATCAAAATCACCAATTACACACGGATTCAAGCCTAAGTTTCTTCAAAACTTCGATAACTAACATTCGATCAAAAACCCGACCAAACGACGTCCGAATGACCTGAAATTTTGCGGACATATCCAAAATCACGTAACGAAGCTACAGGAATTGTCGGAATTCCATTCCAACTAACGGATCAAAATCTCACCTACCGTCCGGATTTCGCTAAAATTCAACCTTAGCCAATTCAAGCCTATTTCTACACCGGACCTTCAAATTCAGTTCTGGTTGCTCCCCTAAGTCACAAATCACCTCCCGGAACTAACCAAATCATCAAAATTCAATTCTGAGCCCTCTAACCAAATATTCAACTTTAGGTTGACTTTCCTTATTCAAGTTTCCTTCAAAAAGGCTATATGCCTCATTTTCAATTCAATTCACTCCTAACTTACCCGATAGACTCTAACACTGATATAAAAGAATAAAACATGTAATTACAACATAACGGGGTGGTAATTCCCGTGATGACGGGCCGGGTCATCACAATTCCAATCTTCAAAACCTACCAAGTACAAACTGTACATTTAAACACATTTGATTGATTCTCATATTTGCCTTCTGTATTTGACGATTCTCAGTGCCATTAGGCAACAATCTCGATACCACGGATGGTTCCTTTAGCCTTGGGGTACTTTTGCCTTTGGCTTTAAATCGATGAAGCATGATGCATTTCCATGGCATTTCTTTATGTTATATTTTCCCCAGTATTCACTTGATTCAGGTTTCACAGTATTGCGATAAGTTTTGTTTCTTTCGAGTATCATTACATCTTCAACATTGTTTCATTGCTAAATTGATTTTCAAAATCAGGCTGAGAATTATGTACATGTCATGTTGCTAAAATCAGAATGAGAAGAATTGTAAAGTGATTAGGAATGGAATGACTAGAAATGTTGGGAAACGGAGAGTTGTATTAAACTGATGGGTTGAAACAACAAGACGAATAACAAAATGAACAGACTAGACTAGGATTAAAAACCTAGACGGCACTAAACAATTTTTATTACTAAACAAAGCAAAGATATAAGGGTTTTGACTCTCAAGACAATGTCCGGATTGCAACCCTGAAATAACCCAGGCAATAGAGATGACACAAAAATAAACCACCAAAACTCCAAGAGATGGAGCACCTTCCTAATTGACAAGTATGACATCTTAGCCACTGAATTCTTCATTAATGTTGCCAAGATCACTTTCTGTTTCAATATCTTCAACTTCAGTTGACGATTTTCCAAGAAGATTCTTATCACCTACGTCACCAGGCATCATCCCCACAAAATATGCAACGTCATATGTAGGTAAAGGATTCTGTGCAATGTTCTTGATGCCCTTGTCTTGGACCGCAATTATACCTTCCTAAATCATTCTTTCTACCTCTCTTTTCAAATCCCGACGACCTTCAACATCATGCCCCGGAGCATTGGAGTGGTATTCACACATTTTCGATAAGTCAAAGCTTCTCGCACGTCGATCCACCCGATTTGGGGGAATGGGTGCTATCATGCCATGTTGTTTTAACTTTTCAAACAAGCTTGCATAGGAACTCTCCTATTGGTGTAAAATTATCTTTCAACTTATGTTCCTTTCCATACCCCTGGTTTGTATGTGGGTTATAAGGTACTTGAAATTTTTGCGGAGGCTGGTAAAGATTTTGTGATGTTCGGGCTTGCTTTCTTGGGTGTTTTGAGGGTTGAGCAACATATTGGACTAGATCAACAGAATATGAAGGGTTCTGAGGTGGGTAGTAATGCTTAAGAGGGTCATCAAAAACCTGATGAGGCTACATATACCTTCAAGGTATTCTCATACGACCTCTTCTTGACCCTGATATCATCATGATTTCTTCATCCCTCCCATTCACATCACTAAATTCACTTTGGACATCCTGAGCCGCATCTTTGAGAGCTGCTTGACTTATAATTTTGCCTGTCTTAAGACCATCTTCCACCATTTCTCCTATTTTGATTATTTCCTTAAAGGATTGACCAACTGCAGATATCATGTTTTGAAAGTAATCCGGCTCTTGAGCATGAAGGAAAATAGTGGCCAACTCGTGATCATCCATGGGTGACATAGCTCTAGCTACCTGCTCTCACCATTTGACGGCATATTCCCTGAAACTTTCAGTTGGTTTCTTTTTCAGTTTAGAAAGGGAAATGCAGTTTGGGGTGACGTCAATATTGTATTTAAATTTTTTGATAAAGGCCCGTGCCATGTCATCTCAGACGTTCCAACCAGACATATCTTGATCCCAAAACCATTCAGATGCTACTCCCGAGAGGCTTTCCCCAAAATAAGCCATAAGCAATTCTTCATTTCTTCCCACACCTCTCAACTGGTTGCAATACCTTTTCAGATGGGCTATGGGGTTTCCACGTCCATCATACTTTTCAAATTTTGGAACTTTGAAGCCAGGCGGCAAGTGGACATCGGGGAACATACATAGATCTCTCAAGGCAACACTCTTATGACCTGCCATTTCTTGCGCGTTTTTCAGCTGTTGTTCTAATCTTTTCACTCATTGGGCTATTTCTCCCTGCACCTTCTTCCGAGTAGGCTTCTCGATGTTTCTATGAAGATCAAACAAGTATGAGTGGTACTCGGGAGAGTTGTATTGTTCTTGCTGTATAGCAAACTGTGACTCTTGAGAAGGCTATCCTTGGCCGTTGGCCCATGCTTGACGCATTTTGGTCATTTGTCGTTTCAGTGTTTTATTTTCCTCAACCATAGTTGACCCTTGTTGAACTCTTTGACCCTGAGTCTCTTGAGTACTCGTAACGGCTCCGATGTCAGATATCATTTTCCTTGGATCTTGTTCTCTAGTTTACCACAACCAACCACCTCAACTTTCTGGATTAACAAAACGAAGCCACCATGTTAGCGTCAAAGGTATTCCACTTATTGATTTCCTTTGTTTTTCTCTTATTTTCTTTTCTTTTTGCCTTTTTATGGTTTTTTTTCTTTTTTTCTTTTTTTTTTCTTTTGTAGTTTTCACTTTTTTTTCATTTTGGTTATGGATATGGTCGAATCCTATGTGGATTGCCTACGTATCATGACCCCACATGAATCAGACCGAGCATAGTTCTTGCAAATTAATGCAAGAATAAAGAGATGTTTATTTGATTTTTTTTTCTCTTTTTTGAAGAAAAGTTGTAAAAGCCGACTCCAACTACAAACTCTGATGAAAAACTTTCACACCTTGTGCCAGAGATTTCTACAAGAATAAGAATATTTTTAGTGTCAATTATGACTATTTCTACAAAATTAGCCATGTAATGGCTTATTTGACAAATGGCTATTTTTTGCAAAATTTATTTAAGAAAGATAAACTTGAAAATTTTTCATCCTGTGGCTCATGGGGCATCGTTCGGCATCGCCATAAGCCAACACAAGATTGGAAAGCTTTTCATGTCAATTGACTATTTTTACAAAATTGGCCATGTAATGACTTATTTGACAAAGTGGCTATTTTTGCAAAATTTTATTTAAGAAAAATACAAAATTTAAAATTTCTCATCCTGGGGCCCGTGGGGCATCATTCAGCATCGACACAGGCCAAAACAAGACTGAGGAAGTTTAAATACCAAATGTGGCTATTTCAGCAAAACCCGGCTATGTAATGGCTTATTTGACAAGGTGGTTATTTTTGTAAAGTTGAGTGATGACTCAAACTTGATTTTGAGGCTACGGCCTTTCAACATTTCCACAAGGGATATTTCAAGGATATGCCCGCAAATTATTTTGAAATGACTCAAATTGGCTATTCTTGCAAAAACAACCTTCCAACGTCCTTTTGAGGGACATTCGACTTATTTTAAACAAGAATAGCATCACCTGGCTTATTTATAACAAAATCAAAAATTTGACATTTTTTGGTTATTTTTGCAAAAAAGGGGTGTGAACCCGAACTTGATTTTGAGGCTACGACCTTTCAACATTTCCATAAGGAATATTTCAAGGCTATGCTCGCAAATTATTAAAAATGATTCAAAGTGGCTATTTTTGCAAAAATTGCCTTCCGGCGTCCTTTCGGAACATTCGGCTATTTTCAAAAACAGCATCACTTTGATTTATTGAAAACTAAAACTCGAAATTTTTTTATATTATTTTTTTCAAAAGGGGTGTGAACCCGAACTTGATTTTGCGGCTATGGCCTTTCAACATTTCCACAAAGAATATTTCAAGGCTATGCCCGCAAATTATTTAAAATGACTCAAAGTGGCTATTTTCTGCAAAAACAGCCTTCCGGCGTCCTTTCGGAACATTCGGCCATTTTCAAAAACGGCATCACTTTGATTTTATTGACAAAAACACACATTTTTTAAAATTTTTTGAAAGGGGAGGGAACCCAAACTTGATTTTGAGGCTACGGCCTTTCAACATTTCCACATGGAATACTTCAAGGCCATTATTCAAAAAGAAAAGAAAAGTCTTCAAAGTAGCCATTTTTGCAAAAATAGCCTTCCGGCGTCCTTTCGGAATATTTGGCTATTTTCAAAAACAACGTCACTTTGATTTTATTGACAAAATTAAACACACATTTTTGTTTGATTTTTTAAAAGGGGTGGTTGGACCCGATGAGGGTTGCCTACGTATCTCACCTAGTGGTGAGAATCAAACCTGCGTAGTTCGGTCAGATTATTTTGTGACCAAATATTACAACAAAATTATTCCACCTATTTTTCAAACTTTCTTTTCAAATTTTTGACAGCATTTGTCAATATTTTTATATTTTCTATTCTAAAGTTTTCTCTCTTTTTATTTTTCAGGAATTTAGCCGGTCAAAAGAATAATTCAAGACAAATAAATGCAACATATAATATGCTCAGTCTTTTATTTCTAGGCCACCTGTCCTAGACGGACCCAACCCCTTGTGTTGAGTCCCCAAAGTCAGATATGATGCAAATAAACGTCCTAGACCTAGGTTCAATATCCTGATGCTTTCGTATGGTGCTAGACCGTGTACCCGAGTGGACAACTCGGATCGAGGATGGGGCTACATACCGGTGACCCGCGGGGTCATGCGGCTTTGTAACTTGTCCGGCCTCTTTTTCTTATTTGGGTATGACACTAACAGAAATGGGAGTCTCAACCAGTAAGTACATCCTCGGGGGTAAGAAAAGAAGGTTTTTGGCACAATTTTATATATACAGTTCATGCAATATGAATGCGGTAAGCATGTAGCACATTAATTAAAGCATATAAGGAAATCAGATATAAGCAAAAATAGCAATTTAAATGAGCTCGAATTCTTAAACCCTGAACCGAAGTTCTGGGTTTCTTATCCCCAACAGAGTCGCCAGAGATGTCATACCTCCTTTTTTTACACATGACGTAACGTGCCGCTGTTTAATACTACATCACGAGAATGGATATAATAATAATTAACAAAGGAGTTTTTCCACTTAAAGGACAGTCGAAACGGGATCAATTTATTTAATTTTTTGTAATGACCCGACCTGTTGTTACGGGAGTTATCGCCCCATTTTCTTTATTTAACACTTCAATATGCTAAATTATATGTGTTTGGAGAGTTAGAATTATATCGGATGGAATCTAGTTAAAAATGAGGCAATAAACCTCTTTTTGGGAAGGTTAGTTTGGAAAAGTCAACCGGATGTTGGTCGATGAGTTAGAAGACTCATAATGGATTTATGATAATTTGAGTAGTTTTGGGGGATGATTTATGACTTAGGAGAGCAACCGGAATTGAATTTGGAAGTCCGGTGTAGAATTAGGCTTGAATTGGCTAAGGTTGGATTTTGGCGAATTCCGGATGGTAGGTGAGATTTTGATCCGAGGGTCGGAATAGAATTTAAGAGTTGCAGTAGCTCCATTAGGTGACTTTGGATATGCGTGCAAAGTTTCAAGTCATTCGAAGGTGTTTAGGTCGGGTTTTAGATAAAATGCAAGTTTCGAAAGTTTTAGAAGAACTTAGGCTTGAATCCGATGTAAATTTGGTGTTTTGATGTTAGTTTTGGTGATTTGAGAGTGAAACTAAGATTGCATGATCATATGTGACATCTTAATATGTTCGTATGCGGTCCCGAGGAGCTCAGGTGAGTTTCGGATAGGTTTGGGTTGCGTTGTGCTCGTTTTTCTTATGCTTCAACATCGTTTCTTCAATCATAAATGATATCATATTGAACAAATGAGCTCCGATTACTCTTTTGAATGAAGCATTATATTCGAATCGTAATTACAGACCCGTAGCAAAAAGAATGATCGAATTTGGACATCGTATGAAGATTTTATGGCCATTTTACTGAGGTTGGCCAGATTTTCAGGTTAATGACGAAACTGCCCCTGACGGCGTATTAAAAACCTGCACTATTTGCAAATCTTAAAACCTACATATCTCCTTCATTATAAGGTAAAATTGAGTGATTCAAAAGCCTACATTCATTACAATTTCATAAGGAATCCATTGAGAGCAGTAAAACGCGTGAACAGTATACCTATAATGAGCAGGTCGAGTTTTCTTCCAATTTTGGAACGGGAAGAAACTTCTGAGGCAATTTTTAAGAGAGAAATCAATGGGTAATCGCTGGAGGTAAGTTTCAAGACTCAAAAAAATGATTTTGTGATAGAATCAATACCCAAATTCCTGAAATTTGGTAGAATTTGTGAAGAATTAGGGTCTAAATCATGAAAATGAATTTTTGGGTTTTGAAAAGCCATTCAAACTCCGATTTCGATAAATTTTATATGCACGGACTCATGGCGAGATGAGGAATCCAGTGGTATGTTTTTTGGAATTTTTTCAAGAAGTGGGCCCGGGGTCGGGTTTTACCAACTTAGTGCATTTATGCGTATTTCGTGTAAATTGAATTGGGTTATGTTTCTTTGACCCGTAATTGATATAATTGTTTTGGTTTGGCTAAATTCTACGCACAAGGCAGCAAATTTCAAAGGAAAACTGGAATAAGAAGAGAAGCCAGGTCATGCGAACTCCAGCAGCTATCTGAGCAACTCGGATAAATACTGATAAAAACTGGAGTGCTCGTCTATACCTCCTATGTACCTGAATCTGCACACAAAGGTGCAGGGAGTAGGGGTGAGTACTAAGTACTCAGTGAGTAATAAATATATACCAGCAGCTGAAAGTAAGAAATCCACAGAATACTACAAAATGAAGCTAAACTACAATCCGATCCTCCTACGAACTAGCAACAACAGAACAATACAATTATCACAGATAATTTACAGACAAAGATGCAATGCAAAGCACATAACCGCTACGGCGTGTAGCCTGATCCATTTAACATCGACGGCACTCACTGGGGGTGTGTACAGACTCGGGAGGGGCTCCTACAGCCCAAGCGCAAATACCGCTGCGGCGTGTAGCTCGATCCTCATATCATATCAACCGCTGCAGCGTGCAGCCCGATCCATCCTCAGTCCACAACAATCATATCACACAACAACTCAAATTATTTATTTCGAGGTTCCCTTTCATTAATTATGAAAATACGTTAACTTTTATTTAATTTTTGCAAAACAGGTGACTTAGCAATTCAATAATGTGATTTCAACCCAGGACTGAGATCAGTGATTTAAGCAAGTATAGCTATCACATATATAACTATCCCCTAGGGATACTACAGGTCGGCACAAGGTCCCAAACATGGCTTACAGCCCACAAAATATATCTAACACAATGTGCGTTTCGACCGCATATAGCATATTATTCACATCTGGGATGGACTAAATCTCAATACCTTGTCACAATCAATCCCGCACCTACCATGGGGTGCGAGCCATGCCCTACTAGTGTCACAATGTGCTATGCCGGGGTTTCGAACCCTCAGGCAACCATATACACAAACTACTCACCTCTAGTCGATTGTAGACCCGTCTGTAGTGCCTTTTCCTTTGAAATTTGCTGCCTCGTGCGTAGAATCTAGTCAAACCACAACAATTATATCAATTACGGGTCAAAGAAACATAACCCAATTCAATTTATACGAAATACGCATAAATGCACTAAGTTGGTAAAACCCGACCCCGGGCCCACTTCTCGAAAAAATTCCGAAAAACATACCACTGGATTGCTCGTCTCGCCACGAGTCCATGCATATAAAATTTATCAAAATCGGAGTTCGAATGGCCTTTCAAAACCCAAAAATTCGTTTTCATGATTTAGACCCTAATTCTTCACAAATTCTACCCAATTTCAGGAATTTTGGTATTGATTCTAGCATAAAATCATGTTTTTGAGTCAAGAAACTTACCTTCAGCAATTACCCATTGATTTCTCTGTTAAAAATTGCCTCAGAAATTTCTTCCCGTTCCAATATTGGAAGAAAACTCGACCTGCTCATTATATGTATACTGTTCACGCATTTTACTGCTCCCAATGGATTGCTTATGGAATTCTAATGAATGTAGGCTTTTGAATCATTCAATTTGACCTTATAATGAAGGAGATATGTAGGCTTTAAAATTTGTAAATAGTGCAGGTTTTTAATACGCTGTCAGGGGCAGTTTCGCCATTAACCTGAAAATCTGGCCAACCTTAGTGAAATGGCCATAAAATCTTCATACGATGTCCGAATTCGATGATCCTTTTTGCTACGGGTCCGTAATTACGATACGGATCTAATGCTTCATTGAAAACAGTAATCGGAGCTCATTTGTTCAATATGACATCATTTATGCTTGAAGAAACGATGTCGAAGCATAAGAAAAACGAGCACAACGCAACCCAAACCTATCCGAAACTCACTCTGAGCTCCTCGGGACCGCATACGAACATATTAACATGTCACATATGATCATGCAATCTTAGTTTCACTCTCAAATCACCAAAACTAACATCAAAACACCAAATTTACATCGGATTCAAGCCTAAGTTCTTCTAAAACTTCCGAAACTTGCATTTGATCTAAAACCCGACCTAAACACCTCCGAATGACTTGAAACTTTGCACGCATATCCAAAATCAATTAACGGAGCTACTAAAACTCTTAAATTTCATTTTGACCCTCGGATCAAAATCTCACCTGCCATCCGAAATTCGCCAAAATCCAACCTTAGCCAATTCAAGCCTAATTCTACACCGGACTTCCAAATTCAATTTCGGTTGCTCTCCTAAGTCGTAAATCATCCCCCAAAACTAATTGAATCATCATAAATCCATTACGAGTCTTCTAACTCATCGACCAACATCCGGTTGACTTTTCCAAACTAACCTTCCCAAAAAGAAGTTTATTGCCTCATTTTTAACTAGATTCCATCTGATATACTTCTAACTCTCCAAACACATATAATTTAGCATATTAAAGTGTTAAATGAAGAAAATGGGGCGATAACTCCCGTAACAACAGGTCGGGTCATTACATTCTCCCCAACTTAAACAAACGCTCGTCCTCGAGCGTACCCAGAGTTGTACTAGAAGCAACCCAATAGCTGTGGGTTGCGGGTGATATTGTTGGTGGACTGTGGGTTCGATTGCCAGAGATCCAAGGGTTGCGGGTTAGATTCTCGGAGATCGGGAGTTATTGATATATTATTGAGATATGGAATGCGGGTTCGATTCTCAGAGATCCTGAGATTCATTGAGACACATCTTGAGGTATTGAGGCATGAGCTGCGGGTTCGATTCCCGGAGACCCAGAGATACTGTTATTGGGACTGCGGGTTAAATTCCCGTAGCTCCTGGATTGTTGATTATAGAGTGGGACCGTGGGTTCAATTCCCACAGGTCCTGGACTTGCTGATTGAGTTTTGTTGAGTTGGTTACTTGTTGTTAGCTTAATTGTAGACGGTTGCAGCAATCACTTTATTGTTGTTATTTCAGATTCATTATTATTTATTCCTGCTTATTATTGTTTTGATCATTATGTTATTGTTCTCTCGGTAGGGCCCTGACCTTCCTCGTCACTACTCCATCGAGGTTAGGCTTGGCACTTACTGAGTACCGCCGTGGTGTACTCATGCTACTCTTCTGCAGACTTTTGTTGTGCAGATCTAGGTACACTAGGGCAGGCACATACTAGGTGATTCAGTAGCACATTTGGAGACCTCGAGGTATGATCTGCTACGTCCGCGGATCCGGAGGCCCTCCTTCTATTCTGATAGTATTAGTAGATGTTTTGCCTTCATTTCGTTGTTTTAGACACTCTTGACATATAGAGCCACAGTTGTATTTCTCTTTAGTCTGTGTTGCCCGTGGGATTCCGGGTCTTAGTGTTATGTATATAGTGTGTTGAAAAGTGTATGTGCCAAGTGGCACGGATTACATTCCCATTTATATTGTTTTTCCGCTATTTCTTGTTTAAAGTTCATAAACTTATATATTCTGCAATGTGTTAGGCTTACCTAGTCGTGGGGACTGGGTGCCGTCATGACGTGTTCACGATTGGTGAACTAGGTCGTGACATGATCCCCAGTCACAATCAATCCCGCACCTGCCACGGGGTGCGAACCACGCCCTACTAGCATCACAATGTGCTAAGCCGGGGTTTCAAACCTTCAGGGTACCATATACACTAACTATTCACCTCTAGCCGGCCGTGGACTCGTCCGTGATGCCTTTTTCTTTTGAATTTTCCACCTCGTGCGTAGAATCTAGTCAAACCACAATAATTATATCAAATACGGGTCAAAGAAACATAACCCAATTCAATTTACACGAAATACACGATAATACACCAAGTTAGTAAAACCCGAACCCCGGGCCTGCTTCTCGAAAAATTCCAAAATTTATACCAACGTGTTCCTTGTCTTGCCACGAGTCCGTGCATATAAATTTATCGAAATTGGAGTTCGAATGGCCTTTCAAAAGTCAAAATCTCGTTTTCATAATTTAGGCCCTAGTTCTTCTCAAATTCTACCAATTTCATGAATTTTGATGTTGATTCTAACATAAAATCATGTTTTTGAGTCAAGAAACTTACCTCCAGCGATTACGCATTGATTTCTCTCTTAATAGTCGCCTCAGATGCTTCTTCCCGATCCAAAACTGGAAGAAAACTCGACCTGTTCATTATAGGTATACTGTTCACGCGTTTTACTGCTCCCAATGGATTCCTTGTAAAATTCTAATGAATTTAGGCTTTTGAATCACTCAATTTGACCTTATAATGAAGGAGATATGTAAGTTTTAAGATTTCCAAATAGTGCATATTTTTAATACGCCGTCAGGGGCAGTTTGTCATTAACCTGAAAATTTGGGCAACTTTAGTAAAATGGCCATAAAATCCTCATACGATGTCCAAATTCGATGATTCTTTTTGCTACGGGTCCGTAATTACGATACGGATCTAATGATTTATTCAAAACAGTAATAGGAGCTCATGTGTTCAATATGATATCATTTATGTTTGAAGAAACGATGTCGAAGCATAAGAAAAACGAGCATAACGCAACCCAAACCTATCTGAAACTCACCCGAGCTCCTCGGGACTGCATACGAACATACTAACATGCCTCATATGATCTTGAAAACTTATTTTCACTCTCAAAACACCAAAGCTAACATCAAAACACTAAATTTACATCAGATTCAAGCCTAAGTTTCAACTAGAACTTCCGAAAACAACATCCAATCAAAAACCCGACCAAACGACGTCCGAATGACCTGAAATTTTGCATACATATCCAAGATCACCTAATGGAGCTACTGCAACTGTCGAAATTCCATTCCGACTCTTGGATCAAGCCTAAAACTACACCGGACGTCCGTATTTGATTCCGATTGCTCTCCTAAGTCATAAATGGTCCCCCAAAACTAGTGGAATCATCAAAATTTGATTCCAAGCTGTCTAACTCATCGGTAAAAATTCGATTGACTTTTCCAACCTATTCTTCTCAGAAAGATGTTTATGGCCTCATTTTTATCTAAATTTTCTTCCGATTTGCTTCTAACTTTCCGAACACATACAAATTAGCATATTGAAGTGTTAAATGAAGAAAACCGGGTGATAACTCCCGTAACGATGGGTCGGGTCGTTACATTCTCCCCAACTTAAACAAACGCTCGTCCTCGAGCGTACCCAGAGTTGTACTAGAAGCAACCCAATAGCTGAATGACCTTGCCAAGTATATATTCCGGGTGGTACCATGTCACCCTATCTATCATAGGTCTGATAACACAATATAGCTGAACTTCCGCAGTCCATCTGAACCATAGACCACATTGCACTTTTTGAAATCATATACCAAATCTGACTCCCACGTCTATACTTAGAATACATCCAAACCAACTGTAACAGCCCATACTCGCCACTCCGGGTGAGATCTTATGGAGTACCAAACAACCCAATCACTCGAGACGATGGCCTCTAATAGCAACAATTTCCCACGATAACCAAATATTACTGAAAAAGCTTTCTCGTTAGCTAAAGCCTTGTTCCAATATCTTCATATACTGCCCACGGCAGCTGAAACACGCGATATATCGAATCCATTTCTTAGGTCATCCATGCATGATTCCATTTCCCTTTTAACTGATACCATAATAGATTTCGGAGCCAAATCTCGATATTACATTTCTAACCAACTGAAATCACATATGCCCGCACTCATTAATGGTTCCAATGATCATTTCGATTATAACACACCGCACTGGTGATATGACACCTCCACACCGGCCTAAGCCACGATTAGCACAACACAGGCTTCAATAAGAAACGTCTGAACATACTCAAATCATGACAACTAACTCAAACACAAAAGTTGTAATTCAATTCCTCTATACCATCATAACATAGGACTGAGATCCAGTCTCACATTATAGAAATAGAGTACCTGGATTCTCCTCGAAAGGTCATAACATCATATGGCCTTGCCACAAGTTATGATTCCATCCAAACACTATTACCCATGAAGCACCTCAAGTCATCTCATCATGCTCAAAACAGTCAGCCACGCACAGATCTAGGTCTGAACTCAAGCAATCAATCTCACCCATGGTGAAACAATTAATATACGCCATCGAATCTTGTAAGGACACAACCGATGCGCCATTCGCCGAGTGACACCCAAAACTAACTTCCCTCAGAGACTAGGAAATACAGTACACAAGGTAACCTATAGAAAAACTATGCTCCATATTACATGGTTGCGGCGTGCAACCCGCTCCAAATAACATACCCGTGGCGGTGTGCCACCCGATCCAGTGGCGGCGTGCCACCCGATCCAAATAACCCGCAAACAGAAATGCGTACCGAGTCAAATTGCTCATTACAATAAACATATATATATATAGCCTCAAGCTCGGCCACAAGAAACGCATCCGGCAAAGTTCCCCAATACCGGAACTGAATTAATGGTAGAAACCTCTGCACTGATATCCGCCATAAAGTCCCAACTGACCAAGCAATACCTACCAGCCGTCCGCTGATCCTAGTTACAACTACCCTGTTGGAGCATACTCTGATGCAATCTGCTACACAATTTGCCACTTCCGACATAGTCCATATCACATTAGTCTAGACGACCTGACTTATGACGACCAGTCTGAAATAGAGTATCATAACCCCAAATTAATCATATCAAACTAAGAGCGAGCCACTAGGGCTTCCAATTTCCAATGATCGCTAAACGGTGCCGATACACACGATATATAACCATTGTATAGGCGGATTACGAGGACTTCTAGTCTCCATCACCTATATAACACATGAATCACCATGCCTGATTCCACACTCCACTGTACGAATACATAACACACATCAAGCATCCATTCATACAACGAAAGTAATTCAGAAATTTCCCTATGACATCAACAACTCATTCATCACAGTCGATCCAACACGAGAATACCACCATACCACTAGATATTATCAGTTTACATTACCTTATCCCTTTTGACCATACACCCTGCCATATCACTAGAATAGCAGTACCATTTTTCCCTTAATAATCACTAGAAAGATTGATTCTTAAATCACCTGCAGCTGCCCGCGCTGCTCATTAATTTTTTTTTTTTTGACTTCCCATATTTTATGAATTGGTCTCAAAACCGTAAACATGCCATTATCAGCTTCCCATAACACATCGCATATACCATACCACTCTAATATAACATGGGAACTTCTATCCCTTTTCTGCGCTGCAAACATCGACGCACTCAACTAGTCAAGGACTTCCATGATTCCATATAGAGGAAAACTCATTACACTTTCCCAGCTTCGCATACCAACAGGAAATACACTCAATTTAAAATCACGGTAGAACACATCACAAACTCCTTCTTCCAATTCATTGCATAAGTTTAACTGTCAGGACTGAGTCCTTCTACCCACATCGAGCTACATAACTGCCAGCACTCAGGAGCTTTGTTGGACAATATCTGCAAGACTCATTACTTCGAACACATATCAGGAATTAATCGTATCCTTATCATACCGTTTCAGTTTATTAACAAGTTGCTCCATTTACCCAATTCCTTTCTGATTCATCTTTAATTTAATATTCTATTTACTGTAGCACTACAATATCTCAACTCATGTGACCACACGAGGCTCATACACAAGACTACACGGTCTAAGGCTCACAGGCTGTTGAATACTCTCTCAATGTTTCCCAGAAGTACCACATTCTACAATACTTTGTTTTGAAGAACTTCATGCGATTTTGAATTCGTTATCATTACCTCCCAATACTGATACATAGAATCCCATCATACACATAATATAACACAAGCCTTTATCTCTTCTAACGAACCCACCGTCTTTAGCCACACACACCATCTTAAGACACCTGACTGTTACAAGCAAAATCTTAAACACCGTAAAATCATTCTCGGGTGTCATTCACCCTTATACAATTATAATTCTCCTGTCTTCTTGAATAGAACCACTCGTGCCTTGTTAGAACTCTGACACTGTAGAACATGATTACATACATATGCACTTAGCTATCTTTCTTTTCTATACAACGAACATTCTTGACCAACATCAGTTCAAATCATCCTAGGATTTCTTCAAATCTACGAAACTCCATAACCTTTATCAGAATTTTCCCAACATACTTAGAGACAAAACCAACATAGCACACAACAGTGTAATCAGTTAATCAATAACAACCTCCCCAACTTGGCTCGGAGCCATACATCAAAGCGCTTTTAGCCGCTCATAGCATTCTTACTCAAATGACGCCACAATATTATAGTGAGATTAAACTCAAGTCATTTAGAAGCTTGAAAAAGACTCGAATCATTAGAGACCTTAACCCTTCTACAAATCTTGCATTTATTCACACGCAACATTTAAGCCTACACTCTAGGTGATAGAAATATTTTTCTAAGTCCCCAAATTTTTCCAAACATTTCGGCAGAGTTTCCTTTGTAATTTGGCCTATCCACTTGCCAGAGAATCACCAAACCATTCTAACAATACATCCACAACTCAACAAGACATCAAAATGTATTTCAACAATATTAAATCTCAATACTATTCGAATCATATTATCACAATTTATACCCGAACATGCGCTACACTTGCTCGCATCATAACACATATCAAATACCCTTCAATTACACATCCGAATCAACCTACCTACTTTGAATCCATCTAGTATTTCAGTACAACACCTTCCACCAGGATATACATAGCATAATCACTAGTCTTCCTGAGTCTAAACTCGTTTTACTACACGTAAGGCACTTTACCTTCCAACTAAGAGATATGATAAATATTCAC
Organism: Nicotiana noctiflora; assembly: GCA_032618575.1. Classification (NCBI taxonomy): domain Eukaryota; kingdom Viridiplantae; phylum Streptophyta; class Magnoliopsida; order Solanales; family Solanaceae; genus Nicotiana; species Nicotiana noctiflora. The sequence goes on along the minus strand of JASVEL010004938.1, from coordinate 620,308 downwards.
CACGCCCATAGCTCGGGGCTACACAACAGATTACAATAAGGATCTAACACCTGATAGCTCGTACATTATTAAGCTTCCATTTCCATAGTTAGGAACAATATCGATCACACGAAATTTCATAATACTAGTTTGTAAAATCAACACTGGGGTGCTCAAGTCATAGACAAAGATCTGGCCTCAAGTCCTCCCGACTGGCCCAACATGAACTTATGGAGATTATATCTCGCCCCTCAATCAGGGAATCACGAGCCATCAAGGCATGTATATTGCTGAGCGTTCGAGTGCGCGTACAGGTGTATGGAAGGAATTTCCAAGAATTATATCTCAAGCTGAATCAAGTACGCATGATAAGAATTCCAATAAATGTGAAGTGTTTCCTAAAGGTTTGCAGCCTCCCAAGGATAAGCACAGGCGTCCCCATACTGATCCACGAGACTCTACCAACCGGCTCAAGACTCATAGGCCTAGTAACCTACGCTTTGATACCAACTTGTCAGGACCCCAATCCCGGTTGTGATGGCGCCCAATTCAACTGCTAGGCAAGCCCGACCAATTACACTATCTTCCCGAGCATGAAGCTCAAATCAATTACTTGAATATTATTATCAACAATAAAGCTAAACTGAGTAATCACCCAAAGATCTAGGGTCACGAGTCTAGAGCCTCTAAACATGATCAGATAATAATATCTAAACCAAATACTCAAGTATGAATAATGTATATACAAAGCAAAACTGGAATAAGAAGAGAAGCCAGGTCCTGCGAACGCCAGCAGCTATCTCAACAACTCGGATAAATACTAATAAAAGCCGGAGTCCTCGTCTATCCCTCCTGTGTACCTGAATCTGCACACAAAGGTGCAAGGAGTAGGGGTGAGTACTAAGTACTCGGTGAGTAATAAATATATATAAGTAGATGAAAGTAAGAAATCCACAAAATACCACATAATGAAGCTAAACTACAGTCCGATTCCTCCTACGAACTAGTAACAACAGTATATTACAATAATCACAGATAATCCACAAACAAAGATGCAATGCAATGCACATAACCGCTACGACTTGTAGCCCGATCCATTTAACGTGGACGGCGCTCATTGGGGGTATGTACAGGCTCTTGAGGGGCTCCTACAGCCCAAGCGCAATACCGCTGCGGCGTGCATCCCGATCCTCACATCAACCACTGCGGCATGCAGCCCGATCCATCCTCAGTCCACAACAAACATATAAGTCACACAACAGCTCAAATTATTTATTTCCAGGTTCCGGATCATAAATTTTGAAAATACTTTAACTTTTATTAATTTTCCCAAAACAGGTGACTTGGCATTTCAATACGGTGATTTCCAAACCAGTACTGAGATTAGTGATTAAGAAAGTATAGCTATCACATATATAACTATCCCCCAGGAATACTACATGTCGGCATGAGGCCCCAAACACGGCTTACAGCCCACAATTATATCACACATAGTGTTTTCAACCACTAATACCATATTTTACTCATTGGGGATGGACTAAGTCTCGATCCCCAGTCACAATCAATCCCGCACCTGCCACGGGGTGCGAGCCACGCCCTACTAGCATCACAATGTGCTAAGCTGGGGTTTCGAACCCTCAGGCTACCATATACACTAACTATTCACCTCTAGTCGACCGCGGACTCGTTCGCGATGCCTTTTCCTTTTGAATTTGCCTCCTCGTGCGTAGAATCTAGTCAAACCACAACAATTATATCAAATACGGGTCAAAGAAACATGGCCCAATTCAATTTATACGAAATACGCGATAATACACCAAGTTGGTAAAACCCGAACCCCGGGCCTGCTTGTCAAAAACTTCCAAAATTTATACCAACCTGTTCCTTGTCTCGCCGCGAGTATAAAATTTATCGAAATCGGAGTTCGAATGGCCTTTCAAAAGTCAAAATCTCGTTTTCATAATTTAGGCCCTAGTTCTTCACAAATTCTACCAATTTCAGGAATTTTGATGTTGATTCTAACATAAAATCATGTTTTTGAGTCAAGAAACTTACCTCCAGCGATTATGCATTGCTTTCTCTCTTAATAATCGCCTTAGAAGCTTCTTCTCTTTCCAAAATTGGAAGAAACCTCGACCTGCTCATTATATGTATAATTTTCACTCGTTTTACTACTCCCAATGGATTCCTTGTGAAATTGTAATGACTTTAGGCTTTTGAATCACTCAATTTGACCTTATAATGAAGGAGATATGTAGGTTTTAAGATTTGCAAATAGTGCAAGTTTTTAATACGCCGTCTGGGGAAGTTTCATCATTAACCTGAAAATCTGGGCAACTTTAGTAAAATGGCTATAAAATCCTCATACGATGTCCAAATTCGATGATTCTTTTTGCTACGGGTCCGTAATTACGATACTGATCTAATGCTTCATTCAAAAAAGTAATCGGAGCTCATGTATTCAATATGATATCATTTATGCTTGAAGAAACAATGTCAAACCATAAGAAAAACGAGCATAACGCAACCCAAACCTATCTGAAACTCACCCGAGCTCCTCGGGACTGCGTACGAACATACTAACATGCCTCATATGATCAACTTAGTTTCACTCTCAAAACACCAAAGCTAACATCAAACACCAAATTTACATCGGATTCAAGCTTAAGTTTCAACTAGAACTTCCGAAAAAAACATCCAATCAAAAACCCGACCAAACGACGTCCGAATGACCTGAAAATTTGCAGACATATCCAAAATCTCCTAACGGAGCTACTGCAACTGTCAAAATTCCATTCCGGCTCCCTGATCAAAATCTCACCTACCGTTCGAATTCCGCCAAAATCCAACCTTAGCCTATTCAAGCCTAAAACTACACCGGACCTCCGAATTCGATTCTGATTGCTCTCCTAAGTCATAAATGGTCCCCCAAAACAAGTCGAATAATGAGAATTTGATTTCGAGTTGTCTAACTCATCGGTCAATATTCGATTGATATTTCCAACTTATTCTTCTTACAAAGAGGTTTATGGCCTCATTTTTATCTAAATTTTCTTCCAATTTGCTTCTAACTTTCCGAACACATATAAATTAGCATATTGAAGTGTTAAATGAAGAAAACGGGGTGATAACTCCCGTAACGACGAGTCGGGTCATTACACTACTATATTGTATTTTGTATTTTTTAGCATGTATTTTAATTATTTCTTTTATTTTTTTTTTGTATTTTATATTTGTCTTTTATTTATTTATTTTCAACTGTTATATTTCTTTCATTTTTCTATTTTTACTGATTTTTCCTTAATTTTCTGGTATTTTTTCAATTTCTTCTATTTTCCGGTATTTTTGTATTTTCTTGATTTTTCTAAATTTTCAAATTTTTATGATATTTTCTAATTGATTTCTTTTGAACTTTTAATTTCAACTTTATTTTTAAAAACAAAAATACAAGTATTTCAATTAAATCACACAATTGCACACCAAAAACTATTTTTGTATTATTTTTATATTTATATTGGAATTTAATTGCTTAGGGCAAAAATCACGTGCTCACTAGCTATATTGGTTGCGTTAGAATTTAATTGGAGTAATTTTATTAAGAATGAGTCAATTAGCCTCTTTTAAGAAGGATTAAGTTGGAAAAGTCAATCGGATGATGACTTATGAGTTAGAGGGCTCGAAATTGGATTTCGATGACTCGGTTAGCTCCGGGTGAAAATTTAAGGCTTAGGAAGGCAATTGAAAGTAATTTTGGAGGTACGGTGAAGAAGTTAGCCTATTTTGGCGAAATTAGTATTTTGGCGATTTTCCGTTGATAGGTGATATTTTGATCCGGGAGTCAGAGTGGAATTCCGAAAGTTACAGTAGCTTTGTTAGGTTATTTTGGTCCTTTTCACAAAATTTCAGGTCATTCAAACGTCGTTTGGTTAGGTTTCGGATCGAATATGAGTATTGAAAGAATTTTATAAATTTTGACTTGAATCCGTGGTAATTTAACGATTTTATTGTTGTTGAATGTGTTTTGACAATTGAAACAAGTTTGAATGATGTTATAAGAGGTATTGGTACTTTTGGTTGAGGTCCTGGAGGCTTTAGGGTAAATTCGGATGCCCAGCAGGTCAATTTTGGAAGATTTTTGCCGTTTTGAGCATAAATATAATGATCAAAGGTATAATTTTATTTCAAGAGATCCAAATTTGATTTCGAGTCTTCAAGAATTTAAATAATTAATTATAGGACTGATCCAAAAATTTTGTTTTAATTTCATCAAGTCGCGATTGGGTTTTTGACATAAAACGTGAGTTAATTATTTAACGAGTGAAATTGATGTTGCGCTGAACAAATGAGATCCAAATTCAGTTTGTTTGAAACACTGGATCCATATCGAAATTACGGAGCCATAGGAAAAAGAATCATCGAATTCCGAGTCCGTATGATTGAGTTATAGCATTTTTAGAATAAACTGTTGCTGCAATTTTCTGGGGCAAATCTGGTATTTTCGCTTCTGCGATGAATAGTACCCACGGAAACGGGTGAACAGTGATTTCTTTCTTCTGTGATGAACAGTACCGCAGAAGTGATGAACAGTGAAATCGCACCTGCGTTGAACAGTAATCGCAGATGCAAAAATCGCTGGGCATTTAATTTGGGGCAGTCCGAGATTTTTCTTTATTTTTTGAGCTATAAGGCTCGGATTGAAGCTATTTTTGAAGTGATTTTCACCATATGAATGGGGGTAAGTTTCCTATATCCAAAAGTTATTATATTTAATTATTCCACGATTATTTTCATCAAGTATTAGTGAATCAAATGGAAGAAATCAGAGAAAATTTGTAAACTTTTCAAAATCGAAAATTTCAGATTTCAAGGGTCATTTATGGTCCAATTTGGGAGTTCTTGGTTTGTATGGACTCGTGGAGAGACGAAGATTCTGGAAATGTAAATTTCATAATTTTTCGAGATGTGCATCTGAGGCTCGGGTTTTTCCAATTTCGTGATTTTTAGTATTTTTCAAGTTCTTTCATTTGGGTTATGTCCCATTAGCATATTCTGATATATTTGCCTCACTTTGGTTAGATTTGACGCATGTGGAAACCTCTTTGAGGGGCAAAGGCGTTGCAGGCTAGAGAATTTGTCGGTTCGAGATGTGTAATACTTGTAAATGACGTTCTGAGTGTTAGTAAACCCCGGACTTGCACATCATAGTATTGTATTGAGGTGACATGCACGCCGGATAACGGGCGTGGGGTAGAGCACCTTTGGGGATTATGACTTGGTCCGTCCCGCTTAATAAAAATACTACCTAATTTCTTGAAATTGACTTACCACCCTAATAAAGATATTAATTATCATGAATTGGACTGATTATCATGTTTTGGGCTTCGTGCCGAATATTTGATTCCTTCAAGGATTGGCATCACTATCTTGATAATACTGTGCATAATTTTATTTCAGTCTAAGTTTTTAAAATGGTATTTTGCTACTCAGCATTTTTATAAGACATGAAAAACTTGGACAAGGTTTTGATGACATTTTAGCTGTGAACTAATATGATACTGATGCTCAAGGGGCTTATATTCATTCATGACTATGCATGGATCAGGTTAAATGCCGTAGCAGGAGTGATATTGATATTGACCTTGGGCTGTAGGAGCCCCTTCGGAGTCTGAACCCCCACAGTGAGCGCGAGCGCCTTTGTATGGATCAGGCTATACGCCAAAGCGTCATGTGCATTGCATTGCATACATACACTGGCTTTATTTGTACTACGTGGCATGACATTTAGCACTCATACATTAGTGGCATACATGTGTTATCTGCCTTATTGACCAGATACTCTAGTGGAAATTGTTAAGGAGTGCTGAGCCCAAGTGGCTGATTTGAGTGCAGACTTGCACTATCTGAGGTTATACCAGGTATTGATCTGTCATAATGAAAGGAAGAGATGTTAAAAAAAGATTTTTAAATAATCTACTCACATATGCTAAGAAGGAATAAAATGAATGTGTATTGAAGTATAAAAGATGGTTCGGTATTTCATAGCATGAGATAGTGCTTTGTGTTGTTTTCTTTTTCTCAGCATTATTTATTTTTATAACCGCTGAGTTGGAAGTACTCACTCGACTCCCTGCACCATGTGTGCTGATTCATGTACTTGGAAGCTTATCTGAGCTTGTAGTTGATATAGAGCTCCAATCAGGATCGTCGAGGTAGCTGTCTGGCGTCCGCACGACCCAACACTCCCCTTATTACTCTGTTATTATTTATTCCGCATACACTTAGACTTGTAGAGTTATTTACAATATTGACTGATATTATGATAGAGGCTCTTGACTCGTGACCCTAGGTCTTTTGGGATGTTATGTTGTTCTGTGAGTTTTTCGGGGTATTTTTATATCTATCATCTTATTTGGTTTATTTCAATATTAAGGATTTCTAAATAAATGGTTCCTGAGCTCTAAGCCCGGGTTGAGAGCAGTTTTGGTCGGGCTTGCCTAGACGTTGGGTTGGGCGCCATCACGACCGGGTTTGGGGTCGCGACAAGTTGGAATCAGAGCCTAGGTTACTAGGCCTAATGAGTCATGATCCGGTTAGTAGAGTATCACGGAACAGTACAGAGACGTCTATATTTATCCTCAAGAGGCTGCAAAGCCTTTAGGAAACACTTCACTTTCTTTGAATTCTTATCGTCCGTACTTGATTTAGCTTGAAAATATGATTCTTGAAATTCCTTCCACACGTTTGTATGCGCTCGCAAGCGCTCGGTAGCATATGTGCCTTGATGACTTGTGATTCCCCGATCGAGGGTGAGATGTAATCTCTGTAAGTTTCACGTTGGGTCAGTTTGAAGGACTTGAGGCCGAATCTTTGCTTATGGCTTGAGCACCAATGTGCTGATTTTATGAGCTGGTATTATGAATTTATATGTTCAGTATTGTCCCTAATTGTGGGAATGCCAGCTAGATAGCCACGTGATGTGTATCATGGTAGAAGGTGTGCTGAAATACTAAATTGAGGCGATGCATGTGGGTTATCTCTTGAGGAGTGCCCTTACGTGAGCTGGTTGTTATGCATAATTGAAAGGTATTTGATATGTGTTATGATTCGAGTAGGTGCAACGCAGGTCCCTGTATTAATTTTGACAATACAATTCGTGTAGTATTAAGATTAATGTTGTTGATATACACTGTGATTTCTTGTGGAGTTGTGGACGTGTTGTTAGGATGGTTTTGGTGATTCTCTAGCAGGTGGATAGGCCCAATTACACAGGAAACTCTACCAAAAGTTTTGAAAAATTTGGGACTTAGAAAAAATTTTGTCGCCTAAAGAGTGGACTTAACTGTAGTGTGAATGAATGCAAGAATTGGAGAAGAGTTAAAAACTTCTGATGATTCGTGTCTCCATAAGCTTGTGAAAGAGTGAGTTCAATCTCATTATAATATTGCGACATCTTTAGGGTAAAAGTATTTTTTGGTGGTTGAATGTATCCTAATAGTTGGCTTCGAGCCAAGTTGGGGAGGTTGTTGTTGATTAGTTGATTGCACAGTTATGTGCTATGTGAGTTTTGTCTTAAAGAATGCTTGCGAACCAGTTCATGTTGTAGAAATTGAGCAGAAAATGGCACAAGTGAAGCAAAATTCTGACAAAGAGTTAAATGGCACTTGTAAATGTGTGGAAATAATAGGATGTTTGGAGCTGTTGTTGGTAATAATGCTCAGTGTATAGAAATGGAAGATGCATGTATGTACTAAGAGGAAGTCATATCCTGCAATGTCAGAATGCCAAAGATGCACATGTGGTTTTGATAGCTAAGCAGGCAAAATTTAAGTTGAATAGAGGGAATGACTCTTGAGAATGGCTTTAATGAGTTCAAGATGGCACACGTAATAATCAGGTGCTTTAAGATCGTATATGTGACTAAAGGCAGTGTTTTTATTAGAAGGCATCAAAATTGTGGTATTTTGTGTTAACTACGGGATCCTAAGTATCAGTATGAGGAAAGTAGTGGTAACGAATTTAAATTCGCAGAAAGTGCTTCAAAATAAAGTATTATGGAATGAGATATTTCGGAAAGACACTGGAGAAAGTATTCAGTGGCCTACAAGTATTAAATAATGTGGCCTTAGGTTTGAATCTCCTGTGCAGAGCCTGAATTGAGGCATTGTAATACTACAACAAGAGAGAATATCAAATTAATGATGTAAACCAAATATGAAGGTTGTGATTGTTGTTCTTGTGCGTTATGAGAAAAATGGGAGTTATTATGGACATTTGAAAGGTTATCAGACTAGTTAAGTATGATCAGAATCGGCTTGAAGTCAATGGATAGATTTAACGTGAATAATGGCTCTATATCAGGCGATATGTTTGCATCTTTATAACACGGTCCTCATGGAGGAGTAGTTAGGTTGATGCTTCATTGTAAGATATCTCAAGTGGTGATGCATTACGCCGTGTGATTTGTGAAATGGCTCGAGAAATTGCAATGTGTTGGGAATCTGCGTAGGAATGATGTTACCTGAGCAGGTTGGCTCTTGAAATTCAGATTTGTACATCGCACCCCAGTCATGCTTGAGTCATGTAGTTTATAACACTAAATATCCCTCAGGGATGGTATTATGCACTTAGTATACTTATGACCGATATTCAGTATTTGGTTATAACGAGCAGATTTGGCTCGGCGTGTATCTCCTCATGAGAGATCTATGTGTGGATCGGGTGGCACGCTACCATAGGTATGTTATCGGGATCTGGTTGCACGCCGCAACAGTGTGATATGAAGTATAGTTTTAACTGTATGTTGTTTTGTGTGCCTTGCTTCCTATTTTCTAAGGAAAAGTCTGTATTAATGCGTGGGATTGATAATTCCTTCTAGGGTTCGTTTTCTTTTGTATTGCGTTTGATATGATAGCCTATTGGCACATTGGGGCATCATACGAGACTTATAATTATGTCTGGAGTGGCTTATTGCCTGAATAGTTCGTACTGGGAAAGAGAGAACATTGAATTTGAGATTAGTGCAATCTCAGTATGTGAAGTGAAAGTATAGAGCTAAGACCATTGTATGGCTCAGAATGATTAGAAAGAGGTGATACTTCTAGTCAAGAGTATAGAACTAATGAATTGCTATTTCGGCAATAGTTATGAATGTGTTCAGGTCTCATCCGCCGTGTCAGCATTGTAAAAATTTGAACAAGATCTGTGTATGTCATGCAAAGCATGGGATGTGTAGTGATTCCTCCCAAGTGATTAGATAAATGATCTTCGGATAACTGGGAAGAAGGATATTGCTATGTGGAAGTGATTTGATGAGAGTATATGTCCCAGAAAAAGATAATGTGATTAAACTGGGATCAGGTTAATGATTGTGTGCTGTATGGAGAGGAAGACCAGAGTTCTCATATTCTAGCCAAATGGTTATGTTCCACATACCAACAAACTGCTTGGAAGGATTGCTTTTTCTTAAGTAGGCCTTTATGGAGGATGTCAGTATAGCGGTTTCTACTGTTGAGTCGGTTCCTGTATTGGGGGACTTTTCAAAGGTGTTCCTTATGGCCGAACATGTTGCCGAACAAAATTATGGATTTTGGTATTTATTTAGTGCCAGACACCATATCGTGTAACTCTGCCCTGAGTTATAGTAGTGGAAGAAACAATTTCAAGCTCCTTGGTATTGCGTTGTTGATAAGCTGATTGACTACGAATTTAGCTTGTGTTAGCTTGGTTAGTCCCAATGTTGTACTGTTGAGGGATAAGTTGATTCGATTGCTTTTAGATTTGTTAATGATTTTGGGAGAGGTATGAGTTGCTTTTCTGTGCTGCGAGGTGCCATAAATGATTGGATATAGGTACATGTGGTACGGTTCTATAGAGGATTCGTGGAGAAGTCCAGCGGGAAGAGTAGTTGAATGTCGCTCGATAATGGGGAATTATTTATGAACTTTCAGAGTAGATTCATGTGTTATATTCTATGATGTGAGACAGGGTCTGAGCTTTGTGATGTAATGGTATTGATGAGCTTAAGGTACAACTCTTCCGTTTGAGTCAATTGTTATGATTTGAGTATGTTCAGACTATTCCTCACTGGTGTGTGGATTATGCATGTTGTTGCTTAGTTCTGTGATAACGCCATATCACCAGAGTGGTGCGTTGAATTCGAGATAATTGTTGGACTCATTAATGAATGCAAACAGATGTGATTTTGATTGACTAGAGAGTTTAAATTGAGGGTTGGGTCGAAAAATCGGTTATGGCATTAGTCAACGGGGGAATAGCCTTATGAATGGGTGACCTGAGGAATGGATATGGTTTATCGCATGTATTATTTACGATTGGCAATATTTGAAAGTGTTGGAATAAGACTCTAGCTAATAAAAGGATTTTCTATCGACGTTTGGTTATCGTGGGCAGCTGTTGTGAATGGAAATTATCGCTGCATGTGTTTGAATTATGTGGTATAATATCATATGATCGCAGCCGAGGTTGCAGTTATGGGTTAATACAGCTGGTTCGGGTTTATTCTGAGTAAAAATGTGAGGTTCTAATCTTGTGTAAAATTTCAAAAGGTGAAATGTAGTTCTATGGTTTATGGACTAGATAGATTGTGAAATTTCAGCTATATTATGTTATCGGACCTATATGAGATAGGGTGACGTGAAGGTCACCCCGGGTTATATGCATGGTAAAATTATCCAACTATTGGTGAACTTCTAGAACAACTCTGGGTCCGCTCGAGGACAAGCGTTTGTTTAAGTTAGGTAGAATATGACGACCCGACCCGTCGTATCATGATTTTCCGCCTTGTTTCCCCCTTATTGTGTTGCTTTATGTTTCATTACCGGTATTGGTTGCGTCAGAATTTAATTGGAGTAATTTTATTAAGAAATTATTTAATTAGCCTCTTTTAAGAAGGCTTAAGTTGGAAAAGTTAACCGGATGTTGACTTATGAGTTAGATGGCATGGAATTGAATTCCTATGATTCGGTTAGCTCCAGCTAATGATTTAAGGATTACGAGCGCAATCCGAATTAATTTTGGAGGTTCGGTGAAGAAGCTAGCCTATTTTGACGAAATTAGTATTTTGGCGATTTCCGGTTGATAGGTGATATTTTGATCCGGGAGTTGGAATGGAATTCAAAAAGTAGCAGTAGCTTCGTTAGGTGATTTTGGACTTGTCCGCAAAATTTTAGGTTATTCAGATGTCGTTTTGTTGGGTTTCTGATCGAATATGAGTTTTGGAAGAATTTGATAAGTTTAGACTTGAATCCGTTGTAATTTAACGATTTAGTGTTGTTGAATGCGTTTTGACGAATGGAACAAGTTTGAATGATGTTATAAGAGGTGTTGGTACTTTTGGTTGAGGTCCTGGAAGCTTCGGGCTAAATTCGGATGCCCAACAGGTCATTTTTGGATGATTTTTGCCGTTTTGAGCATAAATGTAATGATCCAAAGGTCTATTTTTAGTTCTAGAGATCCAAATTTGATTTCGAGACTTCGAGAATTTGAATAATGAATTATAGGACTGATCTGGAAATTTTGGTTTAATTTCATCAAGTCGCGATTGGGTTTTTGACGTGAAACATGAGTTAATTGTTTAACGAGTAAAATTTATGTTGCATTGATCAAATGAGATCCATATTCAGTTTTGTTTGAACCACTGGATCCATATCAAAATTTTGGAGCCATAGGAAAAAGAATCGTCGAATTCTGAGTTCGTATGATTGAGTTATAACATTTTTAGTGAAATAAAAAGTTGCTGCAATTTTCTGGGACAAATCTAGTACTTTTGCTTCTGCGATAAACAGTACCCGTAGAAGTGGGTGAACAGTGATTTCTCGCTTCTGTGATGAACAGTACCACAGAAGCGGTGAATAGTGAGATCGCGCCTGCGGTGAACAGTAACCGCAGATGCGAAAATCGCTCGGCATTTAATTTGGGGTAGTCCGAGATTTTTCTTCATTTTTTGAGCTATGGAGCTCGGATTGAAGCGATTTTCGAAGCGATTTTCACCATATGGATGGGGGTAAGTATTATATATCCAAAAGTGATTATTTTTAATGATCCCATGGTTATTTTCATCAAGTATTAGTGAACCAAATGGAAGAAATCGGAACGAAAATTTATGATTTGAAGGGTCATTTTTGGTCCGATTTGGAAGTTCTTGGTATGTACGGACTCGTGAAGAGATGGGGATTCTGTAAATGTAAATTTCATAATTATTCAAGATGTGGGCCCGGGGATCGGGTTTTGCCAATTTCGTGATTTTTAGTATTTTTTGAGTTCTTTCGATTGGGTTATGTCCCATTAGCATATGGTGATATATTTTCCCTGACTTTGGTTAGATTTGACGCGTGTGGATGCCGCTTTGAGGGGCAAGGCGTCGCAGGATAGAGAATTCGTCGGTTCGAAGTGGGTAATACTTGTGAATGATGATGTCCTGAGGGTTAGTAAACCCCGGACTTGCACATCATAGTGCTGTATTGAGGTGACTAGCACGCCGGATAACAGGCTTGGGGTAGAGCATCATTTGGGATTGTGACTTGGTCCGTCCCGCTTAATAAAAATACTACCTAATTTCTTGAAATTGACTTGACACCCTAATAAAGATATTAGTTATCATGAATTGGACTGATTATCATGTTTTGGGCTTCGTGCCGAATATTTGATTCCTTCAGGGATTGGCATCACTGTCTTGATAATACTGTGCATAATTTTATCTCAGTCTAAGGTTTTAAAATGGTATTTTGCAACTTAGTATTTTTATAAGACATGAAAAACCTGAACAAGGTTTTGATGAAATTTTAGCTGTGAGCTGATATGATACTGATGCCCAAGGGGCTTATATGCATTCATGAATATGCATGCATTGGGCTGGTCACGAACCAAACCCCGATCGTGATGGCGTCCAACATATTGTTAGGCAAGCCCGACCATATTATCCATTTAAACCAGCCAATTATAATTTAATACTGATTAATCGGCATAATTAGCATGTTTTGAAAACAAATCAAGAAGTGTAGAAACGAAATACACAAATACAGTCCCAACCAATCGTGGTGTCACAAGTCTAAGGCTCTACAAATGAGATCTACTACACAATCATGTCTAGGGAGAATGGAAAGAACAGAATGATAAAGAGGAAGAGGTCAGGTACTGCGGACGTAGGCAGCTACCTCTAAGTCTCCACGGAATGGGGATGATAAAGCAATTGCGATAGCTCAATTGCCCTCCTGAACCTGTATATCTGCACAAAAAGTGCAGGGGAATGGGGTGAGTATATTCCAAATCAGTGAGTGAAAATAATAAACAATAACTGAAAATAAGAACACATGTACTATCACTGAACATATCTAAGGGTAACCTCACAGGTAAGCCATCTCTACGGTGAATACCCCCATTTCTAGTCCACATCTGCCTCATCATGGTCCCACACTGACCTATTCCTCACTCATACTGCTACGGCATACAGCCGATCCAATGTTTATATATGTATATTCATATGTCTATAATGCGGCGGCGTGCAGCCCGCTCCAATATATATATAGGTATATATATTTATATAATGCTACGGTGTGGAGCCCGCTCCAATATATATATATATATATATATATATATAACGCTGCGGCATGCAGCCCGATCCAATTTATAACGATGTGGCATGCAGCCCACTCCATTTAACGTCGACGGCGCTCACTGGGTGTGTATACAGACTTCGGAGGGGCTCCCTCGGCCCAAGCGCTATGATGCTGTGGCGTGCAGCCCGATCCACACATATATTACTGCGGCGTGCAGTCCGATGCGATATATATATATATATATATATATATATATATATACATACTACTGCGGCGCACAACCCGATCCCATAATATACTCCAGCGCCCACTCAGAATGTGTGCAGACCCAGACAATGAAAGGGCTCCTGCAGCACAAGCACAATAATACTATTGCGTGCAGTCCGTCCCAATTGTATATTACTGCGGCGTGCAGTCCGATCCATATATATATCACTGTGGCGTGCAGTTCAATCTAATACATATAGTGTTGCGGCGTGCAGCCCTATCCAATATAGATATATATACATATATAACATCTCACAATAGGACCTCGACCCTATCCCAGTCAATATAGACTTGGCCTCTCAGGCCCAATGTAATGTCTCATAGTGGGTCCTCGACCCTATCTCAGTCAGTATAGACTTGTCCTCTCAGGCCCACTTAGCTAGAACAGGTAATTCTACCCCAGGTAGTCTCTCTCATAGTACACATCTGGCACTGGCTCATGATATGCTATACAGCTAGGACTACGGCTGAGTGTATGTGTCCAGGATGATATACGGGTCACTTAGCTCTACAGGCCTCCCTAATACTCTGCAGATCGGCACAAGGCCCTAAACATGGCTGCCAGCCCGACTATATAGTTATAAGCTCATTCACAGTCATAATACACAATAGCTATCAGTCAAGAGGGACCAGGTCCAATCCCCCAATCACAATGTCACCACGCCAGTCACATGACGTGTGTCTCATCTCAACATAGCACTGTAAAGTGCAAGTGCGGGTTTTTAAATCCTCACTACATTATTTACTACTACCACTCACCTCGAACCGGTAGGAGTCCTAGCCCGTTTTGCGCTTGCCTCGCAAATCAATCTCTTCGGAAATGAATCTGCTCAAAATCAATGAGAATACATCAATTTAGGCTAGTTAGACACAACCAATTCGAAATAACTCGATTTACACCAAAACCCACAAAGTTGTCAAAATTTAACTTTTGGTACGCTTCTCGAAAAAATTACGAAAGTTATATTTTCGGAATCCTTATCTCAACACGAGTCCATACAATTAAAGTATGCCAAAATCGGACTCTGTTTGCCCATTCAAATCAACAATTTACCATAACCCTGGCTTAGGGCTAAATTCCCCCATTAATTCATCAAATTTCAGTGAAATAGAGAAGGATTCTAAGATAAAAACACATATTTGAACCATAAAACTTACCTCCGATGATAACCTGGTGAAATCCCAGCAATTTCATGTCAATTTCTCTCTCTAAGACTCAACAATGGTGTTTTATGAATGAATGGCCACGACTGAAATGTTCTGGACTTAAATTCATTGCCAGGCATTTTTACCCTACCCGATCGCAGCCCTTGGCTCGCGATCGCGATGCACAGCTTTTGGGCGGCCAACCTTTCCTCTACGCGATCTCGTGGACCTGGACGCGATCTCAGTGACCAACCCGGCGACCCTACGCGATAACAATGAGACGACCATGATCGCACTGCACACGAACAAGACCTTACGAAATCGCATCGATGACCTCGCGATCGCGTTGAATAATCCCTCAACCTTACGCGATCACATCACTCTTCCTGCGATTGCGAAGATCCCAGCCTCACTTCGATACACTACACGATCGCGTGGCCTGGCCTACGATCACGATTAGTTAAATTCTTCTGCAATAAGTGCAGCAGATCAGCTGCTCACTTTGGCTCAAAATGGTCCGTTTGGACCCCCGAATTCATTCCGAGGCCCCCGGGACCCCAACGAAAACCACCAACATACTCCATAACATGATACAAACTTGTTCAATCCTAAAAGCACACCCTTAAACATGGAAAACATCGAATCCAAGCAAATTCAAGACTAAGTTTTCATTTAAACTTCCGCAACCAATATTCGATCAAAAACCCGACCAAACGACCTCCGAATAGCCTGAAATTTTGTAGGCACATCCAAAATCACCTAACGGAGCTACTGCAACTGTCCTAATTGCATTCAGACTCCCAGATTAAAATCTCACCTACCGTTCGGATATCGCCAAAATTCAACTTTAGCCAATTCAACCCTAAAACTACCGGACCTCCAAATTCACTTTCGATCACTCTCCTAGCTCATAAATGAACTTCCGGAGCTGACCGAATCATCAGAATTCTATTCCGTGCTCTCTAACTCACAAGTCAATATCCATTTGACTTTTCTAAACTATTCCTTCTTCTAAGAGACTATTTGTCTCATTTCCAACCAAACTAGATCCGAATTGACTCAAACTCAACAAATATGTATATTTTAACATTAACAAGCATATAACGAGGATAACGGGGTGATAACTCACATGATGACGGGTCGGGTCATCACATTCTCCTTAACTTAAGAAAACGCTCATCCTCGAGCGGATCAAGAGGTTTACTAGAAGTAACCCAATAGCTGAATGACCCTTCCAAGCAGATATTCGGGGCGATCCCACGTCACCCTATCTCATATAAGTCCAGTACACACTATAGCTGGAATTCTCACAACCCATCCGAACCATAAACCGCATTGCACTTTCCGAAATCACATACCAATTCTAATCCCATTCCTATACCCGGGATACACACGGTCCAACTATAATAGCCCATGCTCGCCACTCCGGGTGAGATCACATGATGTATCAAACAACCCAATCCCTCGAGACGATGGCCTCCGGTCACAACAATTGCCCAAGGTAACCAAGTACTAACAGAAAAAAAAACTTTCTCATTAGGTAGAGTCTTATTCCAACACCTACATATCCTTCCCACGATAGCTAAAACACGCGATATACCGAACCCATCACTCGGGTCAACCATTCATGAATCCATTTCCCTTTTATAACTGATACCACAATAGATTTCGGAGTCAAACCTCGATATTACCTTTCTAATGAGCTAAGATCAAATATGCTCGTACTCATTAATGACTCAAATGATTATTTTGATTATATCACACCACATTGGTGACATGACACCTCAACATCAGCCTATACCATAACGAGCACAACACATGCTCCAATAAGAAACGATGTGAACACACTCAAATCATGACAGCTGACTCACACAAAAGAGCTATAATTCACATTCCTCAATACCATCACAACACATAACCTAGACCTCGTCTCACATCATAGAATTAGGGTACCTGAATCCTCCTCGAAAGGTCATAACATCACGTGGCCTTGCCACAACTCATGATTCTATTCGACACTATTAATCTTGGAGCACCTCAAGTCACCATGCTCAAAATGGTCAGCCACGTACATGTCAAGGTCTGAACTCAAGCAACCAATCACCCCTATGGTGATACAATTGATATACGCTATCAAATCCTGAAAGGATACAACCGATGTGCTATTCTCCGAGCGGTACCCAATACGGACTTTTCCTCAGAAGTCGGGAAGTCTTGTATAAAAGGTAACATATAGGAAGCTATATTTTCCACATCACACTATTGCACCATAACTGCAAGACTTATTACTTCGAACACACATTAGGAGTTACTTGTGCCCTTTTCATACTGTTCCAATTTATTTTCATCTTCAATTTAATATTCTCCTTCGCTGGAGTATCACAATACTTCAACTCAGGTTACCATACGAGACTCATAAATAAGACCACACGGTCTAAGGATCACAGGCCACTGAATACTCCCTAAGATGTTTCCCAGAAGTACCACAATCTACAACACTTTACTTTGAAGAACTTCCTGCAAATTTTGAATTCGTTATCATTACTCTCCAATGTAGATACATAGAATCTCATCATTCACATAACATAACACAAGTCTCAATTTCTTCTAACAAAACCACGATCTTTAGCCACGTACACAGTCTTAAGGCACCTGACTGTAGCAAGCAAAAATCTTGAACACCGCCAGACTATTCTCGGGCGTCATTCACCCTTATTCAGTTATAATTCAACTGTCTTATTGAACAGAACCACTTGTGCCTTGTTAGAACTCTGACATCGCAGAACATGATTACATACATATACAATTAGCTATCTTTCTTTTCTATGCACCGAATATTCCTTTCCAACAACAGTTCAAAACACACTATTATTTCTTCACATCTACGATGCACCATAACCTCTACCAAAATTTCCGACGTACTTAGAGAAATGATCAACATAGCACACAACCGTGCAATCAGCTAGTCAATAGCAACCTCCCAACTTGGCTCGAAGCCATATATCAAGGCATTCTTAACCACTCATAGCATTCTTATTCAACGATGCCGCAATGTTATAGGGAGATTAAACTCAAGACATTTACTAGCTTTGGCAGAGACTCGAATAATCATAAATCCTAACTCTTTTGCATTTCTTGCATTTATACACGCTCCACAGTTAAGCCTACTTTTTAGGTGATAGAATCTTTTCTATGTCCCGAATTTTCCAAAAATTTTGACAGAGTTTCCTTTGTAATTTGGCCTATCCACCTGCTAGAGAGTCACCAAAATCATCCTAACAATACGTCCACAACTCGGACAAACCTCAAAATGCATATCAACAATATTAGTCTCAATACTATATGAATTATATTACCAAAATTGATACATGAACATACGCTGCACCTGCTCGAATCATAACATATACTCATACTACCACACATAATGCACTTTAACTTTCCACTAAGGAACATGAACATACTCACCACGCCCATAGCTAGGGAGACATATCAGATCACAATAAGAATCGAATAACATACAACTCACCTATCATCAAGCTGACACTTTCATAATTAAGATCAATATTGATCGTATGAAATCTCATAATACCGACTCACAAAACTAGCATCTTAGTGCCCAAGCCACAAACAAAGTTCTGGCCTTAAGTCCTCCAGACTGGCCCAACATGAACTCATAGAGGTTATATCTCTTCCCTCGATTGGGGAATCATAAGCCATCAAGGCAAATTTATCACTAAGCACCTGAGTGCGCACATCAATGTGCAGAAGGAATTTCAAGAATTACATCTCAAGCTGAATCAAACACGCACGATAAGAATTCCAAGAATTTGAAACTTTCCTAAAGGTTTGCAGCCTCCCGAGGATAAGTACAGGCATCCCCGTATCGATCCACGAGACTCTACTAAACCGGCTTATGACCCCCGAGACCCGTTAACCTAGGCTCTAATACCAACTTTTCATGACCCAAACCCTGATCGTGATGGCGTCCAACACATTGTTAGGTAAGCCCGACCACCTTATCCATTTAAACCAGCCAATTATAATTTAATACTGATTAATCGGTATAATTATCCTATTTTTATAACAAATCAAGAAGTGTAGAAACGAAATACACAAATACTGCCCCAACCAATCATGGTGTCACATGTCTGAGCCTCTACAAATGAGATCTACTCCACAATCACGTCTAGTCAGAATGGAAACAACAGAATGATAAAGAGGAAGAGGTCAGGTACTGTGGACATCGGCAGCTACCTCGAAGTCTCCACGGAATTGGGATGATAAAGAAGTTGTGATAGCTCAACTGCCCTCCTGAACCTCTATATCTGCACAAAGAGTGCAGGGGAGTGGGGTGAGTATATTTCTACTCAGTGAGTGATAATAATAAATAATAACTTAAAATAAGAACACCTGTACAATCACTGAACAGTTCCAAGGGTAACCTCACTGGTAAGCCATCTCGATAGTGAATACTTCCATCTCCAGTCCACATCTATCTCACCATGGTCCCACACTGACCTAGTCCTCACTCATATTGCTATGGCATACAGCCGATCCAATGTTTATATATGTATATACATATGTCTATAATGCACCGGTGTGCAGCCCGTTCCAATCAATATATAGGTATAAATATTTGTATAATGCTGCGGCGTGCAGCTCGCTCCATATATATATATATATATATATATATATATATATATATATATATATATATATATATATATATATATATATATATATATATAACGATGTGGCGTGCATCCCTGTCCAATATATAACACTACGGCGTGCAGCCTGCTCCATTTAACATTGACGACGCTCACTGGGTGGTGTATACAGACTTTGGAGGGGCTCCCTCGGCCCAAGCGCTATGATGCTGCGGTGTGTAGCCTGATCCACACACATACACACACACACACACACACACACACACACACACACACACATATATATATATATAGCCCCCTCGGCCCAAGCGCTATGATGCCGCGGCGTGCACCTCGATATATATATATATATATATATATATATATATATATATATATATATATATATATATATATATATCTGCCGCGGCGCAGCCCGATCCCATAATATACTCCAGCGCCCACTGAGAACTTGTGCAGACCCAAACTTCGAAAAGGCTCCTACAGCCGAAGCACAATAATACTACGACGTGCAGTCCGTCCCACTTGTATATTACTGCGGCGTGCAGTCCGATCCACATATATATCACTACGGCGTGCAGTCCGATCCAATACATATAGTGCTGCAGTGTGCAGCCCAATCCAACATATATATATATATATATATATATATATATATATATATATATAGGA
>JASVEL010004937.1:0-28622 GCA_032618575.1 Nicotiana noctiflora | reverse complement strand
TGTTGCTCCTCTTAGGAAGAAGACGATTACTCAGTCCTCTCTTTCTCCAAAACGCTACCCCCTGAAATAGTAGTATTCCTCTTTGTTTTTGTATATCTCCCTAGCCAATCAAAATCTTTTGTCTCTATATCAATACATTATATCTCTTTTCTCCCTTAACGTTTTTAATTGCTTCTCCCATCCCCTTTTCAAATCTGATGTTTTTTTTCTTTTATTTTAATTGTCCACCCCATAGTCTCTTTTGTCTTTTTCTTTAATAAAGTTGAGGAAGTAGCATACAAAATAGTAGTCTCCATCCTTTGTCCGTTGGACAATATTCTAAAAATTCCCACGTGAGAGACCAAGAGTCATGGGTCTCCACGTGGGTTTCAAAGGTTATGGGTTTCGTCTCGTGCTTCGTCCGTGTCCCCCACGTGTGGTGGGCTCGGATTATTATGGGCTAGGTCCGAAAATTATAAAATCGGGTAGTTTAACCCGAATATTATTCTTCGCCCGTAACCGAGAATGAGAGCATGGTGTTATTTAATTAATCCTACGTAATCAAAATAACTATAAAAGTAAGACCGACAACTAAACAAAACTATTTTTATTTTTTCAAGATTGAAGTAACCACAAAATATTAATTATATTATTTTTGTTTTGTAATTTTCGTTTTTTAATAAAGCTAAAAATATAAAGTACTATTTTTGTATTTTTCAAGTTTAAAATGACTACGAAACATTAATAAAACTATATTTTTTGTTATTTTTTTATTTTAAGGTAAAAATAAAGTAAAAGAGTCAAAATTAGCTAAAATAGCTATATTAAAACTAAACTAAATATTTTACGCTAAAAATATAAAAAATCTCGGGTAGGGGAAAAATCACGCATCTACACTCGATGTCCAACCATTTGATCCACCCTAACAAATTCAAAATTGCCTCACGTGAAGAAAATTGAAAATATGATTAAGGGAAAAATGCTTACGCTGTGTGTTCCATTTCCCTGAAAAAGGCATCCTTCGGGCCGAAATGATATCCGAGGTCCTTACCCGGACGAACCGACTCATCCACCCTCGATCTTTCCCTTGTCGGTGCTCGAGAAAAATAAAGTTTTGGATCGATGATGGAGCCAGATCAAACCTCGATAAAATCCATGATTGTACAACCTGATAAAATGGTTGAGGGTAAAAGTCTCACCTACAACCCCTTCAGTAAAATGGCGGAGCATCAATACTATCCTCCAGACATAAGGATAGATTTGACTGAGTGTCACTTGATATTTTTCACAAAAATTAAGAATAACTGGATCTATTTTTGGGGAAGAGGATTCAGAAGAATTAGCAGGACCCAAGGTGAACAAGTAGGTATACATATGAAGGAAGTCGGTCTTGTAGTCCGTTATATTTTCATCAAGGCCAGGATTCTCCAACTCTACTGCCTCACTCCATCGGCAGTTTGTCCTCACCATTTTTATGTTGGTCACGACATTAATGTATCGGGACACATATTCACATCGGCCCAGTATGGATGAAGTGGCATCGGTGGTAAAATCCTTTGATATATCTAGCTTGGAGGGAGTGCACTGTTCCAAGGGGTAAAACATTGGATTTCTCCTTAGACGACCGAGATGAAGATGCAGCTTCATTCCACCGAGGAACTGTTCTAGAAGTCCTTGCCATAGCAATGATAAAAATTCTCTAAGAAAGCAAGATAGAAGAGTGTAAAAGAAGACAGGTATGGACACGCGAATTTGAAGATTCTACGAAGATAAGGATTATCAAAGAGTGGACATATTTATAGGAACCGCTTAGGAGGCGAAAGGACGAGCCAATAGCGGTTCGTAGGTTCCTCGATAATTGCATTTGACGGTGACCTTCGCACGGTTTTCTGGGGCATGGCATTTAATGCTCTTATAGGTTGACATCATGGCAATGATGCCCTCAGAACGACAGCTCAAAATCCTTTCCTATTACTCCGTCCCAGGAAACGCGGAGACTATCTGTATAAGATGAAATTGGAGGGTCCGATTCCTCATTATTAAGGTATTTCGGGAAGTCATCTCGAGGCCTTGAAGATGCCACGTTGCGGTCAAGTTCTCTCCCTCGATATGTAGTTATGCCCGACCCAATGACGATACCGGGGATGAGGATTTCCCAATGCGTGCAGAGAGTACTGATAGTGCCTGATTTCGCGCCTAGCCGTCCCATCTCCATATCTTTGTAATTAATATTTTTTGTACTATGTTAGGATTTTCCTTGTATATAAAGGGGATCCTTACCATTTTAGAAAGGACATGTTGTTGCACCAACTATTCTACACGAGATAAATAATAACTCTCCATGTCTCTCTCTCTCTCTTTTCTCTCTAACTTACTCTCATACTATTGCTCTTATTTACTACTTTCATACTTGTCCTTCATTTATTGCTTGTCGTTGGCCATAAAGAGCCTTCGTTAATTATAGCCTAACTGTTAGCCCCTCCCCGATTATCCCCAATAGCTCGAGCCCGAACCCAGGCATCGACCTCGAGGCCCCGCATCTGTCAGTCTAAGGCCCGAATAACTAACCTCCCGGCTAGACTACAACTCCATTTTAACTCGCATTTCATATTTAAACTTTGTACGTGTAGCATCAACTGCTTACACAAGTAGCATAAAAATAGATCACGTATTTGTAGAGTCCTATCAACAAATTTAATTGTTATTACCATTTTTACGGTACACAATAAGGTATGACTTTAATTTCGGAAGTAAAATACATGATTGATCTCATTAACCGTTAATGGTTCTATCAGTCCCGAGATTCTCACCGAGATTAGTGGTTGATTGCGAATATCTCGCGATCCTGTTACTATGGTGTCGACTCAATCTCTTAGTCTTCATATTCTCTTAGCCCGAACTTGCTTCAATATCGGCTCTCTCGAGACATGCCCTCGAACCCGTAGAATCTGATATCCTCGATTTTTACCATATACACTATTTTTAATTAGTAGTTAATTAATCTAAATTTTACTGTGCTTTAACTTTAATTTGTCTCTTACATTAAATTACGCAAATGATGCATGTAAGTTTTTTTTCCACCGTCCACCAGCCACACTCCTAATCGTCCAACTTATAACAATGAAATTCTCCTTAATTATGCAAACATGCCTCGTCTATTTAGAACATTTATTATACATGAATTGTCCCTAACAACCTAATCTCAAACACGGCTAGTACTGGATCTTAAGTCAATGCCGCGTACGCCATGCGTACAGTGATGATTACATCAAATCGAATAATTTAATCTTAGCAATTTAAAATTAAAGTAAGGATACAAGTGCACTCAATCATGATTAAGTGTTAATCTATTTAACTCTACATTTATTGATTTGATATGAACATCAACTGTAAATTATAAGTTTTCACCTTATATATATGCTCTTGATTCTCATACTTGGCTGTTTAAAATTATAACTCACCGCACCCTCATTAATATTAATTATTGTTTCGCTTAGTTTGTAATTTAATTTGGCAAAAGATATTGCGAGTTCATATATTTGGCAAACATGCGGAATCCATCAAGAGAAGAAAACCGACACACACAATCACTTGAATGACAGGCCATTGCCTTTCTCCTTCCCTCCCGGCGAAGCAAACATAAAAATCCATTGCTTTGCCTATATGCCACCATTCTGTTTTATGGTACCACATCCATTAATAACTGCCTTCAAATATATCCGTGAATGTAGAATGTTCATCATTTTCTTTTGCATCGATCATTATTCACCAATGGGGTAAATAATTTTACGTTGAAAAATTTGATCTCACTCAGCCATAGGTACAGCTTTTCAACGTTTTTAATTTCCTCAAAATTCCCCTTAAATACACACACACACACACACACACACACACACACATATATATATATATATATATATATATATATATATATATATATATATATATATATATATATATATATATATATACCTTGTCGATTTTTAAGTGGCGAGTATGATACACCCTTCTATTTACTCAACCTAATCTGAATATCAAATTAATTAAGAATTTTAACTAATAATAAATAATAATTAATTGGGTAAATCTTTGGTGTTATATTCAAGGAATGAGGGTAAAGGGATAAACGCGTGATCATTTGTAAATTAAAAGAAGAATTTTTCATCTCCTCCGATAATGGCAACATCATGTCTCAATTGTTATTTTCATCATTAGACTTTGATTAAACATTGAATTGTTCTCATTAACTTTCAATTTCACTGAAAACTTTAGTTTAATATTAAATTTGGGATAAAAAAAAAGTTTTGGTAAGAATTTCAGTTAGAGTTTAGTAAAAGTTATGGGCTTTTGGTGGACTAAATAATGTGAAAAGAAGAAAACTTAAATGAAGAAAGATAATTTTAGAAGAAACGAGAGAAAGAAAAAAATTTCAGATCCATTAGAATAAAGGAAGAAAAAAGATTAAAGCAAATGAAGAAGAAGGCTAAAATACAAAGAAAATGGAGGAAAATGTCACGATCCAAAAATTCCTCCAAAGAAGTCGTAATGGCATATAGTCTTTAAACTAGGTGAACCTAACATTAACTGAAATAACATTGATACTTATTAACTCAGAATGAAATTTCTCAAAATAATTTGTCATTCCCAAAACCGGTAGCACAAGTCACAAGTCTTTCTAAGAGTAATTATACAATATAATTACATCACTGTTCCGAAAGAAAGGGAACAAATAGAAATAAGTACAATTGAAGGTGACTCTCAGGACTGCGAACGCTATAGCAGGTTTACCTGCAGTCTCCACCGCAACGAATAGCTACCATCAATCAAAAACCCGACCAAACGACATCCGAATGACCTGAAATTTTGAACACATATCAAAAATCACCTAACAAAGCTACAGCAACTCCCGAAATTCCATTCCGACACTCGGATCAAAATCTCACTTATCAGCCAGAATTTGCCAAAATTCAAACTTCGCCAATTCAAGCCTAATTCTACATCGGACCTCCAAATTCAATTCTGGTCGCAGTCCTAAGTCATAAATTACCTCTCGAAGCTAACTGAATCACCATAAATCACATTTGAGCTCTATAACTCATAAGTCAATATCCGGTTCACTTTTCCAACTTAAGCCTCCCTTAAAGAGACTAAGTGTCTCATTTCTTATCGAAACCAATCCAAATCAACTCTCACACACCGCATACCGATAATGAAACATGAAGAAATAATAAATGGGGGAAATGGAGCAGTAACACATGAGGCGACGAGTCGGATCGTCACATCCTCCCAAGCTTAAATCAATGCTCGTCCTCGAGCGTACCCAGAGTTGTCCTAGAAGCCAACCAAGAGCTGAATAACCTTACCAAGCATATATCCGGGGTGATCCCACGTGACCCTATCTCGAATAGGTCCGATAACACTATATAGCTGAATCTCACAACCCATCTAGACCATAAATAGTAGAACCACATTGCACTTCCCGAAATCATACGCAAAATCAGGACCTCACATCTATATTCAGAATAAGCTCGAACCAGCTGCAATAACCCATACCTTCCACCTCAGGTGAAATCATATGATTTACTACATAACCCGAACACTCGAAATGATAGCCTCTATTCACAGCAGTTTTCCATAATAACCTAACACCGATAGAAAATCCCTTATTAGCTGAAGTTTTATTCCAACAAATTCATATACTATCAACGATAAATAGAATACGTGATAAACTGTAGCCATTCCTCAGATCATCCATACACGAAGCCACTTCCTTTTTGACAAATATCACAATCGATTTCCGGGCCAAACCTCGATATTATCCTTCTAACAAGCTGAGATCAAATTTGTCCGTATTTCATTAATGACTCCACACATCGAATCCAACACACCACGCTGATGATATGGTATCTCCGCACAGGCCTAAGTCACAACTTGCATAATACACACATCAATAAGAAGCGGTCTGAACATACTCAAATCATGACAAATAACTCCAACAAAAATAGCTGTAAATCAAGTTCATCAGTACCATCACAATACAAGGATGAGAATCCGTCTCACATCATAGAAATAGAACACCTGAATCTACCCTGAAAGGTCATATCTCCCCGTAGCCTCGCTATAATGTGCGATCCTGTCTAAACACTGTTACACATGAAGCACCTCAAGTCATTTTACTCAAAATAGACAACCATGCACAACTTGACGTATGGAACCCAAGTAATTCATTACGCACACGGTGAATCAAATAACATCTGACACGCAACCCAATAGATCATGACCAATACTACATTTATCAAGCAACACTCAATTACTCTTCCTGCTCGACTTTCTCCAGTTGAGGAATAATAATAAACTATTAGACACAGTCAATTGCGGCCATTTTATATATAATTTCATCTCCTATGCACCTCTTAGCGAGTTACCTTACACATTTCATTAAAAAATCAACAAGGGGTATTTTAATATATAAGAACATAATTAAGGGAAATTTTTGTAAGGCCCCGTAAAATTTTTGTGCATAAAACCTAGTAGTTGTGGTGTCATGGTCCGAATAATGTGTTAGGAATGCGTAGAATTCTTCGCGGCGAGCTTGCGAGCCGCGGTTCGGACCCTTGGTAGTGATTTAAGTTTCAAAATGTAGAGAATAAAATTTTCCAGAAAAATGTCAAATGTGCGGTCAAGAATGCGACCGCAAACCTGACATGCGGACCGCATTCTGACCGCAAATCGTTCCAGAGAGTTTCCCAAAAATCCGTCAAATGTGCGGTCGATATGCGATCGCATGTCAAATCTGCGGTGCATTTTGCGATCGCAGATCAAACATGCGGACCGCATTTTGGCCGCATTCCTTAACAGAACCTGCATAACTTTGAGTCCATTTTGCGGTCACTTTGCGGACCGCATGTGGATTCTGCGGTCGCATAGTGACCGCATATTTGACCCCGGCACAGATTTTTGTAACATTTTGACCCGATCCCTTCTTTAATATAACACCTTTCTTCTTCATTTTATCATATCATCTCACCAAAATTAGAGAGAGAAGAGAGGGTTTTTAGAGAGAGAAGTTCTTCATCTTCAAAGATTGTTCCAACTACTTAATTCCAAGGGATCCTAGGGCAAGGATTCAACTTCCCCAATCTTTTCAAGGTAAAAACCCTAACTATTTTTCTTTGACTTTCGGTTTTAATTGGGTAAAGAGAGGTTTGCATATAATAGCTTTTGAAAATAGAATTTTTACACTCATGCATGATTATTGAACTTGATTTTTAGTAAAAAGAAGTGAGTAGAAGTAAGAGTCTTCAAGAACAAGGTTGGCACAAGTAAGATAGCGTGGGTAAGCATAAAGTAGGAAGTTAACGGGAGAAAACTCACCACCAGGTATGTATGGCTAATTTTGATTCTTGTAAAATCGCCCATATGTGTGAAATTGTTTGGCATGTGTTAATTTGAGAGATTTTATGTGATTTTTCGATATCATTGTTGGGTATACAATTGATGATTGAACTACATGTGGTATGGTTTGAAATATGAATTGAAAGATGGCAAAGGAATTGAAATTGGTAAAGAATTGGGAATAACCATTGTGATGGCATATTTGGCTTATTGTGGAAAGACTTTGAAACACCTTAATTGTGGTGAATTGTTGAACATGATTATGTGGGCATTTTCGATTTTGGAATACTTGTAACATGGTTGTGATATTGAATTGAGAAGAAATTGAGAACATGAACCAATGTGTAAGTTGCTTATTTGAACTTGTTGAAATTGTGTGTAGTACCTTATCTACTGTTTGAAATTGTTGTGTTTTCAACTGTAAGGCGGGGTCGTGTTGCGCGCCGCAACGTGGTGAAATAAGGTGTGGGTTGGGGTGATAAGGGTGGCCGAGGTAATAAGGGTGGTCGGGGGCAATAAGGATGGAAAGCGATCGAAATCGCTATTGAAAATTGATACAAAAATCAATAATGTGAAATTGTGAAAGGAGACAGCAGGAGAGTTTGCAACCTGTGGGGCACTGATTGCCCCTTTGTTTGACTACTTGTACTTTACGTGATTGATTGGTTATTGTTAAATTGGTTGATTGTAGAAAGTGCTTTGTGTTGAGAATTATTTGAAATAAGAAAAATGTGGAAACATGGTTAGCTGGCTTAATTAATTGTTGATGTAATTCAATGGCTTGAGTTTACTTGGGACAAAGTTTGTCCATACATACCAGTACAATTTAAGTGTACTGACGTCCCTTTTGCCGGGGGCGCTACATTCGTGTCATGATTGTAGGTGGATCAGTAGCAGGCACTTCAGCTCATCGGCAGTAGTATCCTTCTCCTTCCTCTGCCCGTTTTGGTGAGCCCCTTTCTTCCTCGGGGCCTTGTGTGGTTCATGCCACTCGGTTTAGATTTCATTTTGGTTTTGTAAGGTATAGCCGGAGCCTTGTTACCGGCAAGTATTGTATTTCCCTTTTGTATCCTAGAGGCTCTGTAGACATGTAAACTGTGGGACTCCAGTCTTATGTATATATATTGTGTTATGTCGGGCGTTGTAAAAATTGAAACCTTGTTAATGAATCACTCGTATCGTTTTATTTGTTTAATGCAAAATCAATTATGATTTGTAATATATTTGGTTAATGAGAAATAGTCAACACAGGGGTAACGCGTGGGAATGAAAGGCACCCAGGTCC
The DNA here is from genome assembly GCA_032618575.1 of Nicotiana noctiflora. Lineage (NCBI taxonomy): Eukaryota > Viridiplantae > Streptophyta > Magnoliopsida > Solanales > Solanaceae > Nicotiana > Nicotiana noctiflora. The sequence continues at coordinate 19,963 of JASVEL010004937.1, read as the reverse complement.
GCTTGACTGGGGCAACCCGGTCAGGCGCCGGTCATGTTCCTTGATTTGGGGCGTGACAATTTTAAGGACACCGGATAGTTTCAGTATGTAACTGACAAAAATGTAATAGTTTGGTGAGGTTTTAGGGTATTCACTTTAGCTAAAATGCATTGGTAGCATGGGCGACATCCATCTGTTCCACAGGATGCATACACGTTAATCATGGGCGGTTTCTAGATTTGAAAAGATGTATCCAAAATTTAATTAAATATGGGCAAAGTGCACTATAACCACTTTTAAAAATGCTATTTAAAATATATTCATAATCATATTATATTTAAATATTAGCCAATTCACCCAAACTTTAGAAGTATGTATCCTCAATTTTATATCCTAAAATTTTGAGCTGCTAATTTGGAGTTTAAAACTTAGTGTCCTAAATTTTTGAGCTATTATTTTGAAATTCAAAACTAAGTGTCCTGAATTTCTAAACTACAAAGTTGAAACTCAGGACTAAGTGTCCTGAATTTTTGAACTGCTAATATAAAATTCAGGACATAAAACTTTAATTTCTAAACACAATATTCAAACTTTAGGACACAATATCATGAAGTTTGAAACTTGAGGTTTAAACTACAGGACGTTGTGTCCTCAAGTTTCAACAAATTAACTAATCTTTTAATACTTTGTTAACAATGAATATATTTGGAAACATTGTACGGGGTGCCCTATTTGGTCGCCCCTATTTAACCTATATTTATTTTTTTTAATTTATTTAACTTGTACCCAGTTTTTAAGCAACTTCAGCCCCCTTTCTCCTCCCCCTAATCTTCCTCAAAGTTATATCCGCACTCAATCCGATAGTTCTATTAGAAGAAATTCAAAGCTTCCTTACCAATTATTTTTTGGTGATGTTGTCAAACTGTTTTATAATTCCAAAAGACCTAAGAAAAATAAGGTATTCAAGACCCACAGTAAGTCAATAGGACTGGAAAGGTTAAACATGAATAATAAATGAGAAAAAAATTAAATGACAACCAGTGGTAGTGGAAAAGTATCCAACAAATAAACTTCCCAGCTTCTAGGTTTAAAGGATATTATCTTTGAATATCAAGTTAACACCATTTGAAGGAGGCAATCCAATCAAACCAAATTGCCATCAAATCATATGGAAAGTCAGTTAAAACTTTAACTCTAAGAAGGTTAAAGATCGTCAATTACAAGCAAAAACTTCAGTTCTAGAGCTAAAGTTCGCTAGGTACAAAAAACAACTTCAGCTAGAGCTGAAGTTCGCTAGTTACAAAATCAAAACTTCGCTCTAGAGCTGAAGTTTGCCAGTTACAAAATAAATATTTCAGCTCTAGAGCTGAAGTTTACTAGTTACAAAACCAAAAACTTCAGCTCTAGAGATGAAGTTTGACAGTTACAAAATAAATACTTCAGCTCTAGAGCTACAGTTCGTCAGTTACAAAAACAAAAACTTTAACAATTACAAACAAAAACTTTTGCAAATAGAGAATAAAACTTCAGCTATGATGCTTAAGTTCAGCAATTACAAATAAAAACTTCAGCACACTTGCTACTTTCGTCCCGTATACTAGAATGCTGAAGTTTTGCGTGATTGCATTTGCTACTTCAGCACCATATGTTGAAGTTACGCGAAAAAGTGGTTACGTTTGCATCTTTTTTTGCAAAGCGTGCAAAAGTTAAAACGTGACCCAAAAAGCAAATATAGATGCAAATGCCCTAATATATTTTAACTAGCATGCTTAAAAGTAGCTACCTAATGTCATTTCTGCATTAAATTTCTTAGAATTCAACTTTTAGATTCTTACCATTGAATCTAATACGCTAATAAGATTTATGTTCAAGATGAATCTTTTCGGAAAAAAATACTTATATATATATATATATATATATATATATATATATATATATATATATATACATACTCCATTATTACTAGCTTTAACATAGACATTTGATTTAATTATAAAATAGAGATGTTAACATGTCAGATTTGAAATTTTAAAAAGAAAAAAATAACGATAATGTTTGACCCAAAAGCTATCGATTGCTTTATGAGTTAGGGACAATCAAATATTATAGAAAGGGTAAATCATAATCAACAGTAATATATCCAAAGATCAATCTTTGGATTCCTATATAATTTGTTCTTGTAAAATTATAGTAGATCTTGATGAAGTGTTTAAGCAAGTTAGAAAGAGAGGGATAAAATAGAGAGAGAATGATAGATAAAGCAAGAGTTGTATTATTATTGACTAATAACACTTGCCCTACAAATGAGGGGGACCCTTCCTTATATAGAAGGATGGCCCCCTCGCCAACACATTACATCATTTCAAAGCTACTATTATTACAATGAGGGTATAGGGGAAGGGAAATCTAGACGTCTACACGGGCGAGCCTGCTGCTACGCCCCTATGGTCGGGGACGTACCCTTTTTGTCGTTTGGACAAGAGAGAGGGTATCATCTGACATCTATGGTCGTATAAGGATACGTGCTCAACCTGCATTACATCCGAGTCGGCCATATGTGGTTATGTGCTCGACCCGTCTTACATCTGATTCAACCTCATACAGTTAGTCTCTCCGCCTATTGGAGATATATTCAGCATATATCTGCAATGGGTGGATAAAGTCGACCCGTACTGGATCTATCCATATACGTACACGTGGCACGTTCTTCTGAACTATCGTTTGTTGATAGTGTGCGTCATAATTGCAGTTGCTCCCGAGGCAGGCCATAAAGGCGATTTGACGTTTTGGTTTTCCGCCTCTTTTCTGGTGCAAAACTCTTCGAATCTCGTGTAGTGGCTTATTATAAATAGTGAGAAGTTTCAAGACTTTCTAGTCTTTGGATCATCAGAAAGTTCTCCCATACTTTTGTCTCTCATCCTTTCTTGATAAACCTGCAAATTTTTACGTTGACCTTGTGTCTCATTGTTATACCTTTAGAATAAAAACTTCTAAAAATGGCTAAGGGTAGTCGTCGTCGTGGAACAGACGAAGGTGAATCTACTTCCAGGGTTTCCCGTCCATCAGTGGATGGCAAGAAGTCTCGCACACCACTCGTCCCCCTATCTGTAGATAATATCCTCCCCCTCGAACTATATGTTTGGAGGGATTTCCCAACAAAAGGGAATACACCTGCATGGGAGAGGTGTACTTTCACTGAACCTCTCCTAAATGAACTTCGGGCGTCTTGTCAGATTTCGGGGGTGGCCCTTATGCAGGCGGCTGGAGGGGACCTCGCCAACATACATAGGCCTGGGTTCTGCGCCTTTTATGAGTACCCCTTCATAATAGGGTGTAAACTCCCCATCTATCCATTGGCAGAGGGGCTGTGCCGATTCTACAACGTATGTCTGTCTCAACTTACCCCCTACACATGGAAGATATGTCGTATACTGACGACGTACGCTGAGAAAGCTGGCTTAGATGTAACAATATACCATATGTAGCAGCTGTTCAGTCCCGGCTTCATGAGAGGGATGATGCTTCAACAAAAAAACCAAGGGGCGAAGGGCATGATCGTCGAAACGGACGACGAACCCAACCGTCAATTCTAGCTGAAGTACTTTTTCGTTCAAACCTCGGATTTGGTATCAGACCCGACCAGATTTCCCGAGGCATGGAATGACGACTGAAAGTGTTATGTCTTACATTTACTTTCTTTATGGATGTTCGACTTTTCGTCGTCTCATTATTTTGTATAGATGCAGCGAGGGTGCGTACACCCCAGTCCGTACCAGACATAAAAGTTTGGGTAGGGCGGCTGATCCCCTTTGCTGAGGAGTGTAGGACATGGGCTGCCCTCACTACTAAATATGGTCTTCCAGGTATGGTATTTCTGAATTGGCAAACTTATATCTTATCTGGATGTCGTTCTTTCCTGACACACTCTTATAATTGTATTGGCAGCTCGGAGTGCACCGCGGAGACAAAGACGTCGTGCCGCCTACTCTTCGTCGACAGATTCGGAACACGTGTTTCACGTGAGAGAAAGTGCTCCTGAGGTTGTTCATCCTGAGGTTGATCGAGCAGATATGGGAGCGTCTTGTGATGACGCTACCGATTCTGCCTATCCGAAGGGCGAAGCTATAACTCAGGAGCTGGTCTTTGCAGACGTTCCAAGGACTTCTTATCTCGTAGTCGAGCCGGTGATTGACCCGACGTCTGCAGTGGACATTTTGCCTCAACCTCTTCATGTCGGAGAGGACACTTCAACGGATGATGAACCGTTGGAGCGTAAGAGGCATCGACTACTTCTTGGAAAAGGGTTGGTCGTGGAACAGAGGGAGGTGATTACTCTCCGCTCTGAGTCGAGATCGGTCTTCATGGGTGACGCCATCCGATTGGAGAGGGAGACCCTCTTAGGGGAGGTTGCGAGAAGTGCTACTCCCCCGCGTATCGAGGATGATAGTGGGTCGGCTATCGCCAGTGAGGATATAGACGAGGAGGAGGCTACTTTCGGACAGGCTCCTGATCCCACGGACATGTCGCAGCAGGACTACGCCTGGGTGGACATGATGGTGACTGGCCCCAACCATCGGCTCATGATCCCCACGGGATACAACTTATTGTTGGAAAGAGAACAGGCCGCAGAGGACATGTCTTTGCTATGCGGGGCTGCCGAGACGGAATCTTTGAAGACCGTAATTTATAGAGACATGTCTCATCGAGTCGCCGGCACTGCCCTACAGGTATGACTTGGTCGTTGCTTTGCGTATTTTTCTTATGAGTCTTGAGGTTTTTGTGTCGTTTTGACTTGTCTTCTTTTCACCTTTTTCATAGACCCTCATCTTGGAGGTGGAGCGGGACCGGAGGGAGCAAAATAAGCCTTCTGCCCTCCGAAAGGTGTCAAAGAAGTACCGGGAGGTCCGGAATAAGCACCAGACGCTGGCAGACATCTATACTCATGACCCTCAGTTTCGAGTTTTTTGTGAGGGCTTAAGGCTGGCGGAGGAGCAGTTGCAGAACTGTACGGCCCAACTGAAGAGGGCGGATGCGGACCTAATAGTCGTTGTGGCCCGAAACACTGAGTTGGAGAGCCTTCTCCAGCAGTGGGAGGGGGAGTTCGACCTCGGTCGTATGGCGATGGTGGAGGCAGCAGAGTTACGTGCCAGGGTTGATGCCTTTATCGCTGAGCTCAGGACTGCAACGGCCGAGGTGGCTCTCCCTCAGCAGGCGGAAACTATTGCCCTGGCTGGCGACACGTCCCACGAGGTTTACGACATGCTCGTATACGCTGAGGTGAGACGAATTGTCTTTGAGGAGCTCTTGGCCGCTGGTAGAGCCACTGAGGCGGAGGTCGAAGCTCAGCATCGCCTCGTCAGGGTCGCACGTGAGACTTGTGGGTATGACCTCGACTCTTTGGACAAAACGGGCAGTTCCTTTGAGGATGTGGACTAGTTGGGCACCGGGTCCTAGATCGATAGGATGTTTCGGGACGACGGCGAAAGGGGCCGTGATGACGGTGTGGCCGGCGCGGAGGAAGGCGATTTGGGTCATGGTGGTTAGCTAGTATTTTTCTTCCTTTTTGTAACCGAGACCATTTTGTAACCTTGTAATTTAATAATATGATTTTTGATGATTTCATGGGAACCACTTGTGTTTTTGTGTCTTCTTTAGTGACTTATGTATTGTTCGTGGTGTGACCTATTACTCATCGTAGTCTTTCCGTAGGTTGTTAGGGCCTTAACCCTTTATGCCTATATCGAAGGTGATCGTAGTCTCTCCTTACATCGTCAAGGCCTTGGCCTTTTGCATTTATTGGAGGCGGCCATAGCCTCTCCTTACATTGTCGAGGCCTTAGCCTTTTGTTTGTATAGATGGTCATAGCCTTCCATTTATTGAGAACGGCCGTAGTCTTTCTTTACGCCGTCGAGTCCTTAGCCTTTTGTTTGTACGGATGGCCGTAGCCTTCCGTTTATTGAGAACGACCGTAGTCTTTCTTTACGTCATCGAGGCCTTAGCCTTTTATTTGTATGGATGGTCGTAACCTTCCATTTATTGAGAACGACCGTAGTCTTTCTTTACGTCGTCGAGGCCTTAGCCTTTTGTTTGTATGGATAGCCATAGCCTTCCGTTTATTGAGAACGACCGTAGTCTTTCTTTACGTCGTTGAGGCCTTAGCCTTTTATTTGTATAGACGGTCGTAGCCTTCCATTTATTGAGAACGACCGTAGTGTTTCTTTACGTCGTCGAGGCCTTAGCATTTTGTTTGTATGGATGGCTATAGCCTTTCATACATTGGAGATGGTCGTAGCCTTTTATTACGTTGTCGAGGCCTTAGCCTTTTATTTGTATGGACGGCCGTAGCCTTCCGTTTATTGAGAATGATCATAGTTTTTCTTTACGTCGTCGAGGACTTAGCCATTTGTTTGTATGGATGGTCGTAGACTTCCATTTATTGAGAACGACCATAGTCTTTCTTTATGTCATCGAGGCCTTAGCCTTTTGTTTGTTTGGATGGCCGTAGCGTTCCGTTTATTGAGAACGACCGTGGTCTTTCTTTATGTCATCAAGGCCTTAGTCTTTTGTTTGTATGGATGGCTGTAGCCTTTCCCACATTGGAGATGGCCTTAGCCTTTCATACATTGGAGATGGCCATAGTCTTTCATACATTGGAGATGGCCGTAGCCCTTCATACATTTGAGATGGCCGTAGCCCTAGTCCATGTGGTACGCCATTCATGCTGATCGCCGATACGCTTGGGGTATCAGATTTGAACCTCTAAACATTTTCGAGTATCTCCTCCGTCGCCTCATTAAAAACCTCTCAGAGAAAACCCAATTGGGACAAAACTCGGATGAGGGAAAAAGAGTAAGTCTTGGGGGATACCCTTTAGAAATGGAAACGTTTGAGGTGGGAGATGTTCCAGTTGTTTTAGAGTATCTTCCCATTCATAGTTTCTAACTTGAAGGGGCCTTTGTTTGATGCTGTGATGATTTTATAGGGTCAGTCCCAATTGGTTCCCAACTTTCCATAGTTAGGGTCTTTGGATGCCAATGTCTTGGCCCTTAACACATAGTCGCCAACCTTGAGCGGCCGAATTTTTGTTCTTTTGTTGTAGTATCTCTCGACCTACATTTTTGGGCCACTAGCCCGATGTGGGCCATCTCCTTTCTTCGGCTTCATCTAGATCTTGTAGTCGGTTCGTTTCATTCTCTTCTCCACTTGCGTGCGAGTGCCTTAGGCTTGGTTTGCCGACTTCGACCGGTATAATGGCATTAGTCCCGTTGACCAATGAGTTGGGAGTTTCTCCTGTGGATGATTTGGGGGTAGTCCTGTGTGCCCATAATACTTTTGGCAGTCGCTTGGGCCACAATCCTTTGGCGTCTTCGAGTTGTTTCTTCAAAATGTTTAGTATAGTTTTATTGGACAACTCTGCCTGGCCGTTGGCGGCTGGATGATATGACGTCGAGGGTATTCTTTTGACGCGCCATTTATCGAAGAAGTCGGTTGTCTTTTGTCCTATGACCTGTCGTCCTTTGTCGTAGGTTATCTCTTTAGAGATGCCGAAGCGACATATGATGTTCTTCTAGATGAAGGCTATGACCTCTTGCTTGCAGATCTGGGCATATGCACCTGCTTCCACCTACTTGAAGAAATAATCAGTTAAAACTAATAAGAAGCGTACCTTACCTCGTCCGACAAGTAGTGGTCCGACTATGTCCATTCCCTATTTGATGAACGGCCATGGTGACGTGACTGAGTGGAGGGGTTCTCCTGGATGATGTATCAGAGGGGCGAACCTTTGACATTTTTCGCATTGGCAAACGTATTCCGTCGAGTCCTTTTTCATGGTGGGCCAGTAGTACTCGGCCCGTATTAGACATCGCACGAGCGCTCGGTTGCCTGTATGAGCGCCGCAATTACCTTCGTGTAATACCAACATCGTCTGATTGGGACCTAGGCACTTAGCCAGTGGCCCTCCAAAAGTTCTTTTGTAGAGGTCGTTATTCACCAAATAGTACCTCGCTGCTTGTGTGCGAAGTTTTCTTGCTTATTTTTTGTCGTGTGGTAGGTTTCTATCCTGCAAATATAATACAAATTAATTGCGCTAGTCCCAAGTGATATGTAGGGAGAGTACCTCGGTGTGGTTGATTGCAGAGTGTAGGAGGGTGACGGTTCTTTCTTTATTCAGGTTGGTGCTGTTGCGGCCAATTTGGCCAATCTGTCTGCTTCAGTATTGTGTACCCTACGAACTTGTTCGAAGCGACATTCGTCGAACTGGGCCATTAGTTTGTAGATCTCCATTTGGTATTTTTGTAGTCTCTGTTCCTTAACCTGATAAGTCCCGGTGACTTGATTTACCACAAGTTGTGAGTTGCAATGTAGGACCAGTCGGCGAGCTCTGTACCTGATGGCTAATTTTAAACCTGCAATAATAGCTTTCGTACTCTGCCTTATTGTTAGTCATTTTGGGACATCATATGGACTTGCGAATGACTTTTCCCGTGGGGACTTCGAGGACGAGTCCCAGTCTCGATCCCGAGGCGTTTGCGGCCCCATCGGTGTAGAGTATATAAGGGTCGGTGTTTGGAGCGGCTTGCACGGCTTCCTTCTCTGCCTCTGGTGAGATTTTGACACTAAAATTGGCCACGAAGTCGGCGAGGACCTGTGACTTGATGGCGGTTCTGGGGATATAGGTGATGTCATGCTCGCTGAGCTCTAGGGCCCAACTAGTGAGATGGCCCGATAGTTCGGGCTTGTGCAGGATGCTTCTCAGAGGGAAAGTGGTCACTACTCTGATGGGGTGGCACTGGAAGTAGGGTCTCAACTTTCTGGAACCCGTGACCAGTGCCAATGCCAATTTCTCGAGGTGCGGGTACCGAGTTTCGGCATCCACTAGGGTTTTGCTAATGTAATAGATAGGCGATTGCGTACCTTTTTCTTTACGGACGAGTACTGCACTGTTCGTGACCTCTGATACGGCTAGATATGTTAGTAGAGGTTCACCCGGCTTTGCTTTTGATAGCAATGGTGGCGACGATAGATATGCCTTCAGTTCTTGTAGAGCTTTGACGCATTCGTCATTCCAGTGGAATCCGTTGTCTTTTCTCAACACGCAGATGAATTTGTGGCATATATATGACGATCGGGATATGAAGCGATAGAGGGCAGCTATTCGGCCTGTCAACTTCTGAACCTGTTTCTTGCTACTGAGTGCTTCGGTTATTGAGGCGATCACTTTGATCTAATCGGGGTTGGCTTTGATCTCTCTTTGAGATATAAGAAAACCAAGGAACTTTCCTAACGCTACGCCGAAGGCACATTTCTCGAGGTTTAGCTTCACTTCGTATTTGTTCAATATCTCGAAGGCTTCTCGCAAGTGGTCGATGTGATCCTCCTTCCTTGCCGATTTCACTAGCATGTCGTCGATGTAAACCTCCATGGTTTTCCCAAGTTGCTCCTTGAACATATTAGTGACCAGCCTTTAGTAAGTAGCCCCTGCGTTCTTTATCCAGAAGGGCATCACCCTGTAATAGTAGGTACCTTGGTATGTGATGAATGTGGTTTTCTCCTGATCTTCCTCGGCCATTAGGATTTGGTTATAGTCAGAGTATGCATTCAAAAAACTTAGTAGTTCATGTCTGGCGGTGGCATCGATCAGTTGATCGATGTGAGGTAGGGGGAATGAATCCCTAGGGCAGGCCTTGTTTAGGTCGGTGAAGTTCACGCACATTTTCCATTTTCCGTTCTTCTTTTTGACCATCACTTTGTTGGCGACCCATTACGGATATTTCGACTCCCTGACGGAGCTGTTAGCTAGCAACTTGTCTACTTCTTTGTGGACTGCCTCATTGATTGTGGCGTTGAATTTTCTCCTGATTTGCCTTATCGGCGGATGTAATGGGTCCACATTGAGCCGGTGGGTGGCGATATATGGCGAGATCCCTAGCATGTCTGTATAGGAAAAAGTGAATGTGCATGTATATTTAGTCAAAAATTCATGATACTTACCCGGGTCGGCGAGCCCGTGGCCGATGTATGCCTTCTTTTTGGGGTCATCATGATCTAGTTGAACTGGGTCAAGATCCTCGACCGTAGTTTTGCAGGCTTCCACGACGTCTGGGTCGCTGATGGTATTGGCCGTCGGGTCCGCTTTGGTCCCAGACATGGCTGATTGCTATGCTTTTGCGCTCACCCCGTTTAATTGTCGGGTGTGGGTGCAATCTTATGTTATTTTATAGCACTCCTGCGCTGTGCGCGACTCTCCTTTAATGCTGAATATCCCCCATGGGGTAGGGAATTTGACCACTTGATACAAGTTCGAGGGGACCGTTCGCATGGCATGTATCCATGGGCGCCCGATGATGACGTTGTAGGCTATCTCCTAGTTCATCACATGGAAAATAGTCTCCAGGGTGACTCCTCCCGCGAGGACGGGTAGGGTCACTTCCCCTGATGTACGCTCCTCTGCATTGTTAAAACCAGTTAGAGTTATGTAGTGGGGGGTTATCCTGTTTTCGAGTCCCATCTATGAGAGGACTCTTGGATGGATGATGTAGGTGTCGCTTCTGTCATCGATCATGACTCTCATGACATCCGTATCGATGATACGTAAAGTAATAACTAAAGCATCATAATGAGGGAAACACAAACCGTCGGCGTTAGACTTATCGAATGTGATACTTCCTTCGAGGTCATCACACCGTTCGTGGGAGATGGTCCTCTTCAGTCTGTGCGTGTTGGCGAATTTGACATGATTGATGGTGATGTCGTTCTCCTCTCCGACGATCATATTCACCGTACGCATTGGAGAGGGCAGTCTTGGAGGTCCACGGGAATGTTCTCGTCCGCGTGCAAAATTGGCTTTCCCTTTGTCGCTGAGTAGCTCCTTCAGGTAGCATCTTGACGACTTCTTGTCGTAGGCCGATGCAGTTTTGGGTCCTGTGCCCCCGTTCTTGGTGGAATTCGCATAGGACATTTAACTTTCTCGTGGCAGGGTTAGATTTCATTTTTTGGGGCCATTGCACCTTGGTGCAAAGTTTCTCTATTGCGTATACAATTTCTCAAGGAGAGACACTGAAGTTATGTGAAGAAAGTAAAGGGGGCGTACCTCGTTTATTTATGAGTGCGGTGAGGTGGCATTGCAGAGCATCCACATGGCGAGGGGGCAGAATGGGGGATCTCATGTAAGGTTGGTGTCACTCTTTATTGGGGCGAGGGGGAAGTTCCCGGCGTCCTTTGTGTCATCGATCTCTTCTTGTATCCGGATGTATGACGGCTAGTCTTCGGGTTGGCCCGTGGAGATCCTCCTCGTCTGCCCGTACCTCGGCGTAGTAGGCATTATGGATCTCATCCCAGGTTGTGGGGGGATACTTCATGAGCCGGCTTAGCAGTTTTTTGGTAGCTCTGGAGCCGTCCCGGCTGAGTCTGTTCTGGAAGGCTGCTACCGCCATGGCCTCTGACATGTTCAGTAGGCTCATTCTTACCCTGTTGAACCTAGCGAGGAAGTCCCTGAGGCCCTCGACCTTGGTCTGTCTGACGTCGAAGATGTCATTTACCCTTGCTTCTGCCTTTTTAGCGCCGGCATGTGCTGTGACGAACTTATCCGCCATCTCTTCGAAGGTTGAGATTACTTTAGCGGGTAGTTGGGAGTACCAGGTCAAGGCTCCCCCGTTCAGTGTTTTCCGAACTTTTTCAGCAGCGCTGATGGTGCCTGTTCCTCGGATAAGTAATTACCTTTCACGGCGGCGACATAGTGGATGAGATGATCCTCAGGATCGGTGGTTCCGTCGTACACCCTCAGGTAGGGGGGCATCTTGAAGGTCTTCGGGATGGTGTACAGTGCGGCTTCTTCAGAGTAGGGTTGTTCTACAAACCTCCCTACATTCCGTTTGGGTGGCAGTTTAGGTGCTCCGAGGATCTTGTCAACTCTATCTTGGTGCTCCTTCATTTGGTCACGGAGGGCCTGATTTTCGCTTTACATTTCTTCCATCTTCCTTAGGATGGAGTCCCACGTGTCATCGTGTTTTTGTGTTTCGACGGGTTGGCCGTTGGTTCGTATTCCTTCTTGTTCATCTGTTGTGGTGGTGTTGCTTGTTGTTGGTGCTGCGTTTTTATAGCCCCGTGGTGGCTTTTCCACCAAGCCACTCAGGGTGCTGGTTAACCATTCCTCCAGTAGCTTCTTGACCGCTGAGGGTGCTTCTCTTGAAGTGGAGGTGTCTTTTTCCTGCGGGGTTGCAAGGTTCCCGAAAGGGGGAGGTGAGACTTCTGCCTCGGGTGTGATATCAGGGGGTAGCATTGATGGCAGCGCTACCACCGACTTCGTTCATGGAACTCAGGAGGTTGGTAGTAACTTCTACCACAGCTTTGGATCGGGTGTCGTTCTCAGCCATTTTCGGGTTCATTTCGATGATCGGATCTTGTGGATGTATACTACGAGTTTGATTCTCGAAATCCCCGCAGACGGCGCAAAATTGTTTGACCCAAAAGCTATCGGTTGCTTTGTGAGTTAGGGATAATCAAATATTATAGAAAGGGTAAATCGGAATCAGCAGTAATATATCCAAAGATCAATCTTTTGATTCGTATATAAGTTGTTCTTGTAAAATTATAGTAGATCTTGATGAAGTGTTTAAGCAAGTTAGCAGCAGAGGGATAAAATAGAGAGAGAATGATAGATAAAGAGAGAGTTGTATTATTATTGACTAATAACACTTGCCCTACAAATGAGGGGGGCCCTTCCTTATATAGAAGGATGGCCCCATCACCAACACATTACATCATTTCAAAGGTACTATTATTACATTGAAAGTATAGGGGAGGTGAAATCGGGACGTCTACACGGGCGAGCGTGCTGATACGCCCCTACGGTCGGGGACGTACCCTTTTCGTCGTATGGACATGAAAGAGGGTATCATCTGATATCTATGATCGTATAAGGATACATGTTCGACCCGCATTACATTCGAGTCGGCCATATGTGGATATGTGCTCGACCCGCCTTACATCTGATTCCACCCCATACAGACAATAACAAAAACATACCTAGTAATATCCCACATTGTGGTATTTGAGAAATGTAGTGTATACGTAGATCTTACCCCTACCTTGTGAGGATAGATAGGTCGTTTCCAATAAATTCTCGACTCATGAAAGTATAAGCACCACATTAATGAAAATATTGACATAAGGGACAGTACCAAGAAGCCGTATAAAAGAAAAATAAAATTCCAGATAATAATGTGATCAACAATGAAAGAAAATAATGTTTAATCATAAAAACCTACTACCAACAAAAAGTGAGAGTGCGTGCCAACACCACCTCTTTGAACACTGTAGATTACCTACTCCACTACCCTAATCCTCGGCCTTCATAACTTTCTATTAGTGGTCATGTCCCTGATCAGCTGAAGCTGCGCCATGTCTTGCCTAATCACCTATCCCCACCTCTTCTTGGGCCTACCTCTACTTCTCCGTACGACCTCCACTGTCAACCTGTCATACCTCCTCACTAGGGTGTCTGTGCTCCTCCTCCTCACATGACCAAACACCTATGTCGCTCGTGCTTTCTGCATCTTCTCCTCAATAGGAGTCACACCTACCTTGTCGCGAATAACCTCATTTCTGATCCAATTTAACTTTGTGTGCCCGTACATCCATCTCAACATGCTCATCTCTGTTATCTTCATCTTCTAAACATGAGCGATCTTGACTAGCCAACACTCAGTCCCTATCACATCGGTTGAACCCGTATTTAATTAGAACGCAAGAAGGGACGCATAGGTTGGCCCTAGAAAAGAAAGGTAAGCGCAACAAAATAGACACAAGAATTGAACCCAACCTCTCTTATAGAGGTGCAACCAACGACTATTGCACCATATAATTCTTTAAGTTGGATATATATATATATATATATATATATATATATATATATATATATATATATATGTGTTCGTTAAAAAGGCAGTCACCGGTCGACGCAGGTATTTCTGTGGGTGGAAGAAATCAACGAAACCCTTTACTTGTTGCCCAATTAATCTATATATATATATATATATATATATATATAAAGGAGGGGAATATATATATATATATACTATATTGCTTTTTTTAATTTTTTTTTCCTTACCAGTGTAGACAAGTTATGATGAGAAAGTCTGTTGAACAAGGTAAATTTTTGTAGGGAAGTAGGCAGAAGTAAAAGGGAGGATGAGAGCAAAAACAATCACGTGGTCTTGTACATGGAGACATACACACAACACATGAAGGGCCACCTTGCTAGTACAATAACAAACACATTTCTAAGCCCACTTGAGATCAAATCCAACCTTGGAAATTAAACACGCAAGTACTTCTCCTCCATTCTCATTCAATTGAGAAACATATTAAATTTTAAATTTAATGAACTAAAACTTTGTACGCTTTTAGCACTAAACACGTTATATTTTTAATATTATGACTTTAACTTTATTTTTTCTTGTTTCTAAAATTTAACAGCATGTTTGGAAAGCCATATCCAAATATATTAAGTAGTAGTAGTCTTATTTTTTAGCTATTTCTCGTCCATTTCTCTTACCCTTCTTTTTCTATGTTCCAAATTGTTTGCTTATGGTGTATTTTCATATAATTTTGTAACTTCTCATAATTTACTTGTTTTTTTATTGTTCTTTATTTTTCTTAGTTAACATAATTCGTATTTTACTAGATTTATATTCCATTCATCAATTAAAAAAATATAAAAAATCATTAATTTTATATTATATTTATATGAGTTGGTAAAAAGATAAATTCATAATTAATATTTTATTAATTATTTTAAATTAAGATATTAATTATTTAAAAGTTAGTTAAATTATCGATTATTCTTTACTATATTTGTTACCAACTTAGAGTTTTGTCTTTTAAAAGTGTGTTTGTACGTGTTATACTCTACGTCTAAAATATTGAATTTAGTTGAATCAATAGAGTACAGACTGATTTTAAAAATGTTTTTTTTTTAGAAAAAAGTGATTTTGAAAAAAATGCTTTTGCTTTGGCTATTTATTTTGAAAAGTAGTTTTTGTTAGTAATCTCTATTTGTAAACTAATTCCGAAAAAAATAGAATAACATATCAATAGAAAATATAAAGTAACAAAAGTTAATCTGAGCCCACTGAATTCACAGTGTTGACTTAAGAAATTTAATCCCCTCCTAGTATCTGAGGTTATGGATTATTTTCTCCCATGATAGAATGAACCACACACTTGTGTAGTGGTACTTCAAATCTCAGTGTTTTAATTAACACAATGCTCGGTGGTAAATCACACTTGTTGTTGCTTTCTTTGAAGTTAAACAATGCAGAAAAAGGAGGAGAAACTCATAAAATTGTATGCAAATACTGAGAGAATGGATTTGTATTTATAACCAATGTTGGGTTGAAATCTGAAGAGGTGCAACTCTTTAGAATAGTTGTTTATGCAAAACGATAACAACATAAATGCCATAACATAAACGATAATTTACTCGACAATAAAGAGGGAAAATAAGAGGAAAAATTGAAGATGGCAATTAATTTTCTGTTACCAAAACGGAAATGGAAAAATAAAAATGGTTGGATTTTAATATTAACATTTTTAAATTTAATATTAATATTTTATTGTTAAACTGGATATTTAATAACATTTCTGTTAATATTTACTATTAACAAATAAATTTTGTCTCGATTGACCAACTCCGAAGCAGAGCCGAGCGAGCGACGACGACGGTGCAAGGCTTGCCTTCTTCTCAGCTCTTTAAGAGCTAGAAGAAGAACATTTGCTTATATACCCATTAAAACATCTTCCTCTTTGAATATGAGATAATATTCCTTCATGGGGGGAGGGGGGAGGGGGGAGGGGGGAGGGGTTAAAATTTTATTTTACTCCATTTTTCATTCACCCTCTTTTTATTATTTAATATAATTAAAACCCCAACATTTTTGAGTAGTGATTAGCATTGGACCAAACTTTAAAAAAATGCTTTAAGTATATTTTTGTCAAAATTAAAGTACTTTTGAGAAGAAATTACTTTTTTCTGCTTCTCAAAATTGTTTATACTTCCACTCAAAAGTACATTTTTTCTTCTAAAAACTTGGTCAAACACTTTAATGTTAGAAGAAGCAAAAATACTTTGAGGCAAAAAGAAATTTTATCAAACAGGTTATATATAATGCACGTCAAAAATATTGAATTCAATTGAACTAGCATAACATATACTATAGTAGAAGCGAGAGGGGAGTTTAATATTTTAATATTTTTAATTTATTATATTCTAAATTAATAGTTTATGTATAATTTAATAACTTTTCAAGATAAATACAGAATTTTAACAAAAGTTACGGAATTTAGTCGTATCCTAAAGGGTTCCCCCTAACATAAGTATAGTAGAAGGAAGTGGTAGTTTTATGAGCTAGAAAACTTTCACAGTGACTTAAGAGGAAGGTTTCCTGGGATGCTTTTTCCCATGCAATTGTCTTCTTCACATCCAACATCGCTGTCTATGTTTTTGTACTAGTCCTATATATCTCCCCCCCCCCCCCACCACCACCACCATTTCCCTCTCTCTCCTTCCAAATTTCCTTTCATTGTGGTCCTTACCCTCCTTTATAACTTGATCATCATTACCACTTTTCTTCCTGCAGGTCTATTTTCTAACTACCAGTACGCCCTCCTCTTTACTGCGATACTAACTGCTTTAACACTACTACTACTACTACCACTTTCCATTGTGTAAACTGCCATTCAAACAAGCTTTGAGCTATTAATTTGTACCCCAAAAGAAAAGGAGAAAATTACTAGTAGGTGAAGAATGTCAGGGAGAAGGTCGTCGAGGCAATCATCAGAGGGGACGTCGAGGATTTCAGATGATCAGATCATCGAACTGATGTCCAAGTTGCAGCAACTTCTTCCTGAAATTCGCACTCGTCGCACCAACAAGGTTATCATTTCTTGTATTTTCTTTCATGTTTATGTCTTCCCTCCATGTCAATTGTCATAAATATGCAGTTCGTATGAATATTTGAGTCATAAAAGTCCTGAATACAAAGTGTATATGTAAAGTTGTTTCTGTATGACTTAAACGTATAAATCTCTAATTTGTTTGCAGTGCCGTTGGTTATATATATATACTTGAAGGAACATTTTCGGCTAGTATAATGTACATCAAGTACAAATGTTAAGATAAATTTAGTCATACTATACTAAAATTATAAATAAATTTTACATATAATTGTAATTTAACCTTTAGTAATAATCAGCTGCCTTATTTTAAACCTAATCTTATGTCTATTGGGAACTCCGACTAGTTCCAGTTTTACATATCCCAATTTGGTTTCCCTACAAAATAAAAATAAAAATTTGGTATGCATGGTGGAACAGTGTATTGCCGTACACTATTATCATTAAAATAGCTAGCATGGTTTCTATTGCTTTTTAACTACTACTCCCTCCTATCCAAAATAAGTAATTTTTTGGAAGTTTTCATACATATTAAGAAAGCTACTTTTTAGCATTAATTAGCAATTGAATTGACCATTTTAACCTTACTATCTCACATAAACACTCCTAACACATATTTCAATACTATTTACTCTAAGGACAATGTAGGAAAAACATCATTAAGTCATTCTTGAAATCCGAAAAAATCACTTATTTTGGACCACAAAAAAAAGGCCAAAAAATCACTTATTTTGGACCGGAGGGAGTACTTGTGAACCTATTTTTTTTTATTTAAAAATAATAATTCATTTTAAAATTTAAAAATAATTTAGTTTAAACTTACAATTCAAAGTTTTTATAAATACATAAATACTTTGAGCCCCTTTTTAACTTATTTAAGATCACAAATTCCAAAAGTCTTTATTTTTCTTAAATTACGTACCCAATCAAAATGTCACATAAATTAGAACGGAGGGAGTACATCCGGAAAGGGTAAAAGTTTGTCGTTGAAAAAGAGAAATTATTATATTCATAATGTTTACGTCCCAGCTCCCACAATGTACAGGCATAGAGCCAATTTAGCATGTAAATCAAAATTTGACCTTTTTCAAGATCTTCAACACCTCGTTCCACAAATTAAGGCATGTTTGATTTTGTGCACTAATATTAATATTGCCTATTCTCTCACATCATGAAAAATATTTTCATAAAATCTCTGCAGTACTAGTCAAAGAATTTGATTAATTTCTCATATATTATATATTGCAGGCATCAGCGTCTAAGGTGCTTCAGGAAACATGCAACTACATAAGAAGCTTGCATAAAGAGGTGGATGATCTCAGTGATCGACTTTCTCAGTTACTCTCCACCATTGATGCCGATACTCCTGAAGCTGCAATAATTCGTAGTTTAATAATGTAATCATCAATTTGTTTATCATATATTGAATAGACGTACGTATTCTACTACCTACTTCTTCGTTTCTTCTTCCTCTCTAGGCTTTGCTGTTCACTACTATTCTCATTAGTTAGCATTTACAACTTAAATGTTTATGTAGTATATATTGGACCTAATATATAGTATAATTTAATTATCCCTTGCTTATTATATGGACACGTGCTTGTAATGATGTTTCCCTAGCTTAAATAATATGATCAAGTACTCGTGCTCAATTTGGAGTGCTTAACTGCTTCAAACAAGTTAGGGTTGGCTATAACAATTCGCAGTTATATATTTCTTATTCAATCCAGGCCACAAAGTAAAGATACTTAACAATAGGAAGAACATACGTTCAGACCTAAAGATTATCAATAATCACCCTGAAAAACGTTCTATTGAGAATTGATCACTGGAAAGAAACAGATAAATGAATACATTCACATAACTTCGTGGTACGAAGATTAAATTAAATAAAGAAGAATGAGGGCATGGAGATGAATAACATATGTGTATGACTGTCTTTTTTATATAGAATACATTGTTTTACACTTTCAGTTGGTCTTCTTTTTTCGTCTCTGTGCGATTTCCCGTTTCATTAAAGTGACTTTCCTGATTTTAATACCTAATAATATAAGTATTTTTTTATTTAGGACTATATATGTTTAAATCTAAGAAATTTTCATCAGATAGACAAGATAGCGACAACATTAATATTGGGTGTTGTTAAAAACTGGGTAGCTACGAGTATTTTACAATACCATTCTATCAAGCCTAAGATCGGAACTTTCAGACCATTCGAGATCTGCTTTCCAATTTACTATTCTCATGATAAGCAGTATGTTTCATCCATGTCTTATGACAGGGATATATATTAATTAATAACCCTTATATATTTAGTATGTAATACATTAATGAACATTCCATATAGACATACAGTGATTAGCTCCTTTTGTTTAATTTTCTTCATGATGTGGGAAAACGAAGACTTCCTATGGATGTCACATCAGAGTTCACAGTGAACTCTTGCATTATTGAAAAGACTTAAGTTACATACATCGTATGTTTGCATCATTAGGTTATTTTTAACTGTTATATAAAATATGGCATGTAACTTGTCTTACTTTAATTTAAGATTATAAATTTCATATTTTAAGAAGTCTTACCGGTAGATATATCAGGGTGTTCTGATAGCCTATATAACTTAAACGGTTCGTTCAAAATGAGGATGTGAATTAAGGGGGAATAATGTTAGGCTGGAGATAGCAAATCCATAGTTGTGTGGTGCATTTTCAACGAGAAGAGAAAGGGACATCGGCTCTGTGTTTCATCAAAATGGTATCTTTGTGTCTTGATAATGTCTCATTCAAATAAAAACATTATGCAGGGATTGTGAAAAGGATGAGTCCTCATTGACGAATTAAGATTCATCTATGGAGAGGAGACGACAGCAAATCCAGAAACCTGTGTCATATCACTGTCGTGTGTTGAAAACTGATGCCTTTATACTGTCGAGGCAATTAATATAGATGGTAATTGGCACGTCCGGTCCATCTTTGAATTACTAGATTTTCCTATTCAAATAATTGATATAACGACCCCGCCGATCGTT
>JASVEL010004936.1:0-302255 GCA_032618575.1 Nicotiana noctiflora | reverse complement strand
GAAAACCGAGATCTCCCGGTTAGAAAACTGTGGAGCCGTTTCTTTAGAACCCCGACCAGAAAACCGAGGATCTCCCAAATAGAAAATCGTGGAGCGTTTCTTTCAAAACTAAGGCCAGAAAAACGAGGATCTCCTGGCCAGAAAATCATGGAACATTTCTTTAAAATCTCTGCCAGAAAATTGAGGTTCTCCCGGTCAGAAAACTGTGGAGCCGTTTCTTTCAAAATTCCGGCTAGAAAATCGAGGGTCTTCCGGCCAGAAATCCGTGAAGCATTTCTTTCAAAATCCCAGCTAGAAACCGAGGATCTCCCGGCCAGAAAATTGCGGAACATTTCTTTTAAATCCAGACCAGAAAACCGAGGATCTCCCGGTCAGAAAACTGTGGAGCGTTTCTTTCAAAACCCCGGCCAGAAAATCGAGGGTCTTCTGGCCAGAAAGCCGTAAAACATTTCTTTCAAAATCCCGGTCAGAAAACTGTGGAGAATTTCTTTCAAAACCCCGGCTAGAAAACCAAGGGTGCTCCGGCCAGAAACCGTGAAGCATTTCTATCAAAATCCCGGCAAGAAAACAGAGAATCTCCCAATCAGAAAAATGTGGAGCGTTTCTTTCAAAACCCCGACCAGAAAACCGAGTCTTTTCCAGCCAGAAAGCCGTGAAGCATTTCTTTTCAGAGTATCCCGGTCAGAAAATCGAGAATCTCCCAGCCAGAATGCTATGGACCCCCTTCTTTTCTTTTCCCGGTCAGAAAACCGTGGAATCATTTTCAAAATATCCCGGCCAAAAAATCGTGGAACCTTTGTTAGAAAATCTCCTGGCCAGAAAACTATGGAGCATTTATTTCTAAAACTAGGTTTTAAAAATCAAGATTCTCTTGGCCAATACCGAAGAGTCTTTTTAATCATTTTCTGTGTCACAACTAACTCACGAAATTTTCCTAGTGAAACTGGGACAGAAAAATTTCGTTCGTTTGTTCATTTTGTTGTCTAAACAGGTTTGACCTCAGGACACAAGGATCGGGATAACCTACGAGTTGAGTCTCAATCAAGAATGAAGAAAAGAAGGAAAGAACCAAAAAGAAGACGAGTTCAAATGTTGGAGTAAACCGAGGCGCGGATTGCTTTGAATCTGATTGAAGTCACGAGTCCCGCCAATCCTATTTCACTCAATGTTACAAGAATAAACAAGCATGTACAGCTTGCCAGCATCAAAATTCAGATCGAGGTCTACAGCAAAATCAGCTAAGACTCAAGATCAAGTTCTTTCAAGAGAATCATAGATAGGAATCTTGTAACTCATAGTTGATAGCATAGCTAGCTTAGCTGTAATTTCTCTTTTGGTGTAATAAGGAGGTCAGTAAGCAGTAAGCAGCAACAGCAACAATGATAGCAACAGTAACAGCAAAGTGTTAGTCCACGGTAGTCTCAGCTACCAAAACTTCCCGAACTACATTGACCTGATTCCTGTTTAGCCCAGGATATGTAGGAGGCCTCCCGAAGCAAAGGCTAGGTCATGATCTTTTCAAAATACTTCACACGGAGTGCTCGAACGGGCAAAAATCGCTTGTATTTGCTCATTATTCTTTGCACGAAAACTCTTCGCGTTTCCGCGCAAAGAGGGGCAGCTGTGAGCACGTGATTTTTGCGCTACAAGAGAATCACTCCGCAAAATTCAATATAAAATAGTTTTGGGTTGTGTGTGATTTTTGTGGACTTTGCGTTATTTCTTTTACTGTTTGTATTTATCTGTGCCTGTTTATTTGTTTAAAATTAATAAAAAATAAAATAAAATACAAAAAATAAGTCGCATTTTGCATTTAGGATTTAATTCTACAACTAGGAGTAATCAAGTTTGTTTTACAAAAATAAAAATCACAAAAATAGGCATATTTCGCATTTTTTAGTATTTAATGTCAAAACTGCGCAATTTTATTTTAATTGGTGTTTATTGTGTATAATAATTATTTTTAGAAGTTTAATTAGTGTTTTTCGAGTTAACTTAGTTTATAACTTAATTTAGAATTTTAGTTATAATTAAAAGAAAAGAGAAAAAATAAGGAGAGCAAACTTGGATTGGGCCAATTTTCGGAATTGAAATTAGGCCCAAAAACTAAACCTACCCAACCCAAATATCCCAAACCCTACCCTTAATTTCAGCAGCCCCCTTTTTTATTTTCTGTCACATTTTACTCTCCCATTTGAAAGAAAGACGACTAAGTCTTCTTCTTCTTCTCCAAATAACCAAAACACAAAACCTAACCTAGCAAAACCCTAGCCGCCACAACTACCAACCACCAACCGTCCAAACGAACCGGCACAGTAGCTCGCCGGCCAGTTGTTGCTTCATTCTGTCACTGTCGCACTGGTCCAGCAGCCATGAACGATGGCAGCACCATCGACCAAGCTCCGAAACTACTGCGTCTAGCTGCCAACGACCACCTCTCTTCATCTCATTCGTTGTCCAGCTCCACGAACGACCAAACTGCCCTAAACAACCCTCCAAACAGCCCCCGTTTCTTCCTCTTGATGGAGAAACAACCATTGTCCGTCACCGGCAGCAGATCGTCGCGTCCAACAACATCCATGGCTACCACGAACGACCAAACTGCCATGAACGACCGTCAAAACAGCCCCATGTCGTCTCCTTCCCCCGTCACCAACCATGGAGCCGTCCGTTACCCTACTGTCCAAATGACCCTACTATTTTTATTGTCTTCAGCTGTTGTCCGTCATCCATGAACGAGCAGTGGTGAAACTCCATGAACGAACAACAATATTCACCAAGATCCGAGTTTGATGTGGGTTTGTTCAAATTTTCAGATTGTTGTTCTTAGATTAAATTGTTGGTTATGATTTTTGTTTTTTTCTTTTTTTTTTTTTTAGATTAATGTTTTTGGTTTAAAGTGTTAGTTATAATTTTTGTTTCGTTTATTTATTTTTCAGATTATCGCTTTCTGATTTGAAGTGTTGTTTGTAAATTTGTCTTGTTCATTAAATTCTTCTTCTTCCTCAAGACCTTTTATTCTGTCAGATCTTTTCTTCTTGAATTATTTGTGTGAATTTGACTTAAGGATTGGTTATAGCTGTTTTGATAGAAATCCAAAGTTTGATTAAGTAGGTTGCTGAATGGTACTCAACACTCCCTTAAGTTAATGAATAAACTAATTAAAATGGGGGGTTGTCCATTAGTGAAATCACGGCCTGTTTACGCAGTAAGTAGTGGAAACCAGAATCATATTGAGTTTAATATTGAAAATGTGCACTGCACATGAAAAAGTTAGTGGAATCTGCAGGGGCGACATGTTTTTCCACTACATTTCTTGAGCTTTAGAGTTTTTTATATAAAAGCTATGCTTAAACAATATTTGAGTGGGAAAATCAGAGGTTAAGTGGCCTGGACAATGTTTTAAAATGATTAAAAAGGGGCTGCTGGTTTGAGCACTAAGGCTATAAAAGGGACAGCACTCTGCACATAGAAAACAAGACAGATTTGAGAGATAATAGACCTTCAGGCAGATTTTTACACACATTTTTACAGATATTAGACATCTCTTCACACTCACAAAAAACAGATTTTTAAGAGAGAAAAAGCTAATGTTTTAAATATCTGATTTTTACCTTCCCTTTCATTTGGATTTTTCTTGAAACCTTGTAAGGATTATTTGGGTTACTGTTAGTCGAATCCAAATTCAACTATTTTGGTTTTGTATATTGGCTACCGTTGGTGGTTCTTAAATTGTTACACATTTCTGTTCGAAGTGTGTTTCGTTTAGTATTGTTGCTGGTGTTGGTATTGCTGTTGTTTGCTGTGTTTGGAGTTGCAATTGAGCTTCTCTTCTTTTGTTTTCTCTGTTTAAATCTCATGTATGAATTCGAAACGCAGTTGATGTAATTGTTTAAACCGAGAGATCAGGTTTTGGAAATGAAGTGCGATCCTGGAAATCGTAGTTAAAAAATGTATATTAGTGTTTTTTATTTTCATGTTCACCTAGACTTCATGTTTAAATTCAAATAAATCTTACCTTGTTGGGATTCTTGTAATTTAAATTAGGACTGTTTTAAAACTACAATATAATTTATATTATTAATTCAAAATACTGGAAGGATGACTGTTTCGATTAGCTGTTAGTTTCGAGCGCATAGAACTTTATATTGTTATAAATTTATAGTAGTTTATTTATGAGTTTAAAAATGGTCTCCAACAATTAATTATAGATATGACTCTGCTCCGAATTACTTTTAGGTGTTGAAACATTGTACAGAACTGGAAAGAATTCATGTTTACTTTCTTTTTAAATATGGACATTTTTGACATGGTAGAATTGGTATGGATTTAAGTTATTAATATTTAGCAAAGTTTTGGAAATAATTGAATTATCCTACTGTTTGTATGTTTAGGAAACTCATATCCTATATTAGTACGTTGTCTAGTTTTATCTACTTACTTAGTTAATTATTCACTTTTATTTTGAAGTCTTTGATTGATAATGATGACTAATAGAAGAAATCAACAGGAGCTATAGATTGTAATAGGTAAAATTAGCAAGCTGACCCATATTACATAGTGTAGTCTTTGAAGATAAATAATTCAAGTACTAAAATTGCACGCGTTAGTTTACGGGCCTTAAAATAATCTTAAATTAGTTTTTAATCTTAAAAATAATTTAGGTGGATTTTAAATAATTAAAAATCATGGCTATGTGTATAACCTCCGTGACATAATTTGCAAATGTGTAATCAATAATTAGTTGTATAATAATTAGATTATAAGCGGTATAGAAGAAATAAAATTGCACTATAGGATAACATGTATTCAAACGAGATATTTTTAGCCATTTATAATAATTGAAGTGACCGCGCTAGAACCACGGGATCCGGGGGTGCCTAACACCTTCCATCGGGTCAACAAAATTCCTTACTTAGAATTTTTGGTTCGCACACTTCATTTGGAAAGTCAAAATTTCCTCGATCCGGGATTTGAATAAATCGGTGACTTGGGACACCTTAATTCATTTCAAGTGGCGACTCTGAAATAAATAGAATAATCCCGTTTCGAATATTGTCACTTCAATTGGAAAAACTCCCTTGCACATTTTTACCCTTCGGGGTAGGGCGTGCCAAAAGGAGGTGTGACACTTACTTTACTCCCTATACCTTGTGTGCAGATACTGGGGTCCAAGACGGCTAGTTGATATCACTTGTTGCTGCTCAGTTTAGTCTCAGAGTGATTGAGGTAGTTGCCGGCATCCGCAGGACCCGATTTCTCCTTTGTTTATTTCCTTTACTCCTGCATTAGACTTGACATGCATAGGATGTTGTCATGTTGTATCTTGAGGCATAGACTTGCGACGGCAGATCCTTTTGGGTTGTTATTTCTGTTATTTGATTTTCCGCACTCACTTTATTATTATGAAAAGAAGAGTTTATACTTAAATTGAAAATTTTGAGTTTTAATTGGAATGGAAATGTGAAATGGTCGGGCTTGCCTAACAAGGTGTTGGGCGCTATCATGATCGGGTTTTGGGTCATGATAAGTTGGTATCAGAGCTTAGGTTATCGGGTTTCGCGAGTTATGAGCCGATTTAATAGAGTCTCGCGAATCTGTACAAAGACATCTGTACTTATCCTCGGGAGGCTGCAGAACCTTTAGGAATCACTTCATATTCTTAACATTCTTGTCGTGCGACTTTGTTGATCAGAAAATAAACTTCTCTATTCTATTCTCTCGCAAATGGCGAGAACACGGACTACCGGCTGTGGCAGACGACCACCATTGCCACCCACTAGAGGCCGTGCACGTGGCTGTGGTCGTGGTCGAGGCAGCGCAGCAGGGGAAGTACTAGTTGACCCACTAGTTTCCCCAATTAAGGATCAGCCTCCAGCTATAGAGGCACCAGCTGTGCCTATTGTGATTCCGGGTCTTTAGGAGGCCCTAGCTCAGATTGGTTTGCACCGGCTTGGATCAGGAAGTCTTGGACACTACTGCCGTAGCTACATCACAGACCGAGGGTCGTCATCAGACCCCCGCAGCTCGAACTCCAGAGTAGGTAGTGTAGGGTCTACAAACACTAGAGGCACCACTAGTTCAGCAGGTTGCCCCAGTCCAGCCAGTGGCCCCAGTTCAGTTGGTTGTTCTGGTTCAAGGTGATAGGGTCCCAGTGATACCAGAAGATGAGAAACGTCATCTGGAGAGGTTCACCAGGCTTTCACCTCCTACTTTCAGTGGTATTCCGGGCAATGACGCCCAGGGTTTTCTCAACAAGTGTCGACGTATGCTCCGTATAGTAGGGATCCTACAGTCGAGTGGGGTATCATTTACTACTTTTTAGTTCTCGGGAGCAGCCTTCACATGGTGGGAGGAATATGAGCGCTGTAGGCCGGCAGGTGCGACACCATTGACATGGCAGAAGTTCTCCACTATCTTTTTGGAGAAGTGGATACCACGGTCACAGATGGAGGAGCTACATAGGCAGATTGAGTGGCTTTGTCAGGGGGATATGTCTGTTATGTAGTATGAGGTGAGATTCTCAAAGTTAGCTCGATATGCTCCATGGATGGTTCCTACTGATCAGGAGAGGATCAGGCGATTTGTGGACGAACTTATTATCCTATTCGTATTTTGATGACTTGAGAGAGGGTCCTAAGTCATACCTTTGAGGATGCAGTGGATATTGCTCGCGACATTGAGACAGATCGTCATTAGGAGCGTGAGGAGAGGGAGGCCAAGAGTCCTCAAGGATCAGGTAGCTTCAGTGGTGCTCAGTCTAGAGGTCAGGGTCAGCAGAGCCGAGGTCGATCTTTTAAGCCTCCACAGCCTGCTCGCTCAGAGTACCGTAGGTCATCTTCTAGTCGAGGTTATTAGGGCTCTTATCAGAGCAAGCCATCTCTTAGTGCACTTCCAACGTAGAGTGCGTCTCAGGCTCTATCTACTTAGGGTTCGTCCCGGCCGAGTTCATCAGCTAGCCACTTTGGCGCGAGGGGTTCCCTTTAGTCCCAGCCCCCAGCACCCGGGAGTTGCTATGATTGTGGGGAGTTCGGGCACATGCGAGGGAGTGTCCCCACCGTGTATCTTGTTCATCTCAACAGAAGGGCCAACCTTTATCTTCAGCACCCACCTCGCCAGCTAGGGGTGAGGGTCAGGCAGCTAGGGGTCGCCCTAGGAGAGGAGGCCGATTTGGTGGCAGTCAGGCTCGATTCTATGCTCTGCAGGGCCATTCGGATGACGTTGCTTCGGATGTTGTTATTACATGTATTTTTTTAGTATTCCACAGGGATGTCTCAGTTTTATTTGATCCTGGTTCCACTCATTCCTATGTATATTCGTACTTTTCTCATCATTTGGGTAAGACTTGAGGGTATCTTGCGTTGCCTACATATGTATCTACCCCGGTGGACGATACTATTACAGTGGACCATGTGTATCGGTCATGTCTTGTTACTATTGGGGGTCTGGAGACCCGAGTTGATTTTATGCTATTGAGCATGGTTGATTTCGATGTTATTTTGGGCATGGATTGGCTATATCCGTGCTAAGATATTCTAGACTGTCATGCGAAGACAGTAACATTGGCTATGCTGGGTATCCCGAGGATCAAGTGGCACGATATGACTGATTATGTACCCAACAGGGTAATTTCTTTCTTAAAGGCCTTGTGGATGGTTCGGAAAGGATGTTTATCGTATTTGGCATTTGTGAGGGATGTTGGAGCTGAGACTCATGGCCTTGATTCTGCTCCCGTTGTGAGTGGTTTTCTAGATGTTTTTCTGTCGGACCTGTCGGG
This sequence comes from Nicotiana noctiflora, assembly GCA_032618575.1. Lineage (NCBI taxonomy): Eukaryota > Viridiplantae > Streptophyta > Magnoliopsida > Solanales > Solanaceae > Nicotiana > Nicotiana noctiflora. Next base: position 294,478 of record JASVEL010004936.1, on the reverse strand, counting down.
CATGCCGCCGGACAGGGATATTGATTTTAATATTGACCTGGTGCCTGGAACACTACCTATATCTATTCCTCCTTATCGTATGGCATCAACTGAGTTAATGGAATTGAAGGAGCAGTTTCAGGAACTCCTAGATAAGGGTTTTATTCGGCCGAGTGTGTCACCGTAGGGTGTATCGTTCTTGTTTGTCAAGAAGAAAGATGGTTCAATAAGGATGTGTATTAATTGCAAGCAGCTGAACATGGTAACTGTGAAGAACAAGTATCCTCTACCGCGCATTGATGATTTGTTTGATCAGCTCCAGGGAGCAAGGGTATTCTCAAAGATTGATCTTCATTCAGGCTATCACCAGTTGAAGATGAAGACAACTTTCAAGATGAGATATAGGCATTATGAGTTTCTAGTTATGTCTTTTGGGCTGACTAATGCCCCAGCCTCATTTATGTATTTGATGAATAACGTGTTCCGGCCGTATCTGAATTCCTTTGTGATTGTGTTTATTGATGACATCTTAGTGTACCCTCGTAGCCAGAAGGAGCATTCTCAACATTTGAGAGTAGTATTGCAGAGGTTGATGGAGGAGAATCTTTATGCAAAGTTCTCCAAATGTGAGTTCTGGCTTGAGTCTGTGGCTTTTTTGGGACACATGGTGTCCAGTGATGGTAAGCAGGTGGATCCGAAGAAGATAGAGGCGGTGCAGAGTTGGCCTAGACGGACCTCAGCCACTGAGATCCGCAGTTTCCTTGGGTTGACAGGATATTATCGTCGGTTTGTTCATGGATTTTCTTCTATTGCATCACCTTTTACTAAGTTGACTCAGAATGGTGCTCCATTTGTGTGGTCCAAGGAGTGTGAGGAGAGCTTTCAGAAGCTCAAGACAACATTAACCACGACTCCAGTTCTGATATTGACATCAGCTTCAAGTTTCTACACCGTGTATTGTGATGCCTCGAGAGTTAGCATTAGATGTGTGTTGATGTAGGAGGGCAGGGTTATTGCTTATGCTTCTCGCCAGTTGAAGCCCCATGAGAAGAACTACCCCGTGCACGATCTGGAGTTAGCAGCTATAGTTCATGCTCTGAAGATTTGGAGGCACTACTTGTATGAAGTTTCTTGTGAGGTGTATACTGATCATTGCAGCCTTCAACATTCGTTCAAACAGAAAGATCTTAATATGAGATAGGGAGGTGGCTTGAGTTGCTTAAGAATTATGACATTACCATATTGTATCATCCGGGGAAGGCCAATGTAATGGCTGATGCTTTGAGCCGAAAGGCGGTTAGTATGGGCAGCTTGGCGTATATTCTAGTTAGGGAGAGGCCCTTTTTGGTGGATGTTCAAGAGTTGGCCAATCGGATGGTGAGATTGGATATTTCAGAGCCGAGTCGGGTGTTGGCTTGCGTTGTTGCTTGGTTTTCTGTATAAGATTGCATCAGATAGCATCAGTATAATGATCCACATTTTCTTTAACTTAAGGACAGAGTTCAACATGATGATGCCAGGGATGTGACTATTGATAGTGTTGTTGTATTGAGAATGAAGGGCCGGATTTGCGTGCGCAATGTTGATGGACTTCGAGAGTTGATACTAGAGGAGGCTCACAGCTCGCGATGTTGCATTCATTCGGGGGTCGCGAAGATGTATCGGGACTTGAGACAATATTACTGGTGGAGGAGGATGAAGAAGGATATTGTGAGTCATGTAGCCCATTGTCTCAACTGTCAGCAGGTCAAGTATGAACATCAGATACCGGGCGGCATTCTTCAGCGTATGGTTTTTCCTGAGTGGAAATGGGAGCGAATTACTATGGAATTTCTGAGTGGTCTCCCTCAGATTTCGAGGAAGTTTGACTCAGTTTTGGTGATTATTGATCAGCTTAGCAAATCCACACACATCATTCCAGTATGTACTACTTACTCATCGGAGCGGTTGGCAGGGATCTTTATTCGAGAGATTGTCAGGCTACAAGGGGTTCCAATGTCTATTATCTCTGATAGAGGTGCTCAGTTCACTTCTCAGTTCTAGAGGGCAATTTAGCGATAGTTGGGTACGCAGATAGAGTTAAACACATCATTCCATCCTCAGACGGACCGACAGTCTGAGTGCACTATTCAGATCTTGAAGGATATGTTGCATGCCTCTGTTATCGATTTTGAAGGTTCATTGGATGATTTTTTGCCGCTTGTAAAGTTTTCCTGCATATACAGTTATCAGTCGAATATTCAGATGGCCCCGTGTGAGGCGTTGTATGGTAGACGGTATAGATCTCCTGTAGGATGGTTCGAGCCTGGCGAGGCTAGATTGCTAGGGATTGAGATGGTTCAGGATGCCTTTGAGAGAGTGAAGTTGATCAAGAAGAGGCTTGGCACAACACAGTTGCGCCAGAAGAGTTATGCGGACCGGATGTGATGTGTCATATATGGTAGGGCGAGAAGGTATTGTTGAAGGTTTCGCCCATGAAGAGTGTTATGTTGTTTGGGAAGAAAGCGAAGCTGAGTCCTAGGTTCATTGGCTCTTTTGAGATACTTAGGAGGATTGGAGAGGTGGCATATGAGCTAGCTTTGCCACCCAGCTTGTCTAGTGTGCATCCGGTATTCCATGTGTCTATGCTCCGAAAGTATGTTGGGGACCCGTCTCATGTGTTAGATTTCAGCACGGTTCAGTTGGATGATGATTTATCATATGGTGTGGAGCCGATGGCTATTTTGGGTTGACAGGTTCGAAAGTTGAGGTCCAAAGATATTGCTTCAGTAAAGGTGCAATGGAGAGGTCGGCCCATAAAGGAGGCTAATTGGGAGACCGCGCAGGAGATGCAAAGTAGATATCCCCACCTATTTGAGACTCCAGGTATGTTTCTTGACCCGCTCGAGGATGAGCTTTTGTTTTAGTAGGGGAGTATGTGACGACGCGGCCCATCATCACGTGAGTAACCGCCCCGTTTCCTCCTTAATGTTGCTTCATGTTTCAATATTGGTAGAGTTGATCGGGTTTAATCGAGTTGGTTTTAGTTGTCAATGAGGCACATAGCCTCTTAGAAAGAAGCTTATTTTAGAAAAGTCAACTGAAAGTTGAGTATGTGGTTAGAGGGCTCGAATGCAAATTTCGGTGATTAAGTTAGCTTCGGGGGATGATTTATGACTTAGGATAGTGATCGAAATCGAATTTGGAGGTCCGGTGTAGAAATAGGTTAGAATTGGCGAAGTTAGAATTTTGGTGAATTTCGGTTGATATATGAGATTTTGATCCGGGGGTCGGAAAGGAATTACGAGTGTTGTAGTAGCTTCATTAGGTGATTTTGGATATGTCTGCAAATTTTCAGGTCATTCGGACGTCGTTTGGTCGGATTTTTGATCGAATGAGAGTTTCGGAAGTTTAAAGAAAACTTAGGCTTGAATCCGTCGTGATTTGATGGTTTTCATGTTAATGGACGTATTTTGATGATTGTAACAAGCTCGTATGGTATTTTAGAGTAGGTTGGTATTTTTGGTTGAGGTCCCGGGGGCCTCGGGATGAATTCGGGTGGTCAACGGGCTAATTTCTAAACTTGAGAACAGCAGATTTTTAGTTAAAGTTGCAGAAGAAATTCCATCTACGTGTTCGCGTGAGGTAGGATGTGAACACGTAGAGTAATCTGGAGAGGGACTGGAATTTGGCCATCACGTTCGCATAGGGCAGGCTTGCTTGGGCGTTTAAGAGGAAGGTTGTGCATCACGGAACGCATGGGGTCAGACGCGTTCGCGTAGTGTAAGTTTCTGGTGCATCATGATCGCGGGAAAGTTGACGCGTTCACGTAAGGGAAAATTTTAGTCAGAGAAATTTATTCATCGCAAATACGGAAGGTCGACCGCGTTCGCATAGAAGGAAGACCTGGGCGTCAGATTTCATTTAAGGGTTATTTCATTCCTGACGTATGCCATTTTTCCATCATTTTCACACTACCTTGAGAGCTTGTTGGTAGAATTTGAAGGGGATTTTGACGGGAATTAATTGGAGGTAAGTCTCGTGGCCTAGATACGTCATTTAACCGAAGAATCATACATTAATTCTTTGAATTTGGGTATAAAATTGAAGAAGTTAGGGTTTGGTTTTTGCTATGTAAATTTGGGATTTGGTGGCCCATTTTAACTCCGATTTTGATAAATTTTATATGTACAGATTCGTGGAAAGATGTGGATTCTGAAAATGTGAATTTCGTAAAGTTTTGAGAAGTGAGTCTGGGGCTCGGGTTTTGCCAACTTCGTGTTTTTTGGTGATTTCCGAGTCCTTTTAATTGGGTTATGTCCCATAAGCTTATTATAACCTATTCTTTGTGGTTTTGGTTAGATTCTACACTCAAGGAGGTCGATTTGCAAGGAAAGCAAAAGGTTAGCTAGGATTTAGGCCGGGTTGAGGTGAGTAATGGTTATGAGTGATATACTCAGGGTTTTAAACCTCATAGTTGCACTATACGATGCTATGTTGAGATGAAACATGCACCGTGTGATGAGCGTGGTGATATTGTGGCTGGAGATTCGGACTTCATCTATCCCGTTTGATGGCTTGTTGTACTTTTTGACTGAGACTGAGCTTATATCCGTCCATTTTGGACTAGTTGCCATGTTTGGGGCCTTGTGCCTATCTATAGAACCCTTAGGGGAGCCTGTTGAGCTAATTGACCACATTTTACCTATTGAACACATACTCTCAGTCATATCCTTAATTGTAAAACATAATATGAACCAGTATCAGCAAATTGCACTCTAAATGAGAAATACCTAGGGTTGAATACCATGTCTTAGTTGAGTGGGTCCATGAGGCCAAGTCTATATTGACTAAGAGGGGTCAAGGACCCCATAGTGAGGTATTTGATATATACCGATCGGGCTGTACGCCGTAGCAGTATATACATATACATGTATTGGATCGGACTGCACGCCGCAGTAGTATATATATATATATATATATATATATAAATATATATGGATTGGACTGCACGCCACAATATTATAGCGCTCGGGCTGAAGGAGCCCCTCCGGAATTCACACACACCCCTAGTGAGCGCACTTTACTATTATATTGGATCGGGCTGCATGTCGCATATTATGTATATATATATATATATATATATATATATATATATATATATATATATATATATATATATATATATATATATTCGGATCGGGTTGCACACCACAACATTATATATGATATCGGATCGGGCTGCACGCCGCAGCAGTATTAGTATGGATCGGGCTACACACCGGAGCAGTGTTGGAAAACTGTTGGACAATAGGAGACTGGTACTGGATTTTCCCCTTTTAGAAATGCTCCTACCCGTGCTGTTATTTATAGAACTGCATAGTATTCTTACAGGATTTCTTTCTTTTAGTTGTTATTTATTGCTATTACTCACTGAGTTAGAGTACTCACTTTACTCCCTGCACCTTGTGTGCAGATACAGGGATCCAAGAGGCTAGTTGATATCACTTGTTGCTGCTCCGTTTAGTCTTCGAGTTATCGAGGTAGCTGCCAGCGTCCGCAGGACCCGATTTCTCCTTTGTTTATTTCCTTTACTCATGCATTAGACTTGACATGTATATGTTGTTATCCCGTTGTATCTAGAGGTTCAGACTTACGATGACAGATCCTTTTGGGCTGTTATTTCTGTTATTTGGTTTTTCGCACTCACTTTATTATTATGAAAACATGATTTTATACTTAAATTGGAAATTTTGAGTTTATTAATTGGAATGGAAATGTGAAATGGTCGGGCTTGCCTAACAAGGTGTTGGGCACCATCACGACCGGGGTTTGGGTCGTGACAGCTGAATAAGTGGGGATATCTACTCCGTATGTCCTCCTCAAACTCCTAGGTCGCTTCCTCGACCGGTTGGCCCCTCCACTGGACCCTTATTGTAAAAATCCTCTTGGACCTCAACTGGCGATCATGTCTATCAATAATGGCCACTAGCTCCTACTCGTAGTCCAAACTCTCATCTAACTGAATGGTACTGAAGTCCAACACATGTGATAGGTCCGCATGATACTTCCGAAGCATTGATACATGAAAAACTTGATGAACTCCCGATAGACTGGGAGGTCAAGCAAGATCATAGGCAACCTCTCCAACCCGCCTCAACACTTAAAAGGGACCAATAAACCTTGGGCTTAGCTTTCCCTTCTTCCTGAACCTCATAATGCCCTTCGTCTGCAAGACTTTCAAGAGAACCTTCTCGCCAATCATGAATGATATATCACGCGCCTTCTGATTCGTGTAACTCTTCTGTGTGGACTGAGCTGTGTGGAGCCTCTCTTGAATCAACTTTACCTTGTCCAAGACATCCTGTACCAAATCTGTAACAAGTAACTTAGCCTCACCAGGTTCAAACTACCAGATAGGAGAACGATAATGTCGACCATATAAAGCCTCATAGAGGCCATTTCTATGCTTGACTAATAACTGTTGTTGTATGCAAATTCTACTAAAAGCAAGAACTAATCACAGTGCCCTCCAAAGTCAATCACACATACTCTAAGCATATCCTATAAAATATGAAATGTCCGCTTCGAGTGCTCGTAGGTCTGAGGATGGAATGTCGTGCTAAGCTCTATGCGGGTCCCCAACTCACTCTGAACGGTTCTTCAGAAATGGGAAGTGAACTAAGGGCCTCTGTCTGATATGATGGAAACTCGCACACCGTGCAATGGAACTATCTCCCGAATATAAATCTGAGCATATCTCTCCATTGTATAGGTAGTCGCCATAGGAATGAAATGGTCCTACTTGGTCAACCTATCCACATGACCCACATTGAATCAACCTTTCGCAAAGTCCGTAGCAACCTAACTACGAAATCCATAGTGATACGTCCCACTTCCACTCTAGAATGGGCATCTGCTGAAGTAGGCCACCTGGCTTCTGATGCTTATACTTTACCTGCTATCAATTTACACATTTAGCTACATACTCGGCGATGGGCTTCTTAGTCCTTCGCCGCCAATAATGCGGCCTCAAATCATGGTACATTTTTGTGGCACCTGGATGATTGGAATACCTCGAACTGTAGGCCTCTTCTAGAATCCTCTCCTTGAGACCGTTAACAATAGGAACACATAGACGGCCCTGAAGCCGCAACACGCAACCTCGCCAATAGAAACCTCTTTGGCACCTCCCTGAAGTACCATCTCTCTAAGAACCTCCAAATGTGGATCATCATACTGTTTGGGCCTTAATCTCCCCCGATAACGAGGACTGAGCAACCACACATGCTAGAAGCTGGACTCTGAAATGTCCAACCTCACAAGTCTGTTATCCAAGTACTGGATGTCCAGATCTAGGGGCATCTCCTCCGCTGGAATGGATGCCAAGCTACATATACTCTCTGCCTTTCTGCTCAAGGCATTCGGGACCACATTCTCCTTGCCCAGATGATAAAGAATGGTAATATCATAATCCTTAAGTAAATCAAGCCACTTGCGTCGCCTCAAATTAAGGTCCCTCTACGTGAACAGATGCTGCAAGCTACAGTGATCGGTATAAACCTCACAACGCACCCCATACAAATAGTGCCTCCATATTTTAAGAGCATGAACAATCACTGCCAACTCCATATCGTGCACAGGGTAATTCTTCTCATAAATCTTCAGTTGACACGAAGCATATGCAATAACTCTCCCCTCCTACATCCACACATCCCAAACCAACACGTGAAGCGTCACAATATATCGTATACATCCTTGCACAAGAAGGCAAAACAAGAACTGGTGCTGTAGTCAAATCGGTCTTGAGCTTCTGAAAGCTCTCCTCACAGTCGTTGGACCAATTGAATGGAGCACACCAATCTGGTCAAAGGTGACACAATTAATGAAAAGCCCTGCACAAATCGCCGATAATAACCTGCTAATCCTAGGAGACTTGATCTCGATCATTGAAGTGGGATGTGGCCAACTCTGAGCTGCCTCAATCTTCTCGATATCCACTTTACTAACCTTTCCTGATACAGCATGCCCCAAGAATGTCACTGACTCAAGCCAAAACTCACACTTGGAGAACTTAGCATATAACTTTTGTTCTCGCATTGTTTGAAGCACTACCCTCAAATGTTGTTCATGCTCCACCAAGCTACGTGAGTATATGAAGATGTAATCAATGAAGACGATAACATAAGAATCAATATAAGGCCTGAATACCCGGTTTATCAGATCCATAAATGCTGCTGGGGCATTAGTCAAACTGAAGGACATCACCAAAAACTCATGGTGACCATATCTAGTCCCAAATGTAGTGTTCGAGACATTTGAGTCCCGAATCTTCAGCTGATGATACCTTGAACTCTTAGAGAACACCCTAGCACCATGCAGCTGGTCAAACAAATCATCAATACAGGGCAATAAATACTTGCTCTTGATGGTGACTTTGTTCAACTGGTGGTTATCAATGCACATCTGCATCGTCCCATCCTTCTTCTTCACAAATAGCACTGGCGCACCCTAAGGCAATACACTGGGCCTAACAAGCCCGTTTACTAAAAACTCCTCTAGCTGTTCATTAAACTCCTTTAACTTCTTAGGAGCCATATGATACAGTGGAATAGATATAGGTTGAGTGCCCGGAGCTAAATAAATACATAAATCAACATCATGATCCAGAAGCATGCCAGGAAGATCGGAAGGAAAAACGTCGGTGAACTCTCGGACTACTAGCACTGATTCAATCATCGAAGACTCTGCGGTGATGTATCAAACATAAGCTAAATAGGCCAAACACCCCTTCTCAACCATGTGTCGAGTCTTCAGAAAAGAACTAACCCTGCTAGGCATATTAACTGTGGAACCCTTCCACTCCAACCTCGTCGATCCTGGCATCACTAGTGAGAGATTCTTGGCATGACTGTCAAGGATGGTGTGATATGGGGATAACTAATCCATGCATAGAATGATCTCAAAATTAATCATACTAACCAACAGAAGGTTTTCTCTAGTATCGAAGTCACAGAAAGTGACCACACAGGACTGGTATGTCCGATCCACAACCACAGAATCACCCACCGGAGTGGATACACGAACACGAGTGCCCAAAGGCTCAGGAGGAATGGCTAGGAAATGAGAAAATAGAGAGGATACATATGTGTAAGTAGACTCTGGATCAAATAATACCAAATCATCTCTACCACTGATGGAAATAATACCTATGATGACGACATCTGAGGCCAATGCATCTAGCTTGGCCGAAAGAGCATAGAACCTAGCTGGAGCGCCGGTTGTTTGGCCTCCATCATACTAAGTAGTAGCTGGCCCTGTCTGGCCTTCACCTCTAGGATGGCCTCTACCCGTCTGCCCTCCACCTTTAGGTGGCTGGGCAGCTGGTGCTGAACTCATGGGCTGTTGACCCTATTGCATTACCTTACCCCGAAGTTTGGGGCAGTATCTCCTAATATAAATGGGATCTCTACACTCAAAACAACAGCGAGGCGGCAACCTACTTCCCTGATGGCTTGCCCTGATGTCCCGTAGACCCGCTGGAAGAAGGCAGAATAGTTGGTGGATGACATGAACTCTCTGGCCTGGCATTGAAGTAAGAATTAGGAGGACCCTGAATAGTTGGTGGGCTATAGGAACTCTCTGGCATAGCACTGAAATAGGGGTGCGCTGGAGCCCCCCAGGAAGGAGGTAGTGCTGAAACTGGAGGCCTACTAGGCTGGCCCCTCCAAAATTGACCCCTGTCCCTAGCTGGGGCACCTCGAAAGTCACCGGAGAACCTAGCTCTTTTATCCTGCTGTATCTGCTCTCTACCCTTCAAGCGATATGCCTCAATCCGGCGAGTGATCGCGACTACTAGCTTGTACTTTGTACCCATCTCCACCTCTCAGGCCATACAAAATTGAATACTGGGGTGCAATTTAGCGACAAACCTCTGCACTCTCTTTGCATCTATAGGAAGTATCATAAGTGCATCGCAGGACAACTCAGAAAACCTCGCCTCAGAGTTAGTTACAGACATCTGACCCTGCTCAAGGTGCTCAAACTGATACATCAGCTCCTCCCTCTCAGAGGGGAGGATGTACCTATCCAAGAACAACTGTACGAACTAAACCCAAGTGATGGGAGGAGAACCCGCTGGTCTGCCAAGAACATAGGATTGCCACCATCTACGGGCCTTTCCCTTGAGCTAAAAAGTAGTGAAGTCAACTCCATATGACTCCAATATCCTCATGTTGTGCAGTCTGTCCCTGCACCTGTCAATGAAGTCTTAGGCATCCTCGTGACGCTCACCCCCGAAGATTGGAGGGAGAAGCCCGGTCCATCTGTCCAATAACTTCTATGGATCAGCCTCTACAGATGGCCTGGGCTGGGGTGCCACTACAATGACTGGCTGAGCCCCATCTTCGGGTAGTGCACCCGGAGTTTGATGCAGTGCAGCTCCATGACCTGGAGCATGAGCAGTAGGGTGTCAGGGCTCCCCCTCCTGCCTATGAAGCACCTGGGTCTGCTAGAAATAAACCAACCTAAGTTTAAGTGTCCATGAACTGTGGCATACGACCCATGACCTCCTGAAATCCCAATGCTTTCATGATATTCGCCGGGGTAGGCTCAATTGCGGGCATCTCGCCCTCCTCCTCAATAACAGGATCCTCCACAGGATCTGCTAGTGGTGCAACTAGAAAGCTCTAGGACGCCCTTGTCCCGTACCACGGGCATGTTCCCCCTTCCCTTCCCTCTACCCAAGCCTCTAGCAATAGAGGGAGCAGCTCCTGTTGGGTCCGGAACATATGTCGTGTGAGTCCTCGCCATCTGTGAGAGAAGAGAAGAGGGAAATTTAGTACCATATGCACTGCACGATAGGAAACGAATAAAGAGTAGTCTTTCCTAATACCCTATAGCCTCTCGAAGATAAGTACAGACGTCTCCGTACCGGTCAATAAGGCTCTATCAGGTTTGCCCATAACTCGTGAGACCTACGTGAACCTAGTACTCTGATACCATATTGTCACGGCCAAATTCCACAATGGGTCATGAGGGCGCCTGACACCCTTGTCAGGCAAACCAATGCGGAAACATTACTAAAATTCTTAAGTTGCTTCTAATTAAAAATAAGTGGAATAAGAACTTGACTTGAAATTTAAACAAGAAGGACAAAATATTGTAAATAATATAAGTACACAACCCCAAAATAATTGTCTTCCAAGTGTGTTCCAGAACCTGGTGTCACAGGCTACGGGCAACTATTAGAATACACATCCAAAAGAATATCATATTATCGTACCATCTGAATTTGAATAGACAGAAAATAAAAGTATAAAGGAAGGACCTCTTCGGTTGTGGATCGACATGGAGGAAAAACAGTTCAGAGTAGAAGTCCAAGTCTGCTCACGGGCGCGCACTAGGGTGATAACCAAATCACCAACCTCAGTACCTATACATTTGAGTACAAAAGTATAGTATGAGTACATAAATAATATGTACCCAGTAAGTATCCCGTAGGGGTGTGCATTCGAATCGGTTTATCGATAAATCGAATCGATTATTTGTTATCGGTTTATCGATATCGGTTTATCGATTTATCGATTTCGATTTCGATTTCGAAATTTTCCTTATCGAGTTATCGATTTCGATTTCGATTTGTCCACTTCGGTTTATCGGTTTATCGATAAACCGATAAGATATATTCAAAAGACTAATATACCCTTATTTTATAATACTATTACAACCCTTTCCTTCACTTAACCCTAATACCCTAGTATTATTTCCTTAATTCCTTCAGCCGCTTGCCCGCAATATCTCCATTCTCCAGTCCAGTCTTCAGCGTTTTCTTTCAATTCGCCACTCGCCACTCGCCTCGCCACCATCGAATAGAGATTTGGTATGTCGGAAAGATAGTCTCCATTGATTATCGTCGTTTCAGGTACTCCTAAGTTCTTTCTTCAACTTTTTCTTTTCTCTTAATCTCTTCAATTTGAAGGAATGCTTTCTGTGTAAATTTTTCTGTTTCGTTGAGATCCATACATGTTGAGATCTTAAATTCTTGATATACTTTTTGGGTATAAAATTTCTTGTTGGAGGTTTTGGGTCTCAGAAAATAGGCGAATCTTGGATTGCAATGAAGACAACGGGGAAATTCTTCACGATTGGGCTAGTAACATCATGGTATTCGTCGAACATTGGGGTTTTGTTGCTGAACAAGTATTTGCTAAGCAATTATGGGTTCAAATATCCAATATTTCTTACCATGTGTCATATGACGGCTTGTTCTTTGCTAAGTTATATAGCCATTGCTTGGATGAAAATGGTATGGTACCAATGCAGAAATTTGTAACTGTGAAATTGGTACAGTTACTACTAGTTAACTAGTCTATGAAAATTACGTATAAATGGAATTATAGTAGTAGTACTAAACTAAAAGCAGTAGCCGAGCCCTCATTCTTTTTTTTAGTAGTAGTACTAAACCAATTCAGTATTGCAATTTTAACAATCTTTAGTATTGCAATTTTTACACTGAATCAGATATATGAATTTTGTATGTGTAAGAAACTTATTTAAATTGATTTCTTTCCGGCCATAATTTGTAGGTCAAGAGCGAAGAGTGTTGACTTCGTCTTGCTTTGCTTCATTCAACTCGTTTAAAACTGTAAGTTACATTCTTCATTCACTTTGTAGGTCAAGAGCGTTGAAACTCTAGTGTGCCTTCAAGATTGGCTTCGGAGTGAATTGCTTCCTGTAAATGTTGAGGAAGATTTAGATTTTCTCGAGACACTCGAGGAAGGTATGTATATTTTAATTAGTTTTATTGTATTGCTTAAGATATTTAAATAATATATTAATTGCTTGACTTGTTAATATATATTCTTATTAGATTTTACTAATCTTGGCAAAGAAGCTTCCACCGACGATGTTTGCTAGAGTTTGTTAGCCGCTGTGTAAGTTCTCCATTTTTCTTCTGAATTATACTAATTCTGCTGTTGTTTGCTTGAGAAATTTGAGGCTGATGTTGCTCGAAAACTGTTCCGCTCGAAAATTTGATTCCGGGTTCATTTTCTGCTGTTTGATTCCAGTTTCACTGCTGTTTGCTATAAAATGGACTGATTAGGTTAATTTTCACTGTTGTTTGCTATAAAATGGGCTGATCAGGTTAATATTCACTCGGCGTTAAAATTTGAGAAGTATTGGCGTTAAGTCTGTTGTTTTCACTGTTGTCTGCTGTTTTCACTGCTGTCTGCTAAAATAAAATTGACTAGGCTGTTAATTTTCTGCGTTGCACTCTGCTGTTGCTGAATGCTTGTTACACTCTATTGTTGCTGAATGCTTGTTAAGTAGAGTCACTTTTCAATTTGGTTATTGCAATGACTATTGTTGAATTTGGTTTTGCAGATGGACTCAATCTTGCAGATGGACTATTGCAATGACTGCTGTTGCTGAATGATTGTTGTAGAGTGTTATTAAATCTTGATCACTGCGTCACTCTTTTTCCTTGTCGGACTGTATATGCTAAGCTCAAAATCCTGGAGCAAAAGCACAATTTACTTCAGAGGGAGTGAAAAGGAAACGATATAAGAGAACTAAAAAAGGGATTGTATCATTTCTCTAAGAACCCTTCTAATTTATCTGGCAATGCAAAGTTAACAGTATAGCTAACCCTGCTATTTAAATTAGAGCAAGATAATTCCATTGAATCATGGGCTATAGGAGGAACCAACAGAATCACCATACACGATTGATGAGTAAGGCTGTGAGGGAATAAAACAAATAAGAGTAAAATGGTAACCCCAACTGGAGAACTAGGCCATAAAAATCACTTCACAGATCAATTGTTCATCAGTGCCCGAAAGATGCTATAGGGTAGAACTAATTATGCTTCATTACTTTCTAGTTTTATTAATGCTGGAGATACCCCTCCCCCACTTTTTTGTCAGGTTTTGCTACAATTATGACCCAACCCCAACCCCTTTAATACTGTGATAAGTTATTGAAGGTCTTGTTCAAAAATATTTTCATTGAATTTCGTAAATTTTCTTATTGATGTTATCGATAACCGAATCGATAAGCCCCCAAAATCGATAAATCGAAATCGAAAAAATCGAAACCTTATTGAAACGATAACAATAAACGTATGTATAAATCGATAATCGATAAGTAATTATCGATAAGGGTCAAAATCGAATCGATAAATCGAATGCACACCCCTAGTATCCCGTCTAATCTCGAAGAAGTAGAGACGAGAGTTCGACTTGATACTCATTAGGGTCAACAATATTTCAAAGTATAATATTATCAATAAAGAATTACTAATAAGCAACATTTTATAACAACACATACAGATTCTATCCTCACAATATTTCTAGTTAATCATTTACTTCCATTAAAATTATCAACTTATTTCGGGCCAAGAAAGGAAATATCAACATTTAGCACTCTTAGGCAAATAATATAAACATGCGTGATTATGCCAAGGCAGCGGCTCGATCCAATAGAATAAACAGTGCACTTGCCGAGGGTCGATAGCACGCCTATAGATGCATCTATTTATACTGAGTCGATCGGCCCGATCCACAAATAAGGAGAGAATATCAAGTATTCACATAAGGCACATCAATAGTCATTAATGCCAAGCAAGACTTCACAATTATACATGTACGTTCTTATTCCTTTCTAAATACCTGGCATATCCTAGGTGCTCGAAATAACAAGATAATATAAAGATTTATGTAAACAAGCATGACATGGGTCCTAAACTACATGGACAATTAACATAGTAGTAGATACGCACAGACTCTTGTTAGCTAGAGCGTGCGTAGCCCCCGCATTTAGAAACGTCCTATGGGGATAATTCCCTCTTACAAGGTTAGAAAGGAGACTTACCTCGCTCCAAAGCACACTTCCAAAATAAAAAAACAAGTCCAAGCCCTCAAGTCGGAGCCAAACGATCACAAACTAGTTAAAGGAAGTAAGGACTAATTAATATAGGCCCACAAGATCAATTCCTAGCTATTTAAGCAAATCCCTAACCATTTACATGAATTCCCCAAATTCCAACCCCTAGCCAACCTGCTCGGATTCCTGAATTTTTCGAAGCAAGTTGTTCTCTACAACCTAAGGATGCTTAATATGTGATTTCTAGTCCATTTCATAACAAATTTCATGATTAAATCTTAGTTTTATTAAAATCCTAGGTCTAGGTCTAGCTCTAGCCCTTGATTTTACTTAGTTTTTTAGTGTTTAATCTACCTAATGTACATGTATTTAAACTAAGGATGAATGGGAATTACCTACCTTACAATGTTTTGTTGAAACCCTCTCTTTGGGAACACCCAAATCGCCTAAGTGTGGAGTTGTGAATGAAATAAATGGCTTGTGTTCGAATTAAATGAGCTCTCTGCCCTAGCGATTTTCGTTTCTACGGTGCCCTGGCCGCTCCTGCAGAAGCCGCTTATGCGGTGTTGGCCCAATTTGGATGCACTACTTCTGTGGTCGATTTCCGTGTAAGAGGAACCGCTCATGCGGTTTCCCTGAGCCTAACCCCTGGCCACATCTGTGATCATCTGTATGCATCTGCAGTACCGCTTCTGCTATCCAAGAACTGCAGATGCGGTTATGATAGAAGCAGCATTGCTTCAGCTATTCCTCAACTTTCTGACTTCACTCGTTTGACGCTCGGGGCTTCTAAGCCCCACCCGATCATTCTGATAAGTCTAGTCATGAGGCGGACCTACTCGAACCTTCGAAACTACCGAAACAACGCTAAATCTTGGAATTACCCCTAAAACAAATGAATCAAACTATTGAAATTCAAGTTCTTAATTTTTCTCTAACTGGTCAAAACACCCTTAAACTACTCGGATCGATACTAAATTTTACGGGTAAGTCTTAAGTGATATTTCGAACCTGGACCAAGTTTCGCAACCAAAATCCGAGCCCGACACCTAGGAAATTTATTAATACTTAGTTTCTTTAATTCTTTAAAACTTCAATTTAATAATTCACATAAAAATTCATTACTTGGGCTAGGGACCTCGAAATTCAATTTCGAACTTACGCCTAGGTCCCATATTTTTCTACGGGCCCTCCAGGACCGTCAAATTATGAATTCGGGTCTGTTTCCCAAGAAGGTTGACCGAAGTCAAACTTGCCCTTTAAGAAAATCTTAAGGAACCAAATAGGCATATTTTTACTAAAAATTCTTCCAACTCCCAAACCAATCGCCCCCGCAAGTCGTAAATTAGCTAAAGCAAGTACGTAAGGCTTTATTTATTTGAACGAGGTTCTATAATACAAAATGACCAGTTGAATCGTTACAACTTTTTTCATTTTTCTTTTGTTTTGGGTACCTAATGTGAAATAACTTGCCATAGATGAACATGGATTGGACCTTTTATTAAGAGGAATTTTGAGAAACCGCTATTGTTTAGTGGCTATTAACTTCCTATAGCTACTATGTACATAATTATTTTTTATAGCTACTATTTAGTTGTTATGGTAGTGTATTCGTTATATTCACGCTGCTGTATTCATTAATACAGCACCAAAAATCACCTAAAAATCAGGGGAGTCCAGTTGTACGCGTATGTATTCGCGTAATGTAATCATGAATATAACAATAACAAATGCCTAAAATAAGGGGAGTCCAACTGTATTCACATGTATTCGCGCGACGTATTCATGAATATAGTAACGCCAATCACCTTAAATTTAGGTATGTCCAGCTATCTAAGAGAGAAAAAACACATAAATAGCATATTTCATGCCTCAATGGTAGTGTATACCATAAATACTTATTTTTCTACAGAATATAAAAAGTAACTATATAAAATAATATTTTAAATGATTTTGATATATAACAAATAGGGTGTATACATTTGTTTTAGGAGGTAAACTTTTCTTTTATTAACCATATTTTCTTTAGTAGTTGCAATGGTGATATTACTATTATCGTCATTGTTATTATTCATATTCATACATATGCTTTGACAAAAATGTATCGGTGTGGCGAAGCTAGGAATTTCCTTGTAACGGCCTGGCCATTAGTTTCATGAGTTATAACCCCGTTTTCCCCATTACCGCTTTCCTTGTGTGTTGCTCAGTTGTATTGGATCATATCGCATTGGTTGTGTTGTGTTCGGAGTGGTCTTAGCGTGGAACGAGACACTTAGTCTCTACTTTAGGAGCTTAAGTGTCACCACCCAAACCCCGATCGTGATGGCGCCCAACACATTGCTAGGCAAGCCCGACCATGATTTCCCATAATACCAGCTAAATTATTAATTAACACTGATTGTTTAAGGTAAATAACTTGTTTTCGTAACAAAACAGCAAGTGCGGAAAGAAAATACACAAAATATAGCCCAACAATCGCGGTGTCACAAGTCTGAGCCTCTACAGATGGAAATATCCTACACAATCAAGTCTAGGCAGAATAGCAAAGGACAAAATGATAGAGAGAGAGAGATCAGGTCCTGCGGACGCTGGCAGCTACCTCGAAGTCTCCTCGAAATAACAATAATATAGCAGTTGGGTAGCTTAACTGCCCTCCTGAACACCTGGATCTGCACAGAAAGTGCAGGGGGAGTGGGGTGAGTATATTTCAACTCAGTGAGTAATAATAATAAATAACAACTAAAAATAAGAACACATGTAGTATCACTAAACAGTTCTAAGGGTAACCTCACAGGTAAGTCATCTCCCCAGTGATAAGCCCAATCCCAGTCCACAACTGTCTCACAATGATCCCACACCGACCTAGTCCTCACTCATACTGCTGCGGCGTGCAGCCCGATCTAACATATATATATATATATATATATATATATATATATATATATATATATATATGATGTGGCGTGCAGCCCGATCCAATATATATAGAGCTGCGGAGTGCAGCCTGATCCAATGTATATGGTGCTGCGGCGTGCAGCCCAATCCAATATACATAGTGCTGCGGCGTGCAGCCCGATCAAATACATATAGTGCTGCGGCGTGCAGCCCGATCCAATATGTATAGTACTGCAGCGTGCAGCCCGATCCAATATATATAGTGTGTCGGCGTGCAGCCTGATCCAATACTTATATAAATATATATATATATATATAAAATACCTCTCAGCGGGTCCTCGCCTCCATCTCAATCAATCTAGACTTGGCCTCTCGGGCCCACTCAGCTAGAACAAAGAATCCCACCCCATGTAGTCTCTCTTAGAGTACACATCTAGCACTGGCTCATGATATGCTATAAAGCTATGAATACGGCTGAGTATGTGTGTCCAACATGATATAAGGGTCACTAAGCTCTACAGGCTTCCCTATTACTCCATAGATCAGCACATGGCCCCAAACACGGCTACTAGCTCAATTGCACAGATATAAGCTCAATCCTGGTCATTATACACAGTAAACTATCAATCGGGAAGGACCAAGTCCAAATCCCCAATCACAATGCCACCACGTTCGTCACATGACGCGTGTTTCATCTAAGCATAGCACTGTATAGTGCAAGTACGAGGTTTCATACCCTTAATATATCATTTATTACCACCACTCACCTCGAATCGGCAAAAGTCCTAGCTCGCCTTACGCTTTCCTCGCAAGTCAATCTCCTTGGATGCCAAATCTGATCAAAATCAACAAGAATACATCAAAATAGGCTAAATGGACATAACCCGATCGAAATAACTCGAATTACACATAAACTCACGAAGTTGCCAAAATTCGACTTTCGGTACGCTTCTCGAAAAATTACAAAAGTTATGTTTTTGGAGTCCTCATCTCAACACGAGTCCATACATATAAAGTTTATCAAAATCGGACTCCATTTGCCCATTCAAATCGATAAATTTCAATATTCTAGGCTTAGAGCAAAACCTCTATTAATACACCATTAAATCCTTCAATTTTCAGTGATATAGATGAAGATTCTAGGATGAAATCACGTATTTAGACCATAAAACTTACCTCCGATGACTTCCCGATGAAATCCCCTTCAAATCCCGTCACTTTGCCCTCAAAGCTTGCCCACAAATGGTGAAATTATGAAAACCCTCGCGGATGAAATGTTACTTAACAGTTCTGCATTGTGATCGCATTGAACAAATATTTACTCTCCATATTTAATGATATGCGATCGCACACCTACACTGTGATCGCATCGAACAATCTTTCAGGCTCCAAAATTACTACTACGCGATCGCACTCTAGCTCCGCAATTGCATAGAACAAATGACATCCAGGGACCCAGGGCCACAATACACTATGCGATCGCACCCATATCCGTGCGATCGCAGAGAACAAGGTTACAGACCTATGCAATCGCAGCCCCGTCTATGCGATCGCATAGAACAACTCATAAGCTCAAATCCATCCTTTTATGCGATCGCATCACCCCTATGCGATCACATAGATTATCCGTCTGCAATAAATACCAGCAACCAACAGCACTTCTAAAATGCAAGAAATGGTCCGATTGGACCCCCGCATTCACCCCAAGGCCCCTGGGACCCCAACGAAAACCACGAACCTAGTCCAAAACACGATACGAATTTGCTCCAATCACAAAAATACACCCTTAAACACGAAAATCATCAAATAAAGGTGGATTCGAGCCTAAGTTTCAACTAAAACTTCCGAAACCAACGTCCAATCAAAAACCCGGCCAAACGATGTTCGAATGACCTGAAAATTTGTAGACATATCCAAAATCACCTAACGGAGCTACTGCAACTCTCGGAATTTCATTCCGAGCCCTGGATCTAAATCTCACTTACCGTTGGGGTTTCGCCAAAATTCAACCTTAGCCAATTCAAGCCTAAAACTACACCGGATCTCCAAATTCAATTCTGATCACTCTCCTGAGCCACAAATGACCTCCCTGAGCTGACCGAATCATCTGAATTCGATTCCGAGCTCTCTAACTCACAAGTCAACATCCGGTTGACTTTTCCCAACTATGTTTTCTTCTAAGAGACTATTTGTCTCATTTCCAACCAAACTCGATCTGAATCGATCCAAAATCACCAAACACACTTATTGAATCATGAATAAGCATATAACGGGGAAAATGGGGTGATAACTCACATGATGACGGATCGGGTCGTTACATTCTCCCCAACTTAAACCAACACTCGTCCTCGAGCGGGCTCATAGTTGTACTAAAAGCAACACAATAGCTGAATGACCTTACCAAGCATATATTCAGGGTGATACCACGTCACCCTATCTATCATAAGTCCGATAACACAGTATAGCTGAAATTCCACAGTCCATCTGAACCATAAACCACATTGCACTTTCCGAAATCATATACCAAATCTGAATCCCACGTTTATACTCAGAATGAAATCGAACCAACTGTAATAACCCATACTTGCCACTCCAGGTGAGACCATATGATATACTACACAACCGAAACACTCAAGGTGATGGCATCTACCCATAGCAATTGCCCGCAATAACCAAATACCAACAGAAGAACCTTTTTAATTAGCTAAAGCCTTATTCCAGCACATTTATATACTGCCCACGGCAACAAAAACATGCGATATATCGAATCCATCTCTCAAGTCAAACATTCATGAATCCATTTCCCTTTTGACTGATACCACAATTCTCGGAGCTAAACCTCAATATTAACTTTCTAATCAGCTGAAATCGCATATGCTCACACTCAATAATGGCTCCAACGGTCCTTTCGATTGTAATACACTGCACTGGTGATATAACACCTAAACACCAGCCTAAGCCGTGACAAGCACAACAAGGTTCCAATAAGAAACATCTGATCATACTCAAATCATAACAACTGACTCAAACAAAAGAGCCGTAGTTCAATTCCTCTATATCATCATAACATAGAACTGAGATCCCATCTCACATCATAGAGTACCCGTCCTTTCTCGAAATGTCATAACACACGTGGCCTTACCACGACTTACGATTCTATCCAAACACTATTACTGATGAAGCATATCAAGTCACCATACTCAAAACAGTCAGCCACGCACATATTTAGGTCTGAAATCAAGCAATCAATCACACCCGCGGTGACACAATTACTATACACTATCAAATCTTGAAAGGACACAACCGATGTGCTATTCCCCGAGCGATACCCAATACGGGCTTTTCCTCCAAAGCCAGGAAGTATTGTATACAAGGTAACATATAGGAAACTACTTTCCACATCACACTATATCGGTGTGCAACCCACTCCAATAACATACCCGTGGCGGCATGCCACCCGATCCAGATACCATACATGTGGCGGCATGCCACCCGATCTAGATATTATACCTGTGGTGGCGTGCCACCCGATCCACGCATAAATCTATCAAAAGGGAATGCACATCGAGTCAAGTTGCTCATTACAATAGACATATATAGCCTCCAGTTCGGCCACAAGAAACACATCCGACAAAGGTCCTCAATAACGAAACTGAATCAATGGTAGAGACCTCTGCACTGACATCCACCACGAAGGCCCAACCGACAGAGCAATACCTACCAGCCGTTCGCTGGTCTTTGGGTACATCTACCCTGCTAGAACATAATCTGATGCATTCTGCTACGCAATTTGTGACATTTTCCGACATATTCCATATCACATTAGTCTAGACAACCTGACTTATGACAACTAATCTGCAATCATATGTCATAACTCAAATTTATCATATCAAGTAAAGAGAGAGCCACAAGGGCTTCCAATTTCCAACAACCGCTATACGGTGCCGTTACACACGATATACCACCATTGCGTAGGCGGACTACGAGAACTTCTAGTCTCCAGCACATATATAGCACACGAATCACTATGCCTGATTCCACACTCCACCGTATGAATACATAACACGCATCAAACATCTATTCATACCACGAAAGTCATTCAGAAATTTCATTATGCCATCAACGACTCGCTTATTACAGTCGATCCAACAAAAGAATACCGCAATACCACCGGATATTATCGGTTTACATTACCTTGCACTTTTTGAACATATACCCCGTCAAATCACTAGAATAGTAGTACCATTTTTCCTTAATTACCAGAAAGATCGATTCTTAAATCACCTGCAGCTGCCTACGCTGCTCAAGAATTTTAATGACTTCCCATATATTATGAACTGATCTCAAAACCTTGAACATGCCATTATCAACTTTTCATAACACATCGTATACACCATACCACACTAAGATAACATGGAAACTTCTATCCCTTTCCTACGCCGCAAACATCGATGCACTCAACTAGTCAAGGACTTTCATGATCCCATATCGAAGAAAACTCATTACACATTCCAAGTTTCGCATATCAATAGGAAATACTCTCATTTTGAAGCCACGGTAAAACACATCACATACTCTTTCTCCGAATTCCATTGCATAAGTTAAACTGCCAGGACCGAGTCCTTCTACCCACATCGAGCTATGAATCTGCCAGCACTCAAGAGCTTTGTTGCACAATATCTGCAAGACTCATTGCTTCGAACACATACCAGGAATTAATCGTATCCTTATCATACCATTTTGGTTTATTAACAAGTTGTTCTATTTACCCAATTTCCTTTCTGATTCATCTTTAATTTAATATTAACCTTTACTATTGCACCACAATACCACAACTCATGTTACCACACGAGACTCGTACATAAGACCACACGGTCTAAGACCCATAGGCCACCGAATACCCTATCAAATGTCTCCCAGAAATACCACATTCCAGAACACATTACTTGATGAACTTCCTGCGAATCTGAATTTGTTACCATTACCATCCAAATACGGATACATAGAATCCCCTAATGACATAACATATCACAAGTCTTGATCTCTTCTAATGAAAACGCAGTCTCTAGCCACATACACAAACTTTGGACACAGGATTGTCATATGCATAACCTTGAACCCTGTAATACAATTCTCGCGAGAGTCATTAACCCTTATTCAGGTGTAAGTCACATGCCCTAAATGAACAGAACCACTTGTGCCTCGTCAGTACACTGACACCACAAACATGATTTCATACAGATACAAATACCCATTTTTTTCTTATGAAGAGAGCTTTCTTTATCAACAGTAACTCAAAATATTCTAATATTCCTTCATATCTACGACGCACCATACAACCCTTCTCAAAATTTTCCTTCACCCTCGCCATTCTCGGCTCAATTTTTGTGACAAGAACAGATTCGCCAACATACTTTGAGACAGAACCAACATGACACACAACAGTGCAATCAGTTAATCAATAACAACCTCCCCAACTTGGCTCGAACCCATATATCAAGGCACTTTTAACCACTCATGGTATTCTTACTCAAATGATGCCACACTGTTATAGTGAGATTAAACTCAAGTCATATATAAGCTTTGGTAGAGACTCGAATTATCAGAAATCTTAACTCTTATATAATTCTTGTATTTATTCACACACAACATTTAAGCCTACTCTTTACGTGACAGAAATATTTTTCTAAGTCCCAAATTTTCCAAAAATTTCGACAGAGTTTCCTTTGTAATTTGAGCATATCCACCTGCCAGAGAATCACCAAACCATCCTAACAACATGTCCACAACTCGACAAGACATCACAAGGTATATCAACAACCTAAATCTCAATACTGTACGAATTATATTATCAAAATTAATACACTGACATGCGTGGCACCTGATCGAATCATAATACATACAAAATACCTTTCAATTACACAGAAGAATCAGCTTACCTAAGGGCACTCCGCAAGAGATAACCCACCTGCTTTGCCTCAATTTAGTATTTCAGCACACCTTCTACCATGATACACATCACATGGCTATCTAGCCGACATTCCCACAATTAGGGACAATACTGAACATATATGCTTATAACTCCAGCTCACAAAATCAGAACCTCAGTGCTGAAGCCATAGACAAAGGTCCGGCCCCAAGTCCTTCAGACTAGCCCAACATGAACTCACAAAGATTATATCTCGCCCCTCAATCGGGAAATCACAAGCCATCAAGGCAAATTTATCAATAAGCACTCGAGTGCGCTTACAGACGTGTGGAAGGAATTTCAAGAATTACATCTCAAGCTGAATCAAGTACGCACGATAAGAATTCCAAGAATGTGAAGTGTTTCCTAAAAGGTCTGCAGCCTCCCGAGGATAAGTACAGACATCTCCGTACCGATCCACGAGACACTACTAAACCGGCTCATGACTCGCGAGACCTAGTAACCTAGGCTCTAATACCAACTTGTCACGACCCAAACCCCGGTTGTGATGGCGCCCAACATATTGCTAGGCAAGCCCGATCATGATTTTCCGTATTACCAGCCAAATTATTAATTAACAATGATCGATTAAGGTAAATATCTTAATTTCATAACAAAACAGCAAGTGCGGAAAGAAAGTACACAAAATACAACCCAACAATCGCGGTGTCACAAGTCTGAGCCTCTATAGATGGAAATATCCTACATTATCAAGTGTAGGTAGAATAGCAAATGACAAAATGATAAAGAGGGAGAGATCAGGTCCTGCGTATGCCGACAGCTACCTTGAAGTCTCCTCGGAATAACAATAATGTAGCAGCTGCGGTAGC
Source organism: Nicotiana noctiflora (assembly GCA_032618575.1). Lineage (NCBI taxonomy): Eukaryota > Viridiplantae > Streptophyta > Magnoliopsida > Solanales > Solanaceae > Nicotiana > Nicotiana noctiflora. Next base: position 269,941 of record JASVEL010004936.1, on the reverse strand, counting down.
TCAACTGCCCTCCAAAACACCTGGATCTGCATAAAAAGTGCAGGGGAGTGGGGTGAGTATATTTCAACTCAATGAGCAATAGTAATAAATAACAACTGAAAAAAAGAACACATGTACTATCACTAAACAGTTCTAAGGGTAACCTCACAGGTAAGTCATCTCCCCAGTGATAAGCCCGATTCCAGTCGACAACTGTCTCATAATGATCCTACACTAACCTAGTCCTCACTCATACTATTGCGGCGTGCAACCATATATATATATATATATATATATATATATATATATATATATGTTGCGGCGTGCAGCCCGATCCAATATATATAGCACTGCGACGTGCAGCCCGATCCAATATATATGGTGCTGCAGCGTGCAGCCCGATCCAATATACATAGTGGTGTGGCATGTAGCCCGATCCATTATATATAGTGCTGCGGCACGCAGCCCGATCCAATATATATAGTGCTACGGCGTGCAGCCCGATCCAATATATATAGTGCTGCGACGTGCAGCCTAATCCAATATATATAATGCTGCGGCATGCAGCTCGATCCAATATATATAGTGCTGCGGCGTGCAGCACGATCTAATATATATAGTGCTGCGGCATGCAGCCCGATCTAATATATATAGTGTTGCGGCGTGCAGCCTGATCCAATATAAATAGAGTTGCGACGTGCAGCCCAATTCAATATATATAATGATGCGGCGTGCAGCCCGATCCAATATATATATATATATATATATATATATGCGTGCAGCCCGATCCAGTATGTATATAAATACCTCACAGCGAGTCCTCGACCCTATCTCAGTCAATATAGACTTGGCCTCTCGGGCCCACTCAGCTAGAACAGGGAATCCCACCCCAGGTAGTCTCTCTCAGAGTACACATCTAGTATTGGCTCATGATACGCTATACAACTATGAATACGGCTGAGTGTATGTGTCCAGCATGATATAAGGGTCACTTAGCTCTATATGCTTCCCTATTACTCTACAGATAGACACATGGCCCCGAACACGGCTACTAGCTCAATTGCATAGATATAAGCTCAATCTTGGTCATTATACACAGTAAACTATCAGTCGGGAAGGACCAAGTCCAAATCCCCAGTCATAATGCCACCACGCTCGTCACATGACGCATGTTTCATCTCAGCATAGCACTGTATAGTGCAAGTACGTGGTTTCAAATCCTCAGTACATCATTTATTACTACCACTCACCTCGAATCGGCAAAAGTCCTAGCTCGCCTTGCGCTTTCCTCGCAAATCAATCTCCTTTGATGCCAAATCTGATCAAAATCAACAAGAATACATCAAAATAGGCTAAATGGACATAACCCAATCGAAATAACTCGAATTACACCAAAACCCACGAAGTTGCCAAAATCCGACTTTCGGTACGCTTCTCGAAAAATTACAAAAGTTACATTTTTGGAGTCCTCATCTCAACACGAGTCCATACGTATAAAGTTTATCAAAATTGGACTTCGTTTGCCCATTCAAATCGATAAATTTCAATATTCGAGGCTTAGAGCAAAACCTCCATTAATACACCATTAAATCCTTCAATTTTCAGTGATATAGATGAAGATTCTAGGATGAAATCACGTATTTAGACCATAAAACTTACCTCCGATGACTTCCCGGTGAAATCCCCTTCAAATCCCGTCACTTTGCTCTCAATGCTTGCCCACAAATGGTGAAATTATGAAACCCTCGCGGATGAAATGTCACTTAACAGGTCTGTCCGCCCAGGTAATTACACTATGCGATCGCATCCCATTATTGCGATCGCATTGAACAAAAATTTACTCTCCATATTTAATGCTACGAGATTGCACACCTACACTGCGATCGCATAGAACAATCTTCCAGGCACCAAAATTACTACAATGCGATCGCACTGTAGCCCCGCGATCGCATAGAACAAATAACATCCAGGGACCCAGGGCCACAATACACTATGCGATCGCACCCATATCCGTGCGATCACAGAGAACAAGGTTACAGACCTATGCGATCGCGGCCCCGTCTATGCGATCATATAGAACAACTCAGAAGCTCAAATCCATCTTTCTATGTGATCGCATCACCCCTATGCGATCGCATATAGTATATGTCTACAATAAATTCCAGCAACCAACAGCACTTCTAAAATGCAAGAAATGGTCCGATTGGACCCCCGGATGCACCCCAAGGCCCCCGGGACCCCAAAAACCACCAAACTACTCCAAAACACAATACAAAGTTGCTCCAATCATAAAAACACACCCTTAAACACTAAAATTATCAAATCAAGGCGGATTCAAGCCTAAGTTTCAGCTAAAACTTCTGAAACCAACATCTAATACAAAACCCGGCCAAACGATGTCCGAATGACCTAAAAATTTGCAAACATTTCCAAAATCACCTAACAGAGCCACTGCAACTCTCAGAATTTCATTCCGAGCCTCGGATCTAAATCTCACCTACCGTTCGAATTTGGCCAAACTTCAACCTTAGCCAATTCAAGCCTAAAACTACACCAGACCTCCAAATTCAATTTCGATCACTCTCCTGAGCCACAAATGACCTCCCGGAGCTGACCGAATCATCCGAATTTGATTCCGAGCTCTCTAACTCATAAGTCTCCGGTTGACTTTTCCTAACTATGTTATCTTCTAAGAGACTATTTGTCTCATTTCCTACCAAACTCGATCCGAATCGACCCTAACTCACCAAATACACTTATTGAAACATGAATAAGCATATAACAGGGAAAACGAGGTGATAACTCACATGATGACGGATCGGGTCGTTACATTCTCCCCAACTTAAACCAACACTCGTCCTCGAGCGGGCTCAGAGTTGTACTAAAAGCAACACAATAGCTGAATGACCTTACCAAGCATATATTCGGGGTGATACCACGTCAGCCTATCTATCATAAGTCCGATAACACATCATAGCTGAAATTCCATAGTCCATCTGAACCATAAACCACATTGCACTTTCCGAAATCATATACCAAATCTGAATCCCACGTTTATACTCAGACTGAACCCGAACCAACTGTAATAACCCATACTTGCCACTCCATGTGAGACCATATGATATACTACACAACCCAAACACTCGATGTGATGGCATCTACCCATAGAAATTGCCCGCAATAACCAAATACCAATAGAAAAACCTTTTTCATTAGCTAAATCCTTATCCAACACCTTGATATACTGCCCACAGCAACAGAAACATGTGATATATCGAATCTATCTCTCAAGTCAAACATTCATGAATCCATTTCCCTTTTTACTGATACCACAACAGTTCTCGGAGCTAAACCTCAATATTACCTTTCTAACTAACTGAAATCGCATATGCTCGCACTTAATAATGGCTCCAACGGTTCTTTCGATTGTAATACACTACACTGGTGATATGACACCTTAACACCTACCTAAGCCGCGACAAACCCAACACAGGCCCCAATAAGAAACATCTGATCATACTCAAATCATAACAATTGACTCAAACAAAAGAGTTGTAGTTCAATTCCTCCGTATCATCATAACATAGAACTGAGATTCCATCTCACATCATAGAGTACCCGAATCCTCCTCGAAATGTCATAACATCACGTGGCCTTGCCACGACTCACGATTCTATCCAAACACTATTACTCATGAAGCACCTCAAGTCACCATGCTCAAAATAATCAGCTACACACATATTTAGGTCTGAACTCAAGCAATCAATCACACCCACGGCGACACAAATAATATACGCTATCAAATCCTTAAAGGACACAACCGATGTGCTATTCCCCGAGCGGTACCCAATACGGACTTTTCCTCAAAAGCCAGGAAGTATTGTATACAAGGTAACATATAGAAAACTATTTTCCACATCACACTGTTGCGGTGTGCAACCCGCTCCAATAACATACCCGTGGCGGCATGCCACCCGATCTAGTTACCAACAAAACCCACACGAAAATTATTAAATTAAATCAAAATTCCCGCAATTGGGCAAACTTGACCCTCGGTCCAACATTTCAAAATCAGATAAAAATTACAACACTAGAATCCTTATCCTCTCACGAGTTCATACATACCAAAATCATCAAAATTGAACCTCAAATGGTTCCTCAATTCCCCAATTTAAGCTCTCCAATTTCAAGCCCTAATCTCTCATTTGCTACTCTAATTGTTCCACTAATAACGTGATTAAACAATGGAATAATTGTCATAAACATAAGATACAAGGTCCAAGTATCTTACTCATTGAAAACACTTAATTCCCCCTTGAAATCACAGTCCCCATTCTCCAACTCGTCCAAAAATAGTGAAGAAATGGCAGAAATTCGCGAAGATGGCCTTTTATACTTTCTACCTAGTGAGTCCCACATCAGCGGTCCCCAAGTCGCTTCTGCGATGCCATGCCTGCAAAAAATCCATCACAGTTGCGGTCCTCACTTAAATCGCACAACCCGCTTCTGCGGTCACCTTCTCACTCATGGGGTCTCACAGGTGCGGTCCATTGTGCGCACATGCGGATTTGCCTCAGCTCAAAAATCTCTACATCTCCTGCCTCCCTCTCGCACCTGCGGTCCCCATTTTGTAAGTGCAGATATGACAGGAGCAGAAAAATCTATTGGATTAACTAAATGCCAAACGTTTAGTCAACCACCCAAATCCATCGAGAGGCATTCATGACCTCAACCAAATATACCAATAAGACACGTTATCTTAATGTGGTATGGTATATGTGTTGTGTTATGAAAAGTTGATAATGGCATGTTCAAGGTTTTGAGATCAGTTCATAATATATGGGAAGTCATTAAAATTCTTGAGCAGCGCAGGCAGCTGCAGGTGATTTAAGAATCGATCTTTTTGGTAATTAAGGAAAATGGTACTACTATTCTAGTGATTTGACGGGGTATATGTTCAAAAAGGGAAAGGTAACGTAAACTGATAATATCCGGTGGTATTGAGGTATTCTCTTGTTGGATCGACTGTAATAATCGAGTCGTTGATGGCATAGTGAAATTTCTGAATGACTTTCGTGGTATGAATGGACGCTTGATGTGTGTTATGTATTCGTACGGTGGAGTGTGGAATCAGGCATAGCAATTCGTGTGCTATATATGTGCTGGGGACTAGAAGTTCTCGTAATCCGCCTCCGCAATGGTGGTATATCGTGTGTATCACCACCGTATAGCGGTTATTGGAAATTGGAAGCCCTAGTGGCTCTCTCTTTACTTGATATGATGAATTTGAGTTTTGACATATGATTGCAGACTGGTTGTCATAAGTCAGGCTGTCTAGAATAATTTGGTATGGAATATGTTGGAAAATGTCACAAATTGCATAGCAGAGTGCATCAAATTATGTTCCAGTAGGGTAGATGTACCCTAGGACTAGCAAACGGCTGGTAGGTATTGCTCTGTCGGTTGGGCATTCATGGTGGATGTCAGTGCAGAGGTCTCTGCCATTGATTCAGTTTTGGTATTGAGGAACTTTGTCGGATGTGTTTCTTGTTGCCGAACTGGAGGCTATATATGTCTATTATAATGAGCAACTTGACTCGATGTGCATTCCCTTTTGCTAGATTTATGCGTGGATCGGGTGGCACGCCGCCACAGGTATGGTATCTGGATCAGGTGGCACGCCGCCACAGGTCCTTTGGCATGTGTTGATGATATGATTCTTATTTGGTATAAATTCGGGGTGATTTGAGACCGAGTCGAGAGGCAAGGGCATCGCAGAGTATATTTTCATTTGCTTCAAGGTAAGTAACGATTGTCAATCTAGATTGAGGGTATGAAACCACGAAATTTTGCACTATTTTGATAAATGAGGTAACGCACATGCTAGGTAATGGGAGTATGGGCGTGCACCAGTAGGGATTGTGACTTTGTTCGTCTTGTGTTAATTATAGAGTTGCATATTTTGATGAACTCTATATGATATCTATGTGTTTTAGAAATGATTCTATTAGCATGGGCTAAATGCCATGTTTGGGGCCTTGTGCCCTACTGTTGGACCCTCAGGGGATATTTTACTGTTATCCTCACATTGTTTTTGATAGAAAACATTATCCTCAGTTGTGGCTTATACCTGTTTATTGTTTAATCTTGTTCATCATTTTATTTTTAACATATGAAAGATGTTTTGGGTTGAGTTCCATGGGTTGTATTGAAATGTCCGAGTAGCTTGTAAGGTTGATGAGTGAGTGAGGCCGAGGGCCGTATTTGTGAGGATAGTTATGAACTGGGCTACAAGCCGCAACGATGTATTAGATCAGGCTGCACGCCACAGCGTTATAGTGCTTGGGCTGTAGGAGCCCCTTTAGAGTCTGCACACCCACAGTGAGCATAGTTGACTATATATTTATTGATCGGAATGCATGCTGCAACAGTTATCATAAAGGTACCTATTGAGCGTTGGTGGTGAGTGCGAGTGCTGATTGATATGAGTTGAGTCACGAGTGACTAGGAAGCTTGCCCGAGTGGCTACATATATGAGTGATACCTTTCCTGAGGGGCTTGTTTTTATGAAATTACTATATTACTATTCTCTTTATACTAAGCCCCTATTGAAAATGTTGAACAAATCTTTTAAAACACTTTTATTGAAACTGTAGTTTTTACGAGGTGTTCGAAATTTAATTACTAATTTAATCTTGTTATTTCCACTGAGTTTTTATGCTATGAGATGTATATGATTTTAAATGCTCATTTATGCACCCAGCCTTTATTTATAATTGTTACTTACTGAGTTGACGTACTCACGTTCCTTCTTGCACCTTGTGTGCAGATCCCGATGCCAAAGCATTGGAGTGAGAGCTGTTTGTTTACATTTTCGAAGTTAGCAAGGAGCTGCATGACGTCTGCAACCTTGCCTTTATCTTTCATATATTTTAGTGGTTGTTTTTATTAGACTTATCTTGTATTGAGTAGACCGTATCATATTGTATTTTAGTGGCACATGACTAGTGAATCGGGATCGGGCAGTGTTTGATATTTGACATATTTTTTTCCGCTTGTTTTGAAATATTTAAACAAATGATTTGTGATAATATCTTATTAGTAAATGAATTAATAAAAAAACTTTTATGTTATAAATGTGTCACTTCCTTTTTTACACCCCAAGTTATATGGGAGTTTTTCCAATTAAATTCTCATTAATCGAAATGAAATTATTATTTAATTTACCAGAGTCGGCACTTAAAATAGTTTATGTTGTGTCCCGAGTCACTAGTTTATTTTAAAATTCCAAATTGAGAATATTTTGACTTTATTTAAAAGTCTGCAAAATTAAAATTCTAAGTAAAAAATTCAATTAATCCAGAAGAAGGTGTTAGGCATTACGCGTTCCTTGGTTTTAGGATAGTAGCTTAACTTGTTAATAATTGGCGTATTATCTGATTTATTACATATTTTAACATATTGTGTATTTTTAACTTTTAAAACTGCTTTTAATTATTTATTGTTACACATTGCAAATCATGTAACGGGAACCGTACCCACGATCAACAACATGTTTAATTTATTTAAAGTTATTAAAAGTTCTGGCTGAATCACATAAATGTACCCCCAAATTTGAAAATTAGGTATCACAGCTACGTCATGAGAGTACCAATAGCCGTGATAATTTAATGTAACGTGCCTAAAGCAAAATACGAAGATTTATTTTTAGTATCTAAGTTACACTGTTGGTGAGGGCCATGGATGATCTAATTATGAACGGCACACCTCAATTTTATTTCTCTTTAAAGGAAATGCATTTAACAATAGTATCTACAAATGCTCTTAATCCCAATATGTGAGCCATGATGATTTAATGAAAGATGGCACACCTCAATTATTTTAAAAGAACGAGATTTGTATTTTTTCTCTAAGGCAAATTAAAGATGCTCCTACTTTAATCTAATTTAAAATTAAGTATCACAACCACATTATGAAAATTGTACCCGTACTTGTAACAATTTAATTACATGTCTAAAACAAGCTACCAAATATTCAAAGCATTTTCCATACTAGTTGGTATTAATGTTTGATTATAAATGGATGCCCATATTTACTCCCAACAATTGATTTGAAATCATGACACATTAGAAGTCTCCGAAATAGGCCCAAGACTAAAAAAGACGTCTGAAATTCTCAGAAGTCTTAATGACTTCAAATTTGACGGCTTCTTTTAGTGGGCCAACTTTAAGCCCAACAACTTTTGGGAACGAGGGGACCAGCAGCTTGTGCACCCAATTTGGTCACAAACAGGTTGAGAAGTTAAAACTCAAGAACTAAATATACTCAATTTTTAACCCACAATATGCGAATTGAACTGATAAAGAAATCGTGAATTTTTAAATAGGAAGAAGATGGGCCAGGCATATAACACCATTTCTGAATATCCGGCCCTCATGTTATTCGCTAAAATTCCTTACTAGGTTAATAACTAACTTCACTGAGCTTGGTATAATGAGTCGATTCAAAGGCTACTGATATAAATAGTCAAACTAGTGATAATTAAACAACATACCAAATATACAGACAAGGATATCATTGGAATATAATTTAAAAAGAAGACTACTGGCAAGTGGCCATTTTAATAACAACTCTTAGTAGTCAATGCTTTCTGATATATACGAAATTATTGAACAATAACACACTAAACTAATACATGGTATGACTGGATCATCAGCTCCCAAACCCCCTTCAACAACTTTAAATTCTGCCATTGGCTTTATGGCTTACCAATCTAACCAATAGTGGTCAGATCTGCAAACTTCAGCCAAGTTATCAATAACAAATAACATTTCTATTCTTCAGACTTTAAAACAAATTTGCATGCTCAATACAAACCACTTATAGTAAAGATCCTGCTACTACAACTCAAAAACCAAAGGACAACATTACTCACAAATAAGCAACAACAATGTTACTCACAGAAAGAAGAGAAGAAGACAAAATGGTATTCAAATGGCCTGTTTCAAACAACTAGTGAATATTAACAAACCATTTCCATTGTCCTAAAACTCAAGACATTACCCAACTTAACAACACAAATGAACATAATACAAGAACTAATACAGATTTAAAGCTTTAACAAGTCTGGAAATCCCAAGAACATTGCAAGAATAAACAAACCAGCTTCATTTATGCTAAAATATTTATGAAATCAACATTCTAAACATACAAGAAGGTTCAGAAGAACACCTAGCCAAAAGAAAATAGCATAAAGAATAAAACAAGCTGCAATTTCTAACTCAGCTCAAGCAAAACTAGCAGTGAATCAAATCAAAACCTTATTCCAATCTCTGAAACCCAGCCAAGAAAGGACCCATAACAGAAGAAAGCTAAAAAAATTCTTAATAAACCTTTTTGGAGAATATTTTTTAGCTATTTTCCTCCTTTTCTACTATTTTTCTGTGCACTAAACATTGGCAAAATGGTCCTTTTATAGAAGGAATTTTAGGGCAACAAAATCAATTTTTGTAATTCAAAAACACCCCTTATGTTTCTGATTTAATAACTTAACACCCCTCTGCCCCAAGATGATCCTTATCAGCCCTTTTCTAGAAGATTCCTATAAGTATACACAAATTCTATCCAAGTAGGTTGTATTTACTCCCCCCCCCCCCTTTTTACTGCTTTAAAATTTTTAACCAGCAGTACTGGACCTGGAGCATATAGGACTTATGCCCAATTTTTACTTGGGTCCTTTTTCTTGTACTAGCAGGGGGCATTTGCATCTATAACCACTTTTTGTGTAACATTTTAACTTGTGCTCGCTTTGCAAAAGAAATTGCAAGCGTACCCGGTTTTTCGTATAACTTCAGCATACGGGGCTGAACTAGCAAAGACAATTATGCAAAATTTTAATATTTTAGTAGTCGGGTCTGAAATTCAGCTCTAGAGCTGAATTTTTTGTGTTGTAACTGGAATACTTCAGCTTTAGAGCTGAAGTTTTTGTGTTGTAACTATGAAACTTCAGCTCCAGAGCTAGAGTTTTTATGTTATAACTGAGAAACTTCAGCTCTAGAACTAAAGTTTTTGTGTTGTAACTGTGAAACTTCGGCTTTAGAGTTAGTACTGTCGGAGGGTTCTATGATACAACCGCCAGATCAACATAAAGAATATCTAATGCATTGCCTAAGGATGAAAGTACAATATGTTTACAATAAAGTCATTGCATGAAAACATGCAATCAATGGGTTTTCGGACCAGACATATGCATAGCTTTATCTTGCTTATAAAAGAAGATGCCTACCATAATCTGTTAAAGCAATGATTTATCCTATAGTAACTTAATTTGGGTGAAAAAATATAGTATACCTGTGTATAAGCCATATCATGAAGAGAGAAGACATAGTATAATATGATAGATGACATCAATCGCTAGCTCTTAAAAAGGTTTACTTTAGCTGAAGTTTTTGTATTGTAACTGTGAAACTTCAGCTCTAGAGCTGAAGTTATTTTGTTATAACAGGGAAAATTCAGCTTTAGAGCTGAAACTTTTGTGTTGTAACCAGGAAACATCAGCTCTAGAGCTGAAATTTTTATGTTGTAACTAGAAAACTTCAGCTTTAGAGCTGAAGTTTTTGTGTTGTAACTGAGAAACTTTAGCTCTAGAGCTGAAGTTTTTGTCCCCAACTGGAACTCTACAATCTATCAGTTCAATATGTTGCAGTGTTGGAATATCCACAAATCAAGGAGGAATCTCCTTAAGGTAGTAATAAATAGCTTCTCAAGCATAGGAAAGGATTCCTCTGAAGCTTTCCATTCAGCACTATATGCTTTTTCTCTATTAGACTTTTGATCGCTCTTTTGATAGTCCAACAGTCTTCAATATCATGCTCTTCCACTCTTAAATGGTAAGCACATTTAGTACCATATTGGTAGGAGTGCACCTCTAGGTTTTGCCTGTTTTGGGGTACGGATTGCAACAAACCCAATTGGACAAGCTTAGGGAGAAGGCTAGATTATGATTCACTAATAGAAACGAAGTTGTTTCTTCTGGGTGGCTCCCCCGCATGGGCATTGTATGGGAAATTGTTTTGATGGTTTTTGGGGATTATATGGAACTCGGTAAGGAAGGTTATTTCTAGGAATTGGAGCTAAATTTTGGTTAAACTATTGTTGTGTCCGAGCGTATGGTTGAGCACTCATCATCGCGTAAGGCTGAGGAGCCATGGCATAAGCCACATGCTAGTTAGGATAATAATGTTGTCAGGTGTTATGAGGGAAGTAACCTCTGGGTTGATGGGGTTTCTCAGAGTTGAAACCACTATCACCACCTCTTCTTTATTCTTTCTGTTTGCTATACCTCCAAACCTGTTCTAGATCTCTTGGGACATAGCTCTTATAGCATATTGGCTCAATATGCAATCCGTTTTCAGACTATTCTCGACCATCTCCCCAATCTTGATAGCCTCATTAAACGACTTTCCCATTTCAGACATCATATTCTGGAAGTAGTCAGCCTCTTGGGCTTATAGAAAAACACTGACCATCTCGGTCTCATCCATCGGGGGCTTCACCTTGGAAGCTTGTTTGCGCCACTTAACAGCATATTCTAGAAAACTCTTCAAAGACTTCTTTTTGAGATTTGACTGGGAATTTCTGTCTGGAGCTATGTCTATGTTGTAATGGAATTGCCTGACGAAATCTCAAGTCAGAATAATCCCATATGTGCCAGCGAGATATATCTTGATCTATGTACCACCCGGATGCAATGCCAACTAGACTCTCTCTGAAATAAGCCATTAAGGGCTTTTCTTTTATACGTGCCCCTCTCTGTTGATTGCAATACCTCTTGAGGCGGGCTATGGGTTCCCCGTGTCCGTCATACTTTTTAAACTTAGGAGTCTTAAAACCAATGGGCAGGCGATCATGTGGGAACATACATAAATCACCGTAGGATACGCTCTTCTGGCTACTTAAACTTTGTATATTCTTGAGGCCTTAATACATGCTCCTTATTTTCCGAGTGATATCCTCTGTCTCGAGGTTCTTTGAAGCTTTCTCTTGTCCCGCAGTAAACTTATACCTATGTTGTTGGGGGTAAGTATTGGTGGTGAAATATGTCGTGTCGAATGGAAAAGGTGGTAAAAATGATGGATCAAAGCTTGGCCTGGGCAAAGTAGGTTGTGCCGTAGCTAAGGTTGGTGGTACGGTAAATATGTTAGAGGCCACTCTAGAAATCAATGCCTGGGGGCGAACCTCAGAAGGCGTTCCGGCAAAGTGAGCTGAGATGGTAGGATATCCAAGTGGGGTGTTTGGCTAATTTATTGGGATGTTGGAAGTTCCACTTGCTTTGAGAAGTAGCTCGGGGAAACCGGGTATTACACTATGTGGCTCTTTACCGTTGGACCAAGCCTCCCATATTTCTAACATGTGGAGGCGCAGTACCCTAGTTTCTTCTGCGGCTGTTGATTCTGATGTTGGAATAGCCGATATTGGGCTATCTTCTAGGATGGGAATTGTTGGTTGATGACTTTCTGATGACATTTTAACACTTCCCTTGGATCTTCTAAAGTAAGGGTGTGAAGCCAGGTTACCACAAAACCAACCACCTTAAAACAAAACCTAGAGCAAATTTAACAAACCGGTTAGTTTGAGACAATTAACACAGATGGAATCGTATATCGGGGGATGTGATGCACCTATATAGTTGAATGAGTTTCCACATGTTTTGCAACGGTTGCGTGCCTCATCCCAACTTTTTATTTATCTCCCCGATCTTTCTTTCCTTTTGGCGCTTTTCACTTTTTGCTCTCTTTTGCACTATATCATTGTTTTCCCTCTTATTCTTGTTTTCTCTCTTTTTCTTGTTTTCTCTCTTTCTTTTATTTGAATTATTTAAAACCATGACCGGATCTGATTGGGATTGCCTACATATCACGACGTCATGTGAATCAGATCATCACGTAGTTCAAGGAATTAATGAAAAAATAAAAGAAAGATACAATTTTTGGGGTTTTCCCAAATTATCATTAAAAATAAACACTTTTAATTTTCTCTGTTACAAAGACTCCATCATACCTTTCTAGGAATTGAAAACTAAAAATAAAGTCAAAACAGACGGCAGAACTAGAAACTGAAATACATATTCGAAACAAAAAACAAGAATACATAAGTGATTCCAAAACTGCTCCAAGGGCCCGTGGGACGTCAGTCGATCGCTTCACGGGCCTATGTGAAAGATCTCCTTGAAGATGATCTAGGTGATTCATCATTTGGTGAACAAAGGTCATCACCGCGGTGAAAAAGGTGGTTTAATTCATGTCTTCACATTCATCGCAATTCTTGATGATGTAGTCATCAGTTGCTATAACCCTTTCTCTGATGATGCATTTCTCTTGAGCAAACGTCCGATTTGTTGAGACCTAGCTTCTAGCACTTAGGTGTGATGATGGCTTTGACCCTGCAGCTGCCACATATCTTCCTCTAGGTGAGACATTAATGCATAACAATGTTCCCTCTCTGATTTAAAGCTCTTTGTTTGTTTGGCCATCTCATTCTTGAGGGTTGTTAGATTTTTCTTCAAGTTTGTGACCTCTCCATCATATTTCCTTTTCAACTTGTGGACAAACTCTGCCGGTCCCTCTGCGTTTCTCACCAATTGGGCCTGGGCTCTTGCAAACTACTCTCGTATTTTTCAAAATCATCCTCATACTCAGATATTTTCCTCCTAAGACCGTTATCATTCTTTCATCTACTCTGCTTCTTACTTGGTTTTTGACTGCTATTTTCATTTTTTCAATTTGGGCTCGGAGGATTTCATTCTCTTGGGTTAACTTTTTCTTTTCACCCTTATCTGCATCGGCTTGCACATCACTATCAAACTTAAGATATCTGATTTGCCCTTCCAACCTACTTATGGTGGCCCAATATTCATTTTCTTCGTCCAGCAACTCCCACTGTTCTTGTGAGGCTTCAACAAACTATGGGAGGTGGGGTCTTTTTGTTAGCTTCCCGAACTCAAATTTCCTTTTGTACCAAGCGAGGTAACCGCTGTCAAATATTGGCACTCACTCCGGATCTGGCGAACCATTGCTTCATGAAATTGGCCATTAGAACGGATATCGACTATATGGATGCTAAAGTCTTCGTCCTTGGGGACTTTTAACATCTTGCTAGTTGTCTCAAAACCCGATACGGGGCATAAGGCTGGATACTTCTGAGACCCATTAGGAGGAAGTGGGGACCGGTGGCTGGCATGTATATGATCTTATCAATAGAAAGCCATTCCAACATCCACTCTGTCTGATTTGAAGTGACGAATGAAGACAAGATATCCATTTTGCGATCCCTTCTCGCATTTTGAACCCATCGACTCTTGTATCAAACTCCTCTATGTAGATTTTCCCTGCAGATCCATAATTCATGTACCGAGGGAGATGAAATAGATTCTCAATCATCCATATTTGTAGCACCAAATTACACCCTTAAAAAAAGTATACCCTGGCTTTGCAAGCTGTAAGAGCTTGGAATATTTTAGACACTATCATGGGTGCGAGGGTGCTTTTGGAATTGGTAAGTAAAGTGTTGAACACTCCGGCTATTCGTATATCAATATTCCTATCTTTTCTGGGAAATAGTAGAAGACCAAAAAATGCCACCATGAAAGAGAAGCATCAGTGCTCTTTCCATTTTAGCCGGTTCGCTTCAGTACAAATTCTTCTTTTCGGGTTTTCAAACCCCCTATGTGTCTGTACCACTGGTATATGAGCTATGGAGTGGAAAACCCAGCCTTCAAATCTGTATATTGGACCCCCTGCATATCATTACCTCCAGAAACTTGTGAGGGGTGACAGCCCTTGGGGTGACCAAGTATTTATGTCTTAGAGCTTCGGTACTCCCAACATAACCGGACATCTCTTCTAAATTAGGTGTGAGTTTGATGTCCGAGAAATGAAACACGTTGTGAGATGGATCCCAAAATCCAACCAGTATTTTTATTACGTCTCATCTAGGCTTGATCTTCAATAACTCGGTAAGACCCCCAAGTGATGGTTGACCACGTCTTGTCCTGATTTACCCAAATCTTCCCACCACATGTATAGTTCCAAAGGAATCCTGGTCATGACCTTCATTGTCAAGTTTTTACTTGTGCTCATTCTGCGCATTTAAATTAAGGTGATTGGTTTAAAACAAAGCAAATTTTATAAAAGATGTCAATTTTTTAAAAAATTAAATAACACGTCTAATTTTTCAATTATGGCCCTTCAGCACTTCCTAAAGGAAGATTTTAGGGGTGTGCTTGCTAGTTAGCCAAAAATTGAGCAAGAAACCTTCGGTGCTATTCCTATAAAAATAGCCATCCGGCGCCCCGTCGGCGCGTTTCGCTTATTTCGAGAAACATGGTTCGAGAAAAATGACATTACCCATTTTATTTTTGACAGGAAATGATGACATTTTCAAAAAAATTAGGATATTTTGCAAAAGCGGGGATAGACCCGATGAGTGTTGCCTATGTATCCCACATCCTGTGAGAATCAAACCTGCATTGTTCGGTCAGTTTTGACATAATAAAATAAAAAAGACATGAAATGCATTGAAACCATTTTCCTTTTCGCTTTTTTTTTCTATTTTTTTTCTCTAAATTTTGACAGAGTTTCAGTATATTTTGGACACCAAGTTTTTTTTTTCAAAGGCGGGGAATCATCTCTCACGTACCTCAAATTCATCATTTTCCCTAATTTCCTCCATATTCTAGCAACCACTCAACATGCAATTTTTCTCTAAATTTTGATAGAGTTTCAGTATATTACACCAAGTTTTTTTTTCAAAGGCGGGGAATCATCTCTCGCGTACCTCAAATTCATCTTTTTCCCTAATTTCCTCCCTATTCTGGCAACCACTCAATATGCAAACCGAAGCAAATAGTTGTACAAGTAGCAAGTAAGAAATGCATTATGATAGTCTTTTGATTCTGGGGTCCACCTGTTCTTGACGGACCCAACCCATGTGTTGAGTCCCCAAAGTCAAATGCACATGATGCAAACAAACGTTCCTACGAGAGATCCGACATGAGGTTGACTTATTCTAAGTTTAAGACCTGGGTATATTATTCTAGACTTGGTGTACCCGAGCGGATAACTCGAGAGGGAGGGGGAGGGGCTACGTACCTGAAACCAAAAGGCCATCCGACTTTGTAACTTGTTCGACCCTCTTTCTAATAAGGTATGACACTAACAGAAGAGGAGTCACGCCAGCGTGCTCATCCCCGAAGATGAGAAGAGAAAGGTTTCGTAACAGTGTATATGTCGATGCCCCCTTTTTCACCCCCCCCCCCCAAAGGGGCGGAATCGTGTTTACGACATTATGGACAAAAAAACTCTCGAGGAACCGGGTTATGGAGTTTGAAGAGTTACCACCTAATGATTATAGTTCATTAGGACACTTTTTAGGAAATGAAAAGATTTGAAGGAAAAACTAGAGTTCGAGTAAGGGCTTGAGATTATCTCGAGGGGAAGGTGTTAGGCAGCCCTCAAGATCCACTAGTATGGTTCCTGGTCTTGCTTAGTTGTGAATTTAAAAGGAGTAAGAGTAAAAAGACAAGGTTTGCACATAGGGAATACAAATAAGTTGAACATATTGAAAGGAAAGAGAGAAAAGACATAAGTGCTTTTTGAAAGAAGTAATAAATATTTTAAGAAAAACATCATACCATATGAATAAAAGGAGAGGGTCCTAAGTTTAAATTTAATATGGATCACATCGGTGCAATATCTAGGATATTAGCGCACCATTTTCATAATCTATATATTCTACTATTCCCACCCCGTTAAGGTATTTAAGCGTGTTTAGTCTCATTTACTTATTGCATGCTACTACTCGCCCCGACCTATCAGTCTTGTGGTATTTGGACTTCTAATCATAAAAGGGGAGAAAGGGGATGAGGGAATATATGGAGTTTAAAGGTAAAAATGCTAAGGCGTTAATAAAAACAAATAGCACATAAGGGAAGTAAACAAACATACAAAAGCTGCACATAAAACCCCTTAAGCCATATAACAATTAGTTTAGCATGACTTGCAATTACTGATTTGGTCTTAAGATTAAAACTGATAGTGGACAGATTAGTTAAACTCATAGAGTTGGATAATAAGTCCGCATTAGGCAACCTGATCTAGTTTGTCAGAACTTGTAGTATTTTAGACCCAGTAATTCAGAAAATGTTAATTTTAGACAAACATCTGTACAGAAGAGTTTTGGAAACAAAAACTTGAAATTTGCCGAAGTTCAGAGATGGCTTGCAAACTAGCCGAACTGCTTAAGTAAAAATTGTAAAGAGGCATTTTTCGAAAAGCATTGAAACGAAGATTTAGGCAGAAGACCAAAAAGTTAGGATAAAAATGCAAGTTTGGAATATTAAAAGACTCTATAGATTTAAAACAGTGTAAAGACAGACTTGTCCAGATTTCAAAAGCAGACAGATTTGGACGAGTGTTTGACAGATTAGACGAGTTTGAACCCTATAGGCATGATATCTACATCTTGATTTGTTGCTGCTTTTAGAACGTTAGGGGACCTACTGTTTTCCTAGCATTTTATGCATTTCCTATAGGCATGATCTCTATTATGCTTGCAATACAAATTCTATAGGCATGATTTCTAAGTGATTTGCAATGTTAAAATCTTATAGGCATGATTTCTAAGTGATTTGTTATGCTAAAATCTTATAGGCATGATTTCTACCCGTTGACTTATGTAATAAAATATAAACCCCTCCCATACCCTTTTTTCACTAATATCCCCAAATTCTTTTACAAGTTTGTTACAGAATCAAAAGAAAGTAAAAAATACATTACAGCCTACAGCTAAACACCGAATAACATGTGTTTCACCAGATCCGGATTCTAGATTCCCAAGCTTTCTCTTAGAGTGTTTCAAAGTTCCAAGGGCTTTTAGGTAGCCCAGGCAATGTTTACACCCTAGAGGTTGAATTGAGTAGTGTAATGTATGGAATTACCCGCCCCTAGGCATAGTTCAGAGGGAGCTCCATGGTCCCTAAGCATGGCTTACCACGGGGGTAGGACTTAAAGAACTAAGAATAAGTGTAAAGTGAGGGGATTAGTGAAAGACTAAAGCAAAGAATGGTCATACCCAGTCATGAATGGGACTGGCACACCCTAACCCTTTATATGTCTTAAACAAATAAGAGCAAACTTGAGAAAGTCAGACTTAGGCCTGAATGGCGATTAAGACACCACCGGACTTGAGTCAAGTTCAACACATAGCAGGGGTTATGGGAATGTGACTGATTTGATTATAGGTTTAGGGCAACCTAGTTCTAAACTAGGGATGGCAATAGAGTGCCATCCTAGTCTAAAACAATACTCACACACAAAAGGGTTAGGGCAAAGGATTGATATGGAAGCACACGGGGACTTGGGGAAAGGGATGTACAAGAAAGTACTAATACAAGCATAACAGAATCAAAGACATAGTAATATGGGGTAGAGATGTAGCATGGTGAAGTTTAACTGCCTAAGAAAGTCGAACACAAACAAGCATATGAAAAGGGTAAATAAACACGTAGTCTGGAGATGGTATTTAAATCATGGACATACCAGTTGCAAACTCAAACAGTAAAGCAAGTAGGGCAGATATGATCCTATAGTTTAGCCTTGGCTTTCAGCCAGCTAAACCCAAGTAGTAGAACAAGTAGAACACAAACAAGCATAAGAAACTATAGGAAGTTTAACTGCCTAAGAAAGTCGAACACAAACAAGCATATGAAAAGGGTAAATAAACACGTAGTCTGGAGATGGTATTTAAATCATGGACATACCAGTTGCAAACTCAAACAGTAAAGCAAGTAGGGCAGATATGATCCTATAGTTTAGCCTTGGCTTTCAGCCAGCTAAACCCAAGTAGTAGAACAAGTAGAATGGAAGACCAGAGAAAAGAAGAAAGAGTTCAGTGAGTGTGAACTTCTAATTGTTCGTGTGTTTGAAGTAAAAACGGGTGGGGGTTTTTTATAGTTTGAAAGTAAGCAGTAAGTAAGGCAAGAAAATAACTTAGTATCAAGTCATAATCAATTAGGGAAAGGACTTCCTTCAATTAAGGAATCAGACTTAAGGTAATAAAACAATGTTCCATTTATGGAAAGAAGAAATCAAGAATAAGTTGTAAAATAAAGTGTAGATACATATAAAGTTTTGAAAGATACACGATTTTAAGCAAATAAGGCAAGAATAGAATGAGTAATTACATAGTAAATCAAGGAATCGGGGATTCGAAATCAGTATTGAATTCGGTCAGAATAATAGGTCCAAATGAGTCAAATAGAGCATCAAAATAGATTCATAGAAAATCAAACCCCCAAAATTAAGGTTATTTTGAAACGGGAAGTCTGACTATAAAGAGATTATATGCGAGGCTAAATTAAAATAAGTAGTCATGTAATCAAAAAGCAGAAGAACATAGCCATGAATGGAATTAGAAGTTCTTTCAAAGCTTAGCAAGAATCAGAAGCATGAGACGAGTTTAGACAGTTAGGGTTTTGAAATTAATGAGGCAGCAGGCAATTACACAAAAAAACTCTGAAAACCTTAGAAACAACACGAAAAAAAACACATAGGAATCATAGTAGAAAATACCTAGGAATTATAGCAAAACTAAAAGGAATCACAGTAGAGCAAATAAAACAGAAAATCAGAGAAACCCTAAGTTTTAAGGAGATGAACATTTTTAAAAACAAAATCGGCAAAAACATGGAAAACACTTAGTAATCTTAGAAAATATCATTGATCTCAAGCATATCTTAAAGAGACACAAAGATGAAGAACCTCAGAACATAGGGTTTCATAGAAAACTGTAGGGAATGAGAAAGGCCTGGAACGGACTGGTCTTGAGTCGAAGACGGACTCACAAGGCTAGGATTTGCTAGAAGGAGGCCGAAAATATTCATTGAACTCGAGTCGGAGGACCTATGAACTGGGGACCTTTAAGGTCCGGCTTTGGATATTTGAACGAAGAGGACCTAGAGGTGAGTGTGGGTGAGTAAACGTTGCACGGGCTTAGGAGGCAATGGTTTCCGGTGAAACAAGGTCAAAAAATGATCAGAGAAGGGCTAGGGTTTCAAGGTGGTTGAGAGCGTCTGGGGACGAAGGGGATATAGGGGCGGCTGAAGGAATGAAAGTTATATAGGGTTAGGGGGTTGTTGGTTTAATTAAGAAAGGGGTTAACGTGGACCGTTGATTAAAACAATCAACGGTCCTGATATAAAATGGGGTTCCGAGCGGATCAATTTAATTGGGTAATTTGAAATTGGGTAATTGGGGTTAGATTGGGTGCTGAAATTGGGCTAAAATTGAAATTGAAAGGGCTACAATTTAAATAGCCAATTTTCTCCATTTTTGATTTTATAAAAATAACAAATGGTGTTTAAAATCAAATTAAAAATACTGGGTTAATAAGCAATGCATAAGTACTAAATTAAAAATATTAGAAATAATTTTCTGATTACAAATGCTATTAAATCGAGAAATATACTAAAATTGCAATTTCATGCAATTTTAGTTTAAAAATACCAAATGGGCTTCTAAAATTATGTAAAAACCCTGTAAATTATATTTTTGTGTAAATGTGAGAATAAAATAAATTATTTATCAAAATGACAAGTTTTGGGAAGAATTATTGGACTTTATAGTGCAAAAAAATAAAAATAGGTCATAAATTGGTTTTAAAAATCCTTGAAAAAATGTGGAACATTTGTGGATACTTATATATGCATATACATGCTGTTTTGAAAGTATTTTGAGTATAAAATACATAGGAAAAATTGGGTATCAACAGTATATACATTTCAAATAATATCAAAGCAGTAAAAAATGACATTTAGTATATTAGGCCCAAACATGTGATAACAATCAGATAATAAATAAAAGCCAATTCATAAAAGTTATTCTAAGCTCGAACATAAACTCTGAACCGAGTTCTGGGTTTAGATCCCTAGCGGAGTCGCTAGAGCTGTCACACCTCCTTTTTTACACCCTAGGGTATATGAGAGTTTTTTCAATTAAAGAGACATTATTCAAAATTAGATTATTTTATTTAATTTAATAGAGTCGCCACTTGGAATAGTTTATTTGGTGTCCCAAGTCACAGGTTTATTCTAAAATCCCAAATCGAGGAAATTTTGACTTTATTTAAAAGTCTGCGAAACCAGAAATTCTAAGTAAGGAATTTTGTTAACTTGAGATAAGGTGTTAGGCATTCCCGGGTTCCGTGGTTCTAGCATGGTCGCTTAAACTGTTAATAATTGGCCTATTATCTGATTTATTACATGTTTTAACCTATTGTGTATTTTTAGCTTTTAAAACCACTTTTAATTATTTACTGTTATACATTGCAAATCATGTCACAGGAATAGTACGCATGATCTACAACATGTTTAATTTATTTAAAGTTATTAAAAGTTATATGGCAGGGTTACTATTTTGCTTTTGCGTTATATCATCTTTTTATTTTCACGTGGTTTTATATATATATATATATAGACAGATAGACAAATATATATATATATATATATATATATATATACTTGTTTATTATTTCTGTGGTATTACTAACGCTATCTTTCTTTGTCTTTTTTGGTCTTCTTGAGCCGAGGGTCTCCCGGAAACAGCCTCTCTACTCCTTCGGGGTAGAGGTAAGGTCTGCGTACACACTACCCTCCCCAGACCCCACTTGTGGGATAGGACTGGATCATTGTTGTTGTTATTATTAAAAGTTATGGCCTGGCCACTTAAATATACTTCCAAATTTAGAAATTAGTTATCACAGCAATGTCACGGGAAGTGTACTCATATGCGTGATAATTTAATGTAATGCGCCTAAAGCAAACTATGAAGATTCATTTTTAATACGTATCTAAGTTCCAATGTTAGCGAGGGCAATGGATGATCCAATTACGAATGGCACGCCTCAACTTTATTTCTCTTTAAAGGTAATGCATTTAACTATAGCAACAAAATAAATTAACTCTTAATCCAATTTATGAGGGCCATGATGATTTAATGAACGATGGCACACCTCAATTTATTATTTTAAAGAAAGAGATTTGTATTTTTTATCTAAGGCAAATTAAAGATGCTCCTACTTTATTCTAATTTAAAATTAAGTATCACAATCACGTCACATCCATAGTTGTAATAATTTAATTGCGTGTCTAAAGTAAGATATGAAATATTCATAGTGTTTTATATACAAGTAGGTATTAATGTGAGGGGCATGAACTGTGGGGTTTGATTATAAATGGCATACCTTAATTTGTCTGTAAAAAGGGGTGTTTCAACAAACTACAGATGCCCATGTTTACTCCCTACAATTGATTTAAAATCAAGCTACATTAGAAGTCTCTGAAATAGGCTCAAGACTAAAAAGACGTCTGAAATTCTCAGAAGTCATTGTGACTTCAAATCTGACGGCTTCTTTTATTGGGCCAACTTTAAGCCTAACAGCTTTTGGGAACGAGAGGACCAACAGCTTGTGCACCCAATTTGGTCAAACAGGTCGAGAAGTTAAAACTCAAGAACTAAATATACTCAATTTTTTTCCCACAATATGCGAATTGAAATGATAAAGAAATCGTGAATTTTTAAACGGCAAGAAGATGGGCCAGGCATATAATGCCATTTCTGAGAATATCTTACTAGGCTAATAGCTAACTTCAGATGAGCCCGATATAACAAGTCGATTCAAAGGCTACTGATACAAATAATCAAACTAGTGATAATTAAAGAACATATCAAATATACAGACAAAAACATCATTGGAATATAATTTCAAAAGAAGACTACTGGCAAGTGGCCATTTTAATCACAACTCTTAGTAATCAATGCTTTCTAATATATACAAAATTATTTAACAATAACACACTAAACTAATACATGGTATGACTGGATCATCAGCTCCCAAACCCCTTTCAAGAACTTTAAATTCTGGCTTTGGCTTTATGGCTCACCAATCTAACCAATAGTGGTCAGATCTGCAAACTTCAGCAAAATTATCAATAGTAAATAACCTTTCCATTCTTCAGATTTTAAAATAGATCTACATGCTCAATACAGACCACTTAATAGTAAAGATCTTGCTACTACAACTCAAAAACCAAAGAACAATGTTACTTACAAATAAGCAACAACATTGTTACAGACAAAAAGAAGAGAAGACAACATGATATATTCAAATAGCCTGTTTCAAACAACTACTGAATATCAACAAACCATTTCCATTATCCTAATACTTAATCCATTTCACAACTTAATAACACAAATGAACAGAATACACAAGCTAATACAATTTTAAAGCTTTAACATGGTTGGAAATCTCAAGAACATTGCAACAATAAACAAACCAGCTTCATTTAAGCTAAAAAAAATTAGGAAATCAACATTTTTATTCAAAGTAACTCAATCTAAGCATATAATAAGGTTCAGAAGAATACCAAGCCAAGGGAAAACAACCTAAAGAATAAAAAAACTTCATTTTCTAGCTCAGCTCAAGCAAAACCAGCAGTGGATCAAACCAAAAACAGTAACTTTGCAGAGATAAAATAGTAACTAATTAAACAAAAATTAATGATGCATATTTTAAGAAAACCATATATTACGACAGTAATTAAACCTAATTAATAAGCTATTAATTTCTGATTAGTCAATTTTTCCCTAAAGAATAATAAAAAAAAAATTAAGACAAAAATGAACCCAACAGTAGAAGTTGTGAAGAAAAACAGGAGGAGAAGTATACTAGTGGAATAAACGTATCTTCAATGTCTCTGAGAAGAACAACAAGGTCTTGATTCAAACTCGAACGGAAAAATCTCGGCCAATGGTGAGAATAATAACATGAACACTGGCCGAACTCTCGTCCATAACCAGTTCTTCATGCAATAACCCTACCATATGCCAAAGATCAGACGAGGCAAAGACTTAGAGGGTTTGGGTCATGGACGAGTTATTCGCCCTAAAATCCGGCTAATCTATGAGATAGGATAATCTCAACATTAAAAATGACTCTATTCGTTGAAGAAATGGGATTTAATCACGGATTGAGGACTAAATCTAGAAGATTTGGACAAAAGAAAAAAAGAATAGACGTTTGTTTTTGGATCTCAAATTCGGAGAAATTGAGTAATCTTTTGGAGAAACTAATGGGCGGGTATGGATAAGGAGAGGTGTCGACGCCCCATTTTTCTGGCGAAATTAGGTTTACAGACATTTGGGAGACAACTCTATTCCCGTTTGGTAATTGAGTTTTATATTTGGAGAGTCGCCACCTAATGATTATAGTGCATTATGACACTTTAAGAAAGAATTTGAGATGAAAATTATAGTTTGTGTAAGGGCTAGAAATTATCTCTAGGGGAGGGTGTTAGGCACCCTCAAGATCCACTAATGTGGTTCCCGACCATGCTACAATTGTGACTTTAAGTTTAAACAAACATGTAGATAAGAAAGTGTTGCAAGTACGAGGAACTTTCACATAACAGTTACAAATAAGAAGCACGACAAGATTTAAAAGTGCTAAAATTTGGAAGGAAATAGTTTTGTAATTAAAGAAGAGATAGGCAAGTAAAGGGAAGGGGAAAAATAATTGAGGCAAGCAACTTAAAAGAAATGAAAAGAACCAAAAGTTGAAAATTGAATAGCTTGTAAGAATCTTAAAAAATAACAAATAATGAAGAGCGATGGAGGGTCCTAGGTTTATATATCACATGGATCATCCACACAACACCAGTACCCAATCGTACGCATAATGTTATCGTGTGATCAATATCTCCATGTCTACCCTTCCCACTCCGTTATGGTATTAAATCACAAAATGGTATCGTTACTTATTGCATGCTATTACCCATCCCAATCCTATCAGTCCTAGAGGCAAATGGACTACTAATCCTAAAAGAGAGAGGGGTTTGGGGCTTTCAGAAATTTTCAAAGGACAAAATGCGAAGACGTCAACCAAAACACGTAAATGAAAATAGAGGGAGACAAACAAGCAAATAGGTTTCAAATAGGCCTCCATTAACCAACAAAAGTCATAGAGTTTAGCATGTCTTACACGTACTGATTTGGTCTTAATTAAATAAAGCAATGAGTGGACTGGTTCAACGCATAATTTTTAGGCAAAAAGTCTATATTAAGCTTACTCGAATGCAGCTGACTAAAACTGATTGATCATCTAAGTCTAAGTGTTTGTTAGAACTAGGCGTGATATATACTGATTTTAGAAAAAGGCATACAGAAAAAGGGTTACTAATTAGGACATTATGAATTCAGCAGTGAATATTACCTTTATTCAGATTCGAGATTTCCTATAGGTATGCTTTCTATACGCTTATTGATTTGGACACCTTTTTTAGACGTTAACAAAAGGTCCTATGAACATGGTATCTATATGCAGCCTTTATTATTGAACCTACAAACTGTTTGCCTAATGGTGTTCTTAAATGTAGAATGCAGTAGTTTATAGACCATATTTTATATGAATTTGCAGAACAATTAGAATTTAACCTATAGGCAGGATATCTATGCGCGGAGATGCAGAAGTTATGAGTGAATCCTATAGGCATGATTTCTAGATGTGAGTTTGTAGAAGTTAAAAGTTATCCTATAGGCAGGATCTCTAGGTTTATTTGGCAGAAATTAAAGGTTACTCTATAAACATGATTTCTAGGTGTATTTGCAGAAATCAAAGTTATCCTATAAGCATGATTTCTAGGTGTATTTGGCGGAAATTAAAGGTTAACCTATAAGCATGATTTCTAGGTGCATTTGCAGTAATCAAAGTTAGCCTATAGGCATGATTTCTAGTTGTGAAATTGCAGAAATAATAACAAACTCCTATAGGCGGGATCTCTACCCTTGATGCATATAAATTAAACCTCGTCTCCCCTTTTTACTAAGTCCCCGAGTTTGTACATGTTATTATAGCCCAAAGAAAGGAATTAAAAAAATACATTAGATATTCTCAGATGCATCTAAGGAACCTAATTTAGACTTAAGGCGTAATAATATGAGATTGAGCCACTTTCGAGATCCATATTTCAAGCCTTCTCTCATCTTGTTTAGAGATCTAAGGGATTTTTGGAACCCCAGGCAGTGCATACACCCAAGATGTTAATCAGAAATTGGGTTGTGCGGTGTAGAAAGGCCAACCCTTATGGTCCAAGTTTAGAGGGAGCTTAAGGGTCCCAAGATAAAGTTCACACAAGAGGCGGAACTTAAGTTCTAAGAATGAGTGTAAGTGCAGTAGAAGGGGTAGGGTCTACCTAGGCAAGCTGGTGGTCATGCCTAACCACAAAAAAGACTGGCACACCTCTGACCAAACCTGTTGATCAAGCATTTAGAGAGTTAAGACCCACTGGAAGTCAAGCCATGGCCTGGACAATAATTAGAAATACTTGCAGGCCAAGGCTGTTACCCAGCACACACAATAAGGGAATGGGGATGGGAGATTGACAAGCTTAGGGCCGTAAGGGTCCAGTTCATATTCATGGACAATGATTTCAGACATTGCCATATTTCTAAACCATAACTTAAAGCATATAAAGGGGATATGACGGTTTGAGATTCATAAAGTATCAAATAAATAACAAACAACTAATAGGATGTACACAAAAATTAAACATCGAATTACAAGGGAAAGGGGACATATTACATCATGCTAATAACATCTGGATTGCAGAAACATGAGTAGAAGTAGACAGGAATGAAAACATGTTGTTGTTGAGACATGTAAATTAACTAGGACATACCAGTAGAGAAGCAAAGTGCAGAAAAGTAGAGAAAACAGGAGTCCACAGTTTTAGCCTTGGCTTTCAGCCGGCTAGACAAAGCAACAACACAAGTAGCAGAAAGAGAAAGAGAGAGTTTTCAAGTGTAAGAGTAATTTTGAACTCATATTGTTCGTCTGTTTGAAAGAGAAGAGTGTAGGTATTTATAGCGTTGAAAACGTGTAGAGAAATAAGGTAATAAGTAAAATTAAAACACAAACATGGAAACAATCACCATTCAGAATCAATTAACCCAAGTGATTCCCCTTAAATTAAGGAAACACTGCTTAATGGGTCAGCAAACCTAATTAAGGAAAGAAAATAACTTTGGGGCAGATTGATTATTGTCAAATAAAAGGATAGTAAAAACATTAAGTAAATAATTAAGTCTAAATAAGAAATAGACTTATTTTGGGAAAAGATTCAACAACTTCTCTAACGACCTGTTCGGGTATCTCATCTTCTTCTGAGTCTATGTCCTTTTGTTGCGTTGTTTTGTTGCAAGTCACAATCCTTGGTTCATCATCAAGGTAAGTAATAGTAATGCTGTATAAAAATAGAGCAAATGATAGAGAAAATAATAAGAGCGAGATATATGATAAACCGAAATGCTTTGATTAAATTCATAATTGTTTGAAACATCAGAGTTCTTTTTGAAATTAGAGACAATGCAGAAAGAAAATGAACTAGTAAAGTAAGCTAAAAATGGGATGCATTGTGCTTTTGTTTAGCCTTGCTACCCCGAAGCCTTCCGGGCCCTGACGGTCCTAATTGACCAATTGCTGAGGCGGTCTCCTCGGTTCACAGCTTGTATGGAATGGCCTTCCTCCTCGAAAAGAACACAGCAGTCCATATCATCATCTTCCAGAAACAGATTCTTCATGGCTGCCAATGCTTCATCTCCCACTGACCAATATATAGTATCTGTCGGTTGAAAGGTTTGCTCCATGCCAGGTATTCTCCAATGGATAGTAGGGACCGCGCCGTGGTGGCGACCAACTTTGGAATTCTTCCCAAGTATAACTGTACCCTAAGCCAAATATTGTGCCATGCTTCTTTAGTTTGATGGGCTTAGGGATCCCCTGAAGATTTTTACCGAGTCCCTTTTCAGGCTCGTACCCACACCAATTAAGGATACTTTCGATCTTGTTATCCCACAATTTATCCTTATCTATAGCATTGACCCTTTCGATATGGTGGTATGTTTCTATGTCTATTGTCCTTCTGCCCCCCGATCATTGGGATGGTCTAGATACTATATATAGGTTTACTACCATCGCCATGAATAATCACCTATTGGTGATTCCATTCAAACTTCACCGCCTGATGCAGGGTCAATGTTACGGCTCCAGCAGCGTGGATCCAAGGTCGTCCTAATAGCAGATTGTAGGATGCTGGGATGTCTATTACTTAGAAGTCAACGTTGAACCATGTTGGCCCCATTTGTAAGCATAAACTGATTTCTCCAATAGTAGATCCTTAGGACCCATCGAAGGCCATGACATTGATAGCCCCATCTTTGATCTTGTGCAAGCTTTTTCCTAATGTTTTGAGAGTTATCAGCGGATAGATGTTGAGGCTCGTTCCTCTATCGATCGGGACTCTAGTGATGAAATAATCTTTGGATTGCACGGTGATGTGCAGTGCATTATTATGGCTCAATCCTTCCGGTAGTAGCTCATCTTCGTGGAAGGTTATTTTATGGCTCTCCAGCATTTACCCTACCATATTCACCATTTCACCCCCGGTTATATTGCTGGGCACATAAGCTTCGCTCAATATCTTCATTAGGGAATTTTGTGAGCGTCAAAACTCTATAAAAGAGCTAAGATAGACATCTGTGTTGGTGTTTTATTCAACTGTTCAGCGACCGAGTACTCCTTAGCCTGTATTTTCCTCCAAAGATCGTCAGGCCCTGTTTCAATAGCCCATCTCGGGGCTTGCTTACTAGACTTTGCTAGGTGTTCTGGGGTGTAAACCCTTCCTATTCTGGTTATTCCTTGTGTAGTAGTTTTTTCTCCTGTCTTGGTCTTTCCTTTCCTCCTAGCTTCAGCAGTGTAATCCCATGGTATGACATTTGAGTGGAATGGTGTTATGTCTGCCATTTCCACGGGAATAGGCACCATTGGTTGTAACACAACAACTTCAAAGGGTGCAGGTGCCTTTGGAACTTTTAATTCAACCTCAATTGGCTCGGACACCATTGTAGAAGGAGGCGCTTCAAATTCAAGAGGTAAAGACATATTTACTTCATCGCCCCCGGAGGGCTAATTCTACACAATGATTGGGTTAAGTGTAACCGCTGGATTCTTTGGTTCATCCCCCTTAGCAATCAAACCTATCGACCATTTGGGGTCCCAATCATCTTCGATCTCGATCATGTGAATGTCTCCACCTTTTTGGTCAGACAGAGGGTTGTTACAAACATTGGGAGTAGACTCCTTTGCTACTATGACCTTATTAACGATCAGGGTTTGGATATTGTCCTTTAATAAGCGGCACTCATCAAGGGTGTGTCCCTTCTTTCCGTAATGATATGCACATGTCTTGTTGGGGTTGACCCACTATGTGGGATTTTCTGGAGTTTTGGTTGGGATAAGAGTGACGTATCCAGCATCTTTAAGTCTCTCATATAGCGTCAATCGGTTAAGTGATGGATGTATATTGTCTGGGAGGTTTACGGTCAAAATTTGGCCTAGGTCTTGGAAAATGTTGACGGGTGGGTGGTGATTGGTAGTGAGAGGGTTGAGCGTTATAAGCTTGGTAAACAATTGTTGGTTGAAAGTATTTGGGTGAGGTGGATTGATATGTGAGAGGTGGAGAGGATTGGTAAACGGGAGGTGGATATGAGTGTGTGGGTGCTTGGTAATTCGGGATGGGCTCTTATGTAGGTGGAGGTGATGGGTAAGTGTGGTATTTTGGTGGTGATTTGGCTCCTTGCGCGACCATTACAACACTTACATCCTTTTTTGGATGTGTCACCAGTCTGTAAAGCATTATTGGTGGCTTGCAATGCTTTAAGAGTTGTAACCATACCATTCTTAATGCCCTCTTCGATTATTTCTCCAAGTTTGAAGATATCAGAGAACTTTTGACCCTCGATTAGTATCGACCTCTCCTAATATTGGAGATCCTAAGCCCGGACGAAGAATCTATTAATTTGTTTTTCTTCTAGGGCTGTCCTGACCTTTGCAGCTTCTGACCTCCAATGAGTAGCATACTCGCGGAATGTTTTGATGGGCTTCTTCTTCAAATTATGTATGTAGAATACATCCGGTACATTTTCTATATTGAATCAGAACCTATGTATGAAGTCCGATGCAATACCTACCCAGCTCGTCCATTTCTTGGGGTGCTGGCTGATGTACCAAGATAAAACATCTCCTTTCGGGCTCCTCATAAAGAGCTTCATATGGATCTTTTTATCCCTTCCAACTCCAACCAACTTATTGCAATATATCTTTACGTGGACTCTGGGATCTCCTATTCCATCAAACATTTCAAACTTGGGAGGTTTGTACCCCTACGGAAGTTCAACATTCGGCTAAATGCAGAGGTCTTCATAATTTAACCCTTCGATACCTTTGTTACCTTCCACACCCTAAACACGACTAGTTAATTTCTTGAGTTCCACCGCTAAGTTCCTGATAAGGGAGTATTTGTCATCAGACTCAGGTGCATTTGAGATCGGTTGGGTATAATGGGGTACAATATCCACAAAAATAGGAGTGTTGTGGAGATGGTCATTTGTGGTGTTCAGTGGCTCGGGAATGAGTAGTGGAGTGTTGTTGGGAGTGTGGCATGTGTTGCAGTGTTGAGGATGAGTAGGATGCAACTGTGGTTGTGGGGTATTTTATGGAGGTGCGGGATTCTAGGTGTTGACATCAGGAGCGGTAAGGGAAAATGATAGGTTCGCCAAATTTTGAACCTAATCCAGCTCTTCTCGAAATTTCAACAGCTTTTGCTCCAGTTGAGTAGCAGTTTCCTTAGCAACGCGATACGCTGAGGCTTTTCAATCTCCTTTCTGGCGCTTAGATCTCCCATTCTACCTTTGTTCTTGTTCCGAATAGGACTTGGAGGAGGAGGAGGTGGAGGGCCCTTGGATCTTGTGGAGTATGACGATGGTGCCAGAATGCACGAACTAACTTTTGGGAAAGGGAATAAAAACAAAAAGAAAAACAAAAAGGTAGCAAGTTAGTGAGGGTTGTGAGGAAAAATATTGCAGTATTTAAACACATTGTGCGAGAATATAAATCCCGTCCTAACTTTGGTGCCTCGTTGTGCCCGAGGTAGGCCTAGCAACAAATAGTTTTGGTGAACTTATAATGCTAAATGCCTCATTTTATTGATAAAAAATAAGAAGAATCCAAAACGACTCCAAATAATAGAAAGTAAAATGTCACTTATTGGCCATTGGCCTTATTAGATTAATATAAAGAATGAAAGGACTCCTAACTACTTGGTCCCAAAAGGACCTTCCCTAGATTTGACATCTTCGTCTCCCTCGAACAGCTTCACTAGCTCGCATAGTCCTAGCAGCAAATAAGCACATGCCAGATGTCCGCCTGCATTTACTTCAGCATTTTGACAATCCTCAATTCTTTTGACGAACTTCCCTTCTAGCTATACTACACCCGGCTCTAAATACGTTAGTCGCTTGTTGGCGCTAACATCCATGTCTTTCCACTCCTCAATCAGCTTCTGATGGGCTTCTTGTATTTCTTGGTGCTCATTTTCACACTCTCAAATTCTCTTGCGCAGTTGATTATACTTAACTTGTGCTTTAGTGTGCTCGTTGATAATTCTGTGACCTCGAACGAATCCTGGATGACCCATGCCATTTTATTCTAACCAACCCGAATAGTGCAGCACACAACCGGCGCGATACCTTTCTGACTCAATAGATTCTTTTCCCAAAACGAGTTTGCAGTGCCACAAGTGCTGAGCTTGGCACCTATGAAGGCTATCATCGTCCTGGAAATCAGCCCTAAAGTGACTCATTTTGTTGACCCTTGGTATGATTTGCTTTCTTCCAGCCTGCCTCATGGCCGTCACACCTAATATTTCCGCTACTAGACCCCGTGAAGGGCATAATAAAAGGAGTTTTTCCAATTAAAGTACAACCGAAACGGGATTCATTTTATGAAAGATTCAGAGTCGCCACTTTGGAGATTTATGGTGTCCCAAGTCACTGGTTTGAATCCCAAATCGAGGAGAGGTTTTGACTCTGTATTACAGCCGCAAACCAGAAATCTAGGTAAGGAATTCTGTTATCCCGGGAGAAGGCATTAGGCACTTCCGAGTTCCGTGGTTCTAGCACGGTCATTCAACTGCTATATTTGGCTAAATTTTGATTTTTTGTACATGTTAAACCTATAGTGCAATTTTTTGAATTATTTACCGCTTTTTCATCAATTATTATTAAGAACATGTTTTTGGATCACGTCACATGAAATGCACCCAGATCCTCGACACATTCTTTTTCAACGTTTTTAGATTTGGATTTGGGTCGCATGAAATGCACACCCGAATTTACGAATGTAATTTTATTAAAATATCGTCTAAAGAAACTAACGTGTTGTTATCTTTTGGGAAGGCCGTGAAATTTTCTAAACGGCCCGTTCTGAATCTCTAAGTATTTTTAATTAAGAACTTAATGAGGGCCACACAATTTTTATTTTGTTTGGCGAGGCTCGTCTCATTGTTATTATTAAAAGGACAACCTAAAGCAAACTAAACTTTTCTATTTAATATTTATCTTTTGAAGACCAATTAATTCACAAATATAAATTCGAGCTTCGAATTCAAGTCCGAATTCAAACAAAAGGGCAACACTTTTAGCTTGAATCCGCTACCTAATTCAAAACCCAATTTTATATTTATGAATTAATTCCCTCTATCCTGATGTAATTTTGACAAGTTTTTGAAATCATTTGTCTTCTAATAGTAAAAGCTTGGCCCATACGTGCTCACAGCTGCCCCTCTTTGCCCAGAAATACGAAGATTTTTTGTGCAAAGACAAGCGGAAATGAGCGATTTTTTACCCGTTCACATATTTCGTGTGAAGCATTTTGAAAAAGCTGACCGCACCCTGCTTCAGAGGCTACCTACATATCTCGGGCTAAACAGGAATCTGGTCAGTATAGTTCGGGAGCGTCTGGTAGTTAGGACTACTAGGAGTTGTGATTTTATTGTTGTTGCTACTGGTCGCTCACTTCCTTATTATACCGTGGTAAAATAAAAGAAGATAGCCTAAGCTATAATCTATGAATTACAAAATATCTTATCAATGTCTTCAAACTTGCTCTTGTGTTTTCCTGAACTTGTGTCTCGTATTCTTCCGATGGGATTCTTGTTGTTGCCTTGGCGATGTTTTGCCATTCCTCTTTATGAAGATTGATTGCTGCAATTTGGAATATGTGCCTCTATTCTCCAAGTGGGCTCTGGACAGCGATGCTTGAAAAGTATTCCCTTGTTCTCCAGGTGAGATCCTGACTGCGATGCTTGGAAAGTATTCCTTTGTTCTCCAGGTGGGCTCCTACTTAGAACAAAATAGACAAACAAAGAAAATTTTCTGCCCCAATTTGGTGTCTGGGCACATCATGTTATCAAATATTAAAATGAAAAGCTAAAATTTGAATTGTGCTTCCCTTGTTCTTCAGGTGGGCTCCTGATTGTTGAACTCTGAAATGTATTCCCTTGTTTTCTAGGTGGGCTCCTGATTGTTGAATTTGAAATGGATTCCCTTGTTCTCCATGTGGGCTTTTGTTCTCCAGGTGGGTTCCTGATTGCTAACTTTGAAAAGTATTCCTTTGTTCTCCATGTGGGCTCCTGATTGCAACAAAACAGATGAAACAAAGAAATATTTCTGCCCTAGTTCGGTAAGTGGCTACAACATGTTATCAAATATTAATACTAACAGTTAAAATTGAATTGTACTTCCCTTGTTCTCTAGGTGGGTAGGGTGCCTGATTGCTGAAACCTTGAAATATATTCCCTTGTTCTCTAAGTGGGCTCTTGATTACTCAACTTGAAAAGTATTCCCTTGTTCTTCAGGTGGGCTCCTGGTTGCTGAATCTTGAAAATATTCCCTTGTTATCTAGGTGGGCTCCCTATTGCTGAATTTGGAAAGTATTCCCTTGTTCTCCAGGTGGGCTCCAGATTGCGACAAAACGAAAAAACAAAGAAAATTTTTCTGCCCCAGTCTGATGACTGGGCGCGTTATGTTACCAAAAATTAAAACTTGGAAGATAAAACTTCCATTATACTTCCCTTGTTCCCCAGGTGGGTGCCTGACTGCTGCGCTTGAAATATATTCCCTTGTTTTCTAGGTTGGCTCCTGATTGTTGAATTTTGAAATGTATTCCCTTGTTCTTAAAGTGGGCTCCTGTCTGCTAATCTTGAAAAGTATTTCCCTTGTTCTCCAGATGGGCACGTGATTGCAACAAACATACAAGACAAAGAAATTTTTCTACCCCAATTTGATGACTGGGTGCATTATGTTACCACATATTAAAAATTAAAGGTTAAAATTTATATTATACTTCCCCTTTTCTCCAAGTGGGTCCCTGACTGCGCGCTTGAAATGTATTCCCTTGCTCTCCAGGTGGGCTCCTGGTTGCTAAATTTGAAGTGGATTCCCTTGTTCTCCAGGTGTACTCCTGATTGCAACAAAACAGACAAAGGAAATTTATGCCCCTATCTTAATCAAAGAATTTTTTTTTAATATAAAATGGTGGTTAGCTGCTGGCATTCTTGTTGGGTATATTCCTTCTTCCAGCTTTGCTCCAACTTGTTTCCCTGGACTTGTTTTGAAATGCCTTGACTTTCTGACTGACTTTCAACCTTCTGACCTTGATGACCCAAATGTTCTACCCCGTATTGCTATTTTGTGTTTCTGTCTCCTCTTGTGAAACTTTGCTTTTCCCCAACAATTATTTGATTATCCCACTGATGAGATTTCCATTGGTCCTTCATACTTTACTTTCTTTTGATATGTTCTAATCTTGTTATGCCATACGACTGGGAAGTTGGTAGTTAGCCTTGATACCCGTCTTTTATTTTTGAATAGAACTGACACTGAAACATCTTATAGACAGACTTAAAGATAATAAAATGCAATGACCTCAAAGGTTAAGGATTGAAAGACTATAAAAACGGATGATATGTAAGGAAGAGAAAAGGATAGGACTTATCTACGTTGAACGGCCGGTACCCTTGATCGTGCCATGCATTTTGGATTAACCAGCCTAGTCTGTCTAACCAATCAACTTTCAATTTCCATATTTGTTGTTCCATACTTTCATAACCTGACTTTCACCAAAACCCAAACCTTGCTTGTTTTGCCATGTTTCAAACGCCTTTCAACCACAAACTTCTTTCATTTGCCCATCTAAAAACTCACTTTCGCCTTACGATGCCCGTGAGGGTTTTCACTGACAAGACTCTCTCATTTTTTATATATCTCAAAACTCACTTCACCTTACAGTGCCCGTGAGGTTTTCACCAATAAGACTCTCATTTTTTTTTCTCTCAACTCACATTGCTTTATAGTACCCGTGAGGATTTTCACCAATAAGACTCTCTCATATTCATCATTTTCCTTTTGGCATCAGAGTATTGCCCCCAACATAAATAACTTTACTTGCTCATATTGGCATTTCTTGAAGATTGATCGGAAGATCTTTCTTTAGACCGTAATGTGGCTTTTGGATGGGTTTTAGAAAGAAGGGTATAAATGCTCAAAATAATTCAACGTGGGTTCAAAATTACAACTTTTGGAATCATATTTCTCATAACAACCACAACTTCTGCCCCGATTTCTTTCTTGGGAATTTTTGGACTTTTATTTTGTTCTGACTGACTACAAGGAGAGGCTGCCTACGTACCCTTTTTTGGGATCAAGTCAAACATAGTTCATATCATAAAATTACTTCGTTGTTGCAGTCTTTCCTTTTCCATTTTTCCTTTTCTTTTTATTTCTTTTCTTTTCCTTTTCTGTTCTTTTTATTTTCTCTTTTCTTCTTCTATTTTTTTTCTTTTCTTTTTTCTTTTCTCTACTTTTTCTTTTCTTTTCGTTTCTTTTCTTTTATGCTATTTTTCTCTTGTTTCTCCACTTAATCTCCATGCTCAAATTTTTGAGTTTTGTTATTGATTCCGAAAGAGGGGTATGAAAGAAAATAGAATAAGGATCAAAGGGATAACAAAGAATAAAGTATTTGGATAGCAGAACAAAATGCCTTCGTCATTTCAATCTCAAAACATGCCAAATACAATTAGATACATAAAGATAAAGAAATCATACATAATATCTCTTGAATGCATCAGTGTTGATAGCCATTTATACACATTTCCCTTCCATATCTGTTAGATACAATGCACCATTGGACAACATTCGGGTTACAACAAATGGCCCTTGCCAGTTTGAGGTGAACTTTCCTTTTGCTTCAGCCCAGTGAGGTAGGATACGCCTTGCCCTACTTCAAACTTCCGCGGATACACTTTCTTGTTATATTCTCTTGCCATTCTCTGTTGGTATAACTGTCCATGAGATACTAGTGCAAATCTGTTTTCATCAATCAAGCTCAATTTTTCCAAACGGGCTTAGACCCACTCATCATCATCAATTTCCGCCTCGGCAATAATCCAAAGGGATGGTATTTCAACCTCTGCAGGTATCACCGCCTCTGTACCATATACCAATGAATAAGGAGTCACCCCTACTGAAGTGCGAACAATAGTGCGATAACCTAACATGGCAAAAAGTAACTTTTCATGCCATTGCATGGATCCTTCCACCATTTTCTGAAGTATCTTCTTGATGTTCTTGTTAGCTACCTCGTCATCATATTCTACCTCGTCATCACACTCAATTTTTTTGTACTACTATTTCACATTGATTATCTAGACTAGGCCTAAAACTCCTCATGCATGACACATCAGTGAAACCAGCATAAAAGGGACTGTACAAGAAAGAAAAGAAAAACAAAATAAAGGCTATCGGGAATGAAAAGGAAGGAAATTGCATTTCATTAAAATTGTAAGATAACAAGGTTTAACTCATCCAAACGGACAAAACATAGCATCCGAATTACAACCTTGGAAATAATCCGGATTTAAACTCAAAGGAAAATAATAAACTAACTACCACGACTCCTTCAGAGTAGGAAGAGGAGTACCTTTCCAATTATTAAGCTTTGCCTGGGACCCCACAAACTGCACATCAATTTTACTCGGACCTTCGCCTCACTCCACTATATTCAACTAATCAAACAACCTTTCGAACCTCTTGATCAGCTCCTTGTTGGGTTCTATTACCACAGAATTAGGCATTGCTATTGCTGGATGCCTTTTAGTACCAGGCCAGACAAAGGAACAGGAAATGCGAGGAATGGGTTTTGGAAGGGTCTAAACTTACTTTTTCATCTTTTTGGCTCTCCTTCTGTTAGCAGCAGTGGGTTTGAAACCTAACCCAAAAGTATCCAGATTTTTCGAAAGAGACACCAAGTGTATAACGCCCTGGAGTGAAGCACCCAAACCCTTTCCGGGCAAGAATCCATTCCTTATCATCTCCGACGCCACCATGACAGATGAGACAACTACCTTGGGCCTAGGAACACACTCTCCTTCCGGAATTTTAGCAACCGACACTGTGTCCAAGACTTGGTACACCCATTGACCTTTGTCATCCGTAACTTCCTCGAAAGGCGTAATGGCATTACAAGAATTTTCCTCCTCATGGACCACAATTTCCTGCCGGTCCCATTCAAATTCGACCATCTGATGCAAGGTGGACGACACTACTTTTGCGGCATGGATCCAGGGCCATCCCAATTAAATATTTTAGGAAAGAACTACATCGAGCACTTGAAACTCCATAGTGAATTCAACTGGTCTTATTGTTAGCTCCAACACAATATCCCCAACTATGTCCTTTCCTCCTCCATCAAAGCCTCGTACACAGATGCTATTCTTATGGATTCTTTCACTGTCAAGTTTCAACTTTTATAGGGTGGAGAGAGGGCAAATGTTTGCACTGGACTCATTATCAATTAACACCCGAGTAACCATAGAGTCTTTACACTTCACTGTGAGGTAAAGGACTTTATTATGCTCAGTACCTTCCAAAGGCAACTCATCATCAGAAAATGTAACCCTGTTAACCTCGAAAATCTTGTTTGCTATTTTCTTAAGATGATTCACAGAGATCTTCTACGGCACATGGGCTTCATTCAAAATTTTCATCAACGCCCGATGATGCTCTTCCGAATGGATCAATAAAGACAATAATGAGATCTGTGCCGAGGTTTTCCTAAACTTCTCCACAATTGAATAATCTTGCGCCTTCATCATTTTTAAGTATTCTTCAGCCTCTTCTTCAGTAACGGCCCTTTTGACTGGTGGTGGATTGTCTTTAGCTACTTTAACCTTTCTCAATTCTTCAGGGGCAAAGCATCTCTATGAACGAGTCAACCCATGAGTTTCAGACACTTCTTCTATAACTTCCTTTCCTTTGTACATTACAGTCACCCAGTCATAGTTCCATGGGACAGCCTTATCACTAAACACTGGCAACTGAGTCGCCGGTTTGATGATAACCGGCTCTGTGCAAGCGCCTTTTACAATCACCACAGGCTTAACAAGTGCTCCTGGTACTGTCACTTTAACGGGTTCTGGTTTTACTGTCATTACTGGTTCACTGCCTGTCTGTTCTACTGTGACCAATGCCTTTCCAACGATCAATTTCTCATTTGCTTTGATCTCACTGGCCCTAATCATCATCAAGGTTTGTGACAACATCTTGTATTCTCCCTTCTGCACTAACTCGATCATGTGAGTCTCATGATGGGTAGGTAATGGATTCTGAGTGGTGTTGGGTGTCTTCGGAGCCTGTACTTCTATTCGTCAGGTATCAATAAGCTCCTGAATGGCATTTTTCAAATTCCAGCATTTCTCTGTATCATGTCCTGGCACGCGTGAGCAATACTTAAAATTCACTGAATGGTCCGGGTTCCTTGGGGGAGGATTTGGTGTTTTTGGTTCAATTGGGTTTAACATGGCCAGTTGTCTCAATATGTGGAATAGGCTGGTATAGGATTCTCCTAACGAAGTGAAAGTCTTCTTCTTTTACAGTGGAAGTTTGGGTTTGTTGAAATTTGAATGGAGAAATAAAGTTGGCAAGTGACAGTTGATTGGTTGGACAGAATGGGTCAGTTAACCCGAATGCATGGCATGATCAAAGGAATCAACCTTCCCACTCAGATAAGTCTCGTCCTTTTACTTAGAAAGTATTCCTACCCTCAAAGTTTCGAGGTCATTGCATTTCATTTTCTTTTCTTGAAATCTGTCTATAAGACATTCTCAGTTGAAACTAATTACCATCTTCTCAGTTATATGGCTAAATGAACATTGGGGTCCATCAAAGGACATATGGCAAGCATATAGTTGGAAGAAAAGTAAAAAGGAAAAACAACAAGAGAGAGTCACAAGGAAAAGTTGGGTTCAGAGAATTGTTGGAAAACAACCAGAAGTTACAACAAGGCATTACAAAAGCAAGATGAAACAAATTCAAAAGTAGAAGCAAGGCCAACAAGAATGCCAGCAGCTAACCACCATTTCTTTTTACATTAACAAGTTGTTCATTGATTAGAATAGGAACAAAAGATTCAAATTCTTACTAATCACTTTAAAGTGAATGTGACCAATGTGGATAAACCATGGAGCGCAAAAGCTCGGCAATCAGGCACACACCAGGATAATAAGGGAAGTATTACCTTTTATTACACCCAGTAATCAAACTGGGACAAAAATTTTGTTTTTAGTTTTTTTTCTTAAATCAGGCACCCACCTGGATAACAAGGGAATATTTTTCAAGTTTTTGCAATCAGGCGCCCACCTGTATAACAAGGAAATATTTTTCAAGTTTTTTTTGCAATCAAGCGCCCACCTGGATAACAATGGAATATTTTTCAAGTTTTTTACAATCAGGCGCCCATCTGGATAATAGGGGAATATTTTTCAAGTTTTTCGCAATCAGACACCCACCTGGATAACAAGGGAATATTCAAGTTTTTTTTTTTGCAATCAGGCGCCCTCCTGGATAACAAGGGAATATTTTTCAGGTTTTTGCAATCAGACGCCCATCTGGATAACAAGGGAATACTTTTCAGGTTGAATTTCATCTTTAAAAAATCTAACATCTAAAAAGCGTGATATATCTATGCCCCATACTGGGGCAGAAATTTTTTTCTTTGTTTTAATAGTTAGCAGGCGCCCACCTGGATAACAAGGGGATATTTTTTAAGGTTTTTGCAATGAGGCGCCCACCTGGATAACAATGGAATATTTTTCAAGTTTTTTGCAATCAGGCGCCCACTTGGATAACAAGGGAATATTTTTCAAGTTTTTTTTTTGCAATCAGGCGCCCACCTGGATAACAAGGGAATACTTTTCAGGTTGAGCTTCTTCTTTAAAAAATTTAACATCTAAAAAGCATGATATATATAAGACCTACACTGGGGCAAAATTTTTTTTCTTTATTTTAATAGTAAGCAGGCGCCAACTTGAAGAACAAGGGAATGCTTTTTCAAGTTTAGCAACCAGGCACCCACCTGAAGAACGAGGGAATACTTTTTCAAGTTTAGTAAGCAGGCACCCACCTGAAGAACAAGAGAATACGTTTTCAAGTATCGCAATCAAGCGACCACCTGGAGAATAAGGGAATACATTCAACGCAAGTTGCAAGCAAGAGTCCTCTTGAAGAATGGACACAATTAAAGTGATGCAAGATACAAATGCAACAGAAGAACCGGTTGGAAGATATAGTTAGGATTTTGTAAATCATAGAGCATAGTTTAGTCTAGTTTCTTTTATTTTTACCTCGGCGTAATAAGGAGATCAGCAGGCAGCAATAACAAGTAATAATAATAGAATCACAGCTCTCTGGTAGCTTCAACTACCAAACACTCCAGAACTACATTGACCCGATTCATGTTTAGCCCAGGATATGTAGGCAATCCTTGAAGCAAGATGCGGTGAAAAATTTCAAAAATGCTTCACACGGAATATGTGAATGGGAAAAAATCCCTCATTACTGCTCACTTATCTTTGCACTGAAACTCTGCAGGTTCCCGAGCAAAGAGGGGTAGTTGTGAGCACACGATAATTGCCCTAAAGAATATTATTCAAAAAAATATAATAAAAATGATTTTTGTGTGCAATTTGTTGATAACTGTGTAGAAATACCAGTATTCATTTTATTGTTGAAAGAAATTAAAACAAAATCAATTTCCCGTATTAAATATGAAATACCAAAAATATAATAAGAAATTATCTTTAATTCTAGAAAATTATAAAATTAAAAGGAAAATACAAAATGCAAGAAATAATAAAATACAAATACATAAGAAGAAAATAAGATATAAATACAAGAAAATACAAAAATATAATTAAAATACAATTAAAAAATATAATACAAAGTAAGAAAATACAAAAGAAAGGAAGAAAACAATTGGGCCAAAGTCAATAACCCAAAATATAACATACACGGTCCAGGCCCAAACAATAAGTGACCGACCTACCCAATCGAAATAACCAAAATGACACTATTTAAAGGAACTTAATTTGGGCCGTTGATTAATTCATCAAATGGCCTAGGAATAGCGATTGTATAATAAATAAAACAACGCTGCCAGTACATAAATGATCAGGACCATTCTATAGGCTAATCTAACAGATGAAATTCAGAGCCTCATTTAACCACACAACGTCGTTTGATAGAAAATGAATCCTAGCCCTTCATCTGGCTTGATCTAATGGTTGGAAATCACCCTTACATTTTCAATATGTCAATACACCTGATGTGTATTGTATTCATTTCCCCCCTTTCACCTTCTTCCCCATCTGAAACCCTAGCCGCCATCATCCCCTCCCCCTTTCTCTCTACTTGGGCCACCGAAACCCTACCTGTGGTTTAATGTTGTCGTCTTCTCTGACCAAACTCCACACACCTGAACTCCATTCTCTTCTTATCTCACCCCATCACCATAACCCCAACCAAAAACCACGCTGTTGTCTCAAATCTAAGAAATTGGTTCGCCGGAACCCTAGCCGGTGACCATCAACTTATGATTCACCTTCCACCTTTAACACCCCAGGACCATCTCTTCACCCTTTTCAACCTCCACTAGGTGGAATCCTTCGAATAATCCCCAATCATCTCGAATATTGAAAAACGTGTCGCCGGAACCCTATTCCGGCGAACTCTCGCAGTCCAGAAAACCAACCTAATGAACCCATACTCCTATCCTTAAGAATCTTGACACAAAGACTCAATAAAATCATTGGAAAACCTAGAAAAAAGAAGAACAAAGGCCTCAGAGCATTCTGATGCCAGAAAATCAAGAAAAGAAGAGAACAAGGAAAGAAAAATGAAGACCAGAAGAAAAATAGAAAAGAAAAACACGAAAGTTAAGTACCCAAAACCCTACTTTTCTCTACTTTTTATTGATGTTTCTCAACTTCTTCTATTCTTTTGTTTCTGAACTTTCTTGAGTACAACCTGAGTCTGTTGCATGTTCAAACCCTTCTGAATACCTGACTATGTGCTTCTTTCATGATTTAAGTCATAAATTGCATGCTTTATAACTGATTAATTGTCTTAACTGAATAGTTCTAACTTTGATTGAACAAATCTGTTAAAAGATTCAACTTATATCCATTTTGTCCTAACGGAGTGAATTTCACATGCTCACGTTGAGGAAGAAGCGGACAGAAAGCCATGGTTCCATGAAATCAAAAGGTATTTGACCACAAGGGAATATCCAGAACTTGCCAACGCTATTCAAAAATGCACACTTCAGAGGTTATCCAACAATTTCTTTCACAGCAGAGGAATTGATAAAAGGTGAATTTGACTATATTTATGCCCTAAATAATCACACTTTGTTGTTGTTTTGATATTGTTTATGATGACAAAATGCTTTTATTAGTGTTTATTGGTGAGTTATAGGTACACATGAGCCATTGGATACTAAAGGAACTATTTTGGAGTCATAGGATGGTAAAAAGGCCAAGTGAAGAGTTGAAGAGAAGTTAGCTTGAAAAATTGAAGAAGAAATTCTGGATTACTGTTCATCCGTGGTTCGCTCGCGACCGTGGATGAACCACAGAAAAACATGCTCGCGGAACTTTTGAAGATTAAGAGGAGTGCTCTGTTCGCGGTTCGCTCGCGACCGCGAACGAACTGCGGAAGGTGCCGAAAAATTTAAGGACAATTTTGTACAAACCCAATTTTTAAGACCTAAACCCTCTATATAAACCTAGATTTCGCCCAAGAGAGGCAAGCCTTGTATTATTACTTACTTTTGCAAGATTATTAGTAAGAGAGAACTCTCTCAACTTATTTCTTTCTTTTACATTAATTCTTTGATTATGAATTCAATTATTATTCTTGTTTCTTTGATCATGAGTAGCTAGTTCCTTATCTAAGGTTTTGATGGATCCTATTGGGTGATGAACTTCTCGTTTATACAATTACAAATTGTTAGCTAGATTTCTATTTGTTCAACTTCGTTCTTGTTGTAGTTAATTGGTAGGATCCCCAATTAAATGTGCCTATTTAGTATGCATAACTTGGAAAAGGGTGCATATTTAGGTATATTGTTGAACAACACCACACCTAGGTTATTGGAGGAATCCATAACTTTAGGCATAAGGACGTGATTAGGAATAACGAAGTCGTGGGTGCAATCTTAAGTGAACTATTCAAATTAAAGATAGCTAGGGTAGCTCGGGAGAGTGCACTAGTAAATTATTATAGTTGCTTGGGAGAGAATTACGGTAAAAATAGCGTTCATGATTGATAGAATATATTGACAATTTGTATGAGCATAAACAGAAGGGATTCCATCAATAGGGGAAATCAATACCTTAGTTTTTCTC
Organism: Nicotiana noctiflora; assembly: GCA_032618575.1. Classification (NCBI taxonomy): domain Eukaryota; kingdom Viridiplantae; phylum Streptophyta; class Magnoliopsida; order Solanales; family Solanaceae; genus Nicotiana; species Nicotiana noctiflora. The sequence continues at coordinate 226,215 of JASVEL010004936.1, read as the reverse complement.
CATATTAGTTACCCAATACTCAATTTTTTCTTTTAAGTCTTTTAATTCTTGCAAAATATAGTTGTTAGAAAATACCCACAAAAATATACTCAAAGTTTGGGAACTTGCTTCAGAAGTGTTCTTGGGTTGTGAAAGTTGCAGTTGGTAGGTTAATTCCCTGTAGGATCGACTCTGGACTTAATTGACCGGATTATATTGACTACGACCGTTGCTTAGACATGAATCAATTTTGGCGCCGTTGCCGGAAAATTAACGGAATTATCAATTTCCATTGACAGAACTACAAGATTCTTGTGTAGTCGGGTTCTTTCTACAGTTTACATTGAATATTTTGACAGTTGTTGAATTGGGTACTCAGGTGCATGCCTAGAAAATCTGCAAGGACTGGAGAACTAATTGAAGGACTCTCAGATCTCGAGCAAACTTTCCAGGCACGTAACAGGGCAATCAAACAAATTCAACAATCTAAGCAAGCGATCAAACTAGATTTCAACATGGGAGATGTGAACGACCCAAACCAACAAGCTGAGTTAAACATGCAAGAGGCGCAGGAGGCACAAGAAGGTGCATTATTTGATTGGGCACAACCCACAACGGATAATTTGGCAACTGACATCGTTGTGCCAGCAATTCAAGCTGAGTCTTTCCAGATTACTAACAACATGCTACACTTGTTGCAAAACAAGGGATTATTCTCTGGGTCAGGTTGAAGATCCACAACAACACCCGAAGAACTTTCTCTTAATATGCAAGACACAGAGGCAACCGAATGTGACACCGGAAGCTATCAAACTATTGCTATTTCCGTTCTCAGTTACAGGGGCCGCTCAGGTATGGATAAACTCACTCCCCATAAACTCTACTGCAACTTGGGATGTGTTGGTCAAGCAATTCCACAACAAGTTTCATCCGCCTAACAAGACAACTCAGCAAATTGATGAGATTGTGAGCTTCAAGCAGAAACCAATGGAGACATTACATGAAACTTGGGGCAGATTCAAAGGTATGCTTGTTATGTGTCCTCACCATGGGATTCCTGAGCAGATGTTGGGTCAAAGGTTCTACACGGGGCTTTCAGATAGTATGAAGAATATTGTAGATGCTTCAGCAGGTGGGGCTTTTCTGAGCAAGACTTGGAGGGAAGGCCAAAATTTGCTTGACAAGATGGCTCAAAACTCCGGGTGGATGACCAGGAATGCTCCTATCACTCCAGTGGTACACTCTGTACCTCTGAATCCATCCAACACTATGGAGGAGAACATGACAACCTTATTGACACAAATGAGCATCTTGACAAAGAAGGTGGACGAATCAGGGGTTAAGCAGCAGGTTCACATTGTAGACACTACCAATGGTGGTTTATGCATATCTTACATTAGCCAACCCATAGGTAATCCATGGGTTGCAGACCAAGAACATCACCACCACCATGAAGATATGAACTATGTAGCAAATTATGGAGGGCAGCGACAGGGTAACCAGAGTTGGGGTCAGCAGGCTTCACACCAGTACAGGCCTCCTCAACTATAGTATAATGCAGCAGGTATGAGGCCACCAAACAACATGGCTCCATATACTAGACCTCAGAATTTCAGCAACCAGCAGCAGGGATATGATCCACCTCCACCACAGCATGGGGGTAGACATGACGATGGGTTCACAAGGTTGGAACCTATGATACAAAAGGTAATTAGGTAAAATGCCAAAACTAATGAAAGGATGGATGCACATGACACAACCATCAAGAATATGGAAGTGTAGATATGCCAGATTGCTATGTCACTAAACAATCGTCCTCAAGGGACATTGCCTGCAGACACACAAACAAACCCGAAAGATCAAATCCCAAAGCAGTTGATGGTAGTTAATCTGAGAAGTGGTAGAGATCTTGATGTTGAGCAGGAAAGAGAGAGAAGCAACGCACTGGCTGAGACACTCGCTCCAGTGCCTATTGAACTGGATGAGTCCACCGGGTTGATAGAAGTTGCAGTCCAGCCAGTAGCTGAAAATATAGATGTGCAGCAGGGAACGGAGAAATTAGCTGAACAGGTAGAGCAACAGGTTGAGGAGAAAGTGTTAGAAAATGAGAAGTCCCAAGTGATTGGGAAGAAGAGGCCTCCACCACCATTCCCCCAAAGGTTGGCCAAGCACCAGAAAGAAGAGCAATACAAAAAGTTCTTTGATATGCTCAAGCAAATCCATGTAAACATTCCTTTAATTGAAGCTTTGAAAGAAATGCTTGGGTATGCTAATATGATGAAAGACTTGATGTCGCGGAAATTTGATTTCCATGACTTGGCCACCGTGACTCTCACTCAAACTTGTAGTGCAGTGGTTTCTAGACCCATTGCTAAGAAACTATCTAACCCAGGCAGCTTCACCATTCCATGCACTATAGGAAACTTTGCCCTTGCAAAGGCATTGCGTGATTTGGGGGCAAACATTAATCTTATGCCCTTGGTGATTTGTAAGAGGCTAGGCATTGAGAGAGCCAGGTCTACCTCTATGTTATTACAGCTTGCTGACAGGACGGTTAAGCGTCCATTTGGTATATTAGATGATGTGCTTGTCCAGGTCGGGAAGTTTGTGTTTCCCGCCGACTTTGTGATTCTTGACTGCAAGGTGGATGAGGAAATTCCTATAATCTTAGGAAGACCATTCCTAGCCACCGGGAGAGCATTGATTGATTGTGAGACTGGGGAACTCAAGATGAGGTTGAATGATGAGGAGACACTACTAGGAAATGAACCTATTGCATCAGTTATTTAGCAACGGTTATATAACCCTTGCAATAGAGTGTCTATGGCAAAGGTTAAAACCGTCGCAATAGCCGCTTAAGCCTGTTAAGACAGAATTAAAATGAAACCGTCGCATTAGTATTACAAATGTTGCCAAATACTTCTCTATGGAGACATTTTTGTAAAAAGACTCTGTGGGAACGGTTCTGTAAGGATTTCATTTCCCTCCACTATTTCAAAAAACCGTGAAAGCTTATTTTTATAATTCAAAAAAGTATTAAATTATATCAAATTATGTAAAAGAGAGTTGTATGTCTTGTTTTCTTCATTATGTGAAATATAAAATTAAATTGAAAGAGAGAGCACCGTTCTTCTTCAAGAGCAAAAACGATCGATCAAAATCAAAAACCTATGAAGCTTCATCAAGAGTGAAAATCGGTTCCATAGAATTCGTCCCGTCAATGTAAAAGGTTTTGAAAAACCCTAAATTGAAGCTTCTTCAAGTTCTAAAACCAGCCCTAAATCCAGCGAGATTTCGACCAATGAAGGATTTCGACCACCAAAGGCTTCGACCGCTATTGGTCTCTACCCCTATATGTATGCATGCACTCCTCCATTGCTTCTAAGTTTCCTATCTCTAGATTTTCTATTCAAGTGTTTCTGGAAAAGATTACAAAATACCCAAATGGGTTTCTATGAAGTTACTATCTTTTGTTTTAATTTATGTTTGGTTTTTAATTTTGGTGTGGTTTGAATTTGTATCTCAGATTTGGGGAAGATTGCAGTTTTCCGGGAAAAACATTGATGAATTTTTTTTGGGTTTTAGTAAAATTGGAGTTTGAGAAACTGGGTTTCTATTCTTTGAGCCAAAATTTTATTCGAAGTTTATTTTGTACTTAATATTGTGGTTACTGCTTTTTTGGAGGAATTAAAGTGACATCGACCATTCAAAACTCCATTGTTGAGGTCTAGTTTCTGCTTCATTTTCAGCTATTTCATTTGCTGCATTTTCAACATTTTCAGTTTGTGCGATAGAAATGAGAAGTTTACAACTATGAAACACCAAAAGAAGCTGCTTGTTCAGCTATTTCAGTGTGTGAAGTAGAAGCCTTTGCGGAAAATGAGAAGTTTAGAACTCATAGAAACATTTTCAGTATGTGCAGTAGAAGCTGACTGTTCAGCTATTTCATGTGCTGCCATAGGTCGAACGTAAAAATAGTGTTTAACAGTAAATTTCACATGAAGTTCTTTGAGGTCTTTAATTAAGATCCTACTGGCTATGATAGTAGAGATCTATTTGAGTCAAGGTTTCTTATATCTTCAGTTTAAGTCATAGGCAATTAATAATTGATTTCTCTTTGTTGCCTATTTTCTATTGTCCAATAACATATGGTTGCCCTCTCGGTTATAATTATTTCAAGAAAACATAGATATCAAGTAGTAATTATAAAATTGAGATTGTTTGGCCTCTGAGGCAGTTTAGGAGTAAATGTAAATCATTTGGCAGCTGAGGCAGTTTCCAGGCTTCACAATTTCTGTTTTTTGTGTGCTTCATTACAGCGGAAACTTAGGGTTGTTTGGCCTCTAAATTCCTCTCCTTATACCCTGTTGAAGCAAGTAGATTATGCAAAATTCGCTAATTGCCAATTGAATGTCCTGTTTAACTTTCTAGAGTCGCTTAGATCATTTTTTGAGATATACTATATTGATGTATTTTTTATGAAAATTTCAAAAGCAAAATCTTATTTTCCAAAAACTATTCGGACATCTTTCAACTCTACTCGGGGTATTGGTTATGCTGACACTTGATAAACTAAACAGGACATTTAGTTTTGGACTAAGGAGTGAAAAATAGCACATTCTCTTCTGGTATAAAATAACTTTTTCTGTAGAGTAAGCCACTGTCTAGAAGTGTTGAAACAATCTGGTCTTGGTTAGTCTGTAACTCATGGACAGACTCCTCTTTCACATAAATGAACAGAAGTGAGGTTGTAAGTCCTAAAAGAACTGCTCATTCCAGAATGACCATGAACATATGACTGACACACCTCATAATGAAGACGTCTTGTGAAAACTCTTTTAACATATCCATATTCAACTGCTCTTGCTTCAGAACTTTTATAGCCACTTCCTGGCTACAAAAGGTACCTTTATACCCGAGACAGTATAAATTTTCTGATACACAAACTTAACTAGAAAGCAAGAAATAGATAATTCAATCATGCAGAACACCAAATGACCCAGATGCACCTCTGTTCTCAAACTTCAACAAACGGATATCAAATTCCCAGTCATCAGTTCCATCAGTAGGTATTTTCACACAGTTAGAAACTGATTCGGATACTGTTTTACCTTGCTCGTTCAAAGAAGCCATAAAATGTTGTGGTTGCTCCTGAACAAACAAAACCTGGAAATTATAAGTTTGCCCCCACAGAACATCCAAATATAAAACCCCAATTTATAAGTATCCAACTAAAGAGAAAACGTGCAGTGAAGAACAAACGTGCGGAAACTTGGGGTTGTTTGGCCTCTAAATTCCTATCCTTATACCCTGTAGATTATGAAAAATTCGCTAAATGCCAGGTTCATTATTACTAGATGCTTATAACTCCTGAAAGAACAAAGTTAACTGATTTATGTATTCTCAAATTTTTGCAGAAAGCTGAAAATGGTATTATCGAGAGCCTCTGCCTATCTATAGCGTGTGGCTAGATGTAGCGTCGTTTTTTTGCAAAAAACAAAAGAAGAATACAAGAGCAGCGATCTGTTGAAACGAAAATTAGGGGACACTATTTCTGTACTCTTTGTCCTTCTAGTCAACATCAGACTAGTCATTTCCTTTCTTCTTCAGGTTTCTTCATCAGGTATTATTATTATTGTGATGTGACAATTTGGATTCTGTGACTTCGTCGAATATTTCTCTTTTTCTTTCTTCTTCTTCTCTTCTTCTTTCTGTTTTTTTGGATTTGTTGTTTGTCATTGCTGCTGCAACAGAACTGAGGCTGTATTGCGCTGTTTTTTCTTCATTTTTCTTCTTCTTTCTTTTTTTTTCTTTTTTTTTTTGGTTCAGTTTTTTATCACCACTCTTGCACTCAATAGGAGTAATGTTTAATTTTCAATCTTTCTCATGATATATTTGCTTATAGAAAGCTTGCACAATGCAAATCATCTCGCTGAAAGACTGATTACTTCAAGAAAGATTGATTACTTTGACTTTGACCATGCATGCTTATGTTTAATTTGAACTCTATACATCGCCTTACTTTAAGTTTATCGTAATACAATATCTATTATTGTGTTCGTGTTAGAGGTTATTACTATTCTGCGTTCTCTTTTCTGTTTAAATTATTCACTTGTCTAACACTTCTTGTGGCTTCCAGCTTTGCAATAAATATTTACAATTTGTTTGGAATAGTGGGAAGTAATTATTAAATGGTTTACTGATCCAAAATCACATAAATGCTACAATTGTAGCTTATGGAACAAGGATTACTAATTGTTAATTTACTTATGTATGTGTCTCATAGGATATTCAATGAGTAATGGAGATAAAAGTTGGATGGGTCTTCGACGATCCAACGATGATTATATTCGTGGAGTAAATAATTTTATTGATAGAGCGTTTCAACGATCTTCCCAAGAAAATGAAATATTATGCCCCTGTAAAAAGTGCTTTAATCATTATTGGCATTATAGAAATGTAGTGGAGGATCACTTAGTTGCTTATGGGTTTACACATGGATACACGGAATGGAAATTTCATGGAGAAGGGTTTTCCTCGAGAGATTTGCCACATCCAACCAATGATGATGATGGTTCTGATATGCATAACGATATTGATGGTCTGCTTCATGATACTTTTAGAAATGTAGAAGGTGACTTGAGCCATGAAGGAGTGAGAAAGGGGCCATCTGAAGATGCAAAGAGATTTTTTAAATTTGTGGAGGAAGGAAAACAAGAGTTGTATCCAGAGTGTGAAAGTTTCTCTAAACTGGATTTCACCATTCGGTTGTTATTGTTTAAATGCATTCATGAGTTGAGTAATGTGACATTTTTTGACTTGTTAGACTTGTTAAAAGAGGTATTTCCATTTGCTAAGTTACCTGAGTCTTTTCACAAGGCAAAAAATGTGATAAAAGATTTGGGCCTTCATTATGATAAAATACATGCATGCCCCAACGATTGCATGTTATTTTGGAATGAGGATGAGAAGGCAGATAATTACTCTGTGTGTGGATCTTCTTTACACTATGTATTTGCCTTGTTATGCTTTCTTCTCTAAAATAGTAACTCACAAGTAGCTGAGCTATAACACTACAGATTGGTTCTGTGCATCTCACAAATTGTTGCAAATAATGTTGTTCTAGTTTGGTTTATTTTCTTTCTTTTAGTACAAGTACAAGTATCATATATTATGCATATATTTTTATTAATCCATCAACTTAGTAGAACTGGTGCTTTGCAAAGATCATCCGAAATCAACAAGGAGAATCGAAAAAAGTTGACTGATCCACATACTACTGGAAAAACAAGTTTTTCTTTAATCCGTAATGAACTGGTGTGTACTATTATTTATTATTATATCTATTATATTTTTTAAAGATCTCATATATACATTTTCATGCAACTAGGAAAAAACAAAGGAATCTGTATCACTTAAGGAGATGTTTGTGGCCACAAGAGCCAGAAAACCTGGGCGTGTGTACAAGGACTCGGACAAAAATACAACTAGTAAAATTGTATGAATATTATCCATATGCAAGTTTTAGATGAGATCATTTTATTTATTATTCTTCCTTATTTTTTATTTACTTTAATTCTTTTGTCGAATTTGCTTTGTTAGGCTGAAATGGAAAAATTGAAACACAACAAAGTGTAGATGGCAGTCAGTCTGTTGATGCATTTTCATCTGTCATGGGTCCTGAACATCCAGGACATTTAAGATTATATGGACGGGCTGTTACAAAGACTACTTTGAAAAGAAAAGTGGGCCATTTCATACCGACTTCAAATGCCACAAATGATACAGTGCAAGAAATGCAAGAAAGGATTCGAAAGATGGAGGAACAAATGGAGAAGCAAAAGAGAACTATGCGACAAGAAATTACTGCAGATTTAATTGCTCAACTTCAGCGTGCCGGATTAATTAATCCAAACGTTCTAGCAACATTGTTTGTTTCGTCGCCAGGAGAAGCTAACTCTGCACCACAAGCTGCTAATCAAGTAATCTGTCGACCATCAATAGGTAGCAGCAATCAAGGTTAGCATCACTTTATTCCCAGGCTAAAATTTTTGTTTTTGCAACTTTAGAGCTGCTGATATTTGTTAATATATGTACTGAATTTTACTGTTGCCGTTGATTCTTCTTCTCCTTCTTCTTCTCCTTCTTCTTTTTCTTTTTAAACGTCCAAATAGCGCCGAAATGCTGGCGAATTTTTTGTATAAATATTATGCCCAATTTTTTCATTTTCTGCCCAAAATGCTGCCAGAATTTGTTTCTGCGTATGTTGAGTAAGTTCTGTGTGTGTGTGTTCTGCGTGCTAGCAGAATTTATTTCTGCGTGTGTTTCTGTGTGCTGGCAAAATTTGTTTCTGCGTGCTGGCAAATTTTTTGTATAAAGATTATGCCCAATATTTACATTTTCTGCCCAAAATGCTGGCAGAATTTGTGAATGGACGTCGGTGCTGTTGTTGTCGGTGCTGTGAATTTGTGAAAGACGTCGGTGCTGTTGTTGTCTGTGCTGTGAATTTGTGATAGGTCGGTGCTGTTGTTGTTGGTGTTGTTGTTGTAGGTGCTGTGAATTTGTGAAAGACATCGGTGCTGTTGTTGTCGATGTTGTTGTTGTCGTGCTGTGAATTTGTAAAAGACGTCGGTGCTGTTGTTGTCGCCACTGCTACTAGTAATGCCATGGCTATTGAAGTGTTGCTTGGTAGCGATGATGGCGGTCTTGCTTTTGTTCCTGGAAACTTCAGTGTTAGCGCCGGTGAGAAAATTACGTTCAAGAACAATGTCGGGTTCCCTTACAACGTTGTATTTGACGAAGATGAAATCCCAGCTGGTGTGGATGTAAGTAAGATTTCCATGCCTTAAGAGGAATATCTGAATGGACCAAGGGAGACTTACTCTGTCACTTTGAGTGAGAAAGGAACTTACAGTTTCTATTGTGCGCCTCACCAGGGAGATGGAATGGTTGGCAAAGTTACTGTTAACTAATTTCTCACCTCTGTATCATGTAAAACTTGATTTGAATTAGCATCATTCCACCATTTTCATTTCAATATTGTCCTTCTTTTTGAGGTAAGGAGAACTCAGAAGAGTTGCATATTTATTGATGTTGCTGAGGACTTAAATTGTATCATGGATGAGGTGAAACTTAAATGGCGTCATTTTATACCATAGCGTTTGTCCAGGAACTTGTGTTTGTATGTTTAGCAAAATAATATTCATATTTAGTTTCTTCATAATTGGAAAATATTTACTCTAATCTGCTTTATTTGGTGAGAGCAATGTGTCATGACATTAATATACATGTCTTTAAATGAAATCCTTTTATAGAACTTTTGCTAAATTGTTTGTTTTTTGATTATTTGCAGGTGGAGAACTTGAAGTAGGCGACCAAAATGCTGAAGATCTTACTTAGGAGTATTAGGTTGATTCATGATGAAACTAGAAATATTTTATTTTTGTACACTTTGGAAACTTATGTATTCCAATTCACTAGCAAATATTGTTAAATGTTTTGCTTTTATGGATATTACACCTATTATGGATTCTGATTTTGTTTAAAAGTAATTTTTTCTCGTAAATTATATATATTTCAAGGTATGTTATATATTGTTGGTTTGTAGAACTGTTGCAATAAAGTTATGATAGGTGTTGCAGTAGCCCAGAAAATAACGTTGCAATATATCACTATAATTGTTGCAATAGCATGAGCCCCATTCGCATAAGCCAAAAGGAACCGTTGCAATAGTATAACATAACTGTCGCAATAACTTGACCTACAGTTTCTAATGAACACTACTGCAACGGTTTTTCACCGTTCTATAAAGTGAAAGAATCGTCGCAATATAATTCATAGAATAACCGTTGCAATAGTCTATCTTATGCATCAGTTATAAAACCGTTACGAATAACCGTCCCTATAGCTCTATTGCGACGATGCCTGTTGTAGCGGCTTCAAAACCGTTGCAATAACTCTAAGGCAATGGATTCCATTTCTGCTGCAACAGTTTTGGAACTGTCGCCATAGGACTAATTTCTAGTAGTGAGATCATATTCAATGTGCAAAAATCCATGAGGCGCCCTAGTGAGTTCGCGAATTGCTCTCTTATTGATGCGGTTGATGTGATAATGGAGACAGACGATGCAGAGTTGACCATTGAAGATCCACTTCAGGCATGCCTAATAAATTTAGAAGAGGTAAATGGTGAAAGTCTAGTAGAGTGGGTGCTATCTCTGGAAGGCAAGGGGTTTTGGGAGAGAGAACTGGAATTCGAGCCTCTCAATCTAGAGAAAAGAGAGACCCCAACCTGCAAAGCCATCCATAGAAGAGCCACCAAAGCTGGAGCATAAACCACTACCATCTCATCTCAGGTATGAATTTCTAGGTCCTAACTCCACTTTACCTGTTATTATCTCATCTGGTTTGCTAGATGTGCAGGCTCAAAAGCTTATACAAGTATTGAAAGAATGCAAAACTGCCATTGGGTAGGCCATGGCAGACATAAAGGGATCAACCCCGCGTACTGTATGCATAAGATTCTCCTGGAAGAGGGCACAAACCTTCCAGGGAACATCAAAGAAGGCTGAACCCAAACATGAAGGAAGTGGTGAAGAAAGAGGTAATAAAGTGGCAAAACGCGGGAATATTTTCCCAATATCTGATATTAGCTGGGTTAGCCCAGTTCAATGTGTGCCAAAGAAAGGTTGCATGACGGTGGTGAAAAATGAGAATAACGAGTTGATCTCAACAAGAACCGTCACCGGGTGGAGAATATGCATGGACTATAGGAAGCTGAATCTAGCCACCAGCAAGGACCACTTCCCACTTCCCTTCATTGATCATATGCTTGACAGGTTGGCAGGGAGGTCACACTTTTGCTTCTTGGATGGGTACTCGGGGTACAATTAAATCTCCACAGCCCCCGAGGATAGAGAGAATACCTCCTTCACATGCCCATATGGCATTTTTGCCTTTAGGGGTTTGCCATTCGGACTATGCAATGCACCTGCCACATTCCAAAGGTTTATGATGGCTATATTCACCGACATGGTGGAAGACATTATGGAGGTGTTCATGGATGATTTCTCAATGGTAGGGAATTCATTCGATGAATGCCTAGTCAATCTGACAAGAGTGCTAAAACGGTGCATGGAGACAAAGTTAGTGCTAAACTGGGAGAAGTGCTATTTTATGGTACAAGAAGGTATAGTATTGGGACATCGAGTTCCGAGCAAAGGTATTGAGGTATACTGAGCTAAGGTAGATATCATTTCAAAGTTGCCTCCACCAACATCCGTCAAGGCCATTAAAGCTTTCTTGGACATGCCTGTTTTTACCGGAGGTTTATTAAAGACTTCTCCAAAATCTCAAACCCTCTCTGTAAGTTACTTGAAAAAGATCACCCCTTTGTTTTTTCTGATGAATGCAGGATTGCTTTTAAGGAGCTGAAGAAGAGGTTGGTCATAACATCCATCATCATTTCCCCTGACTGGGAGCAACCGTTTGAGCTAATGTGCGATGCAAGTGATTATGCAGTGGGGGCAGTGCTTGGACAAAGGAAAGACAAGCTTATGCATCCAATATACTATGCTAGTAGAACATTGAGTGGAGCACAGCTGAACTATACAGTGACAGAAAATGAGATATTGGCGGTAGTGTTCGCGTTCGACAAATTCAGGTCCTATCTCATAGGATCCAAGGTAATTGTATACACTGACCATGCAAGTTTAAGGTACTTAATTGATAAAAAGAACTCTAAGCCGTGCCTAATTCGTTGGGTGCTTCTTCTACAGGAGTTCGACCTTGAAATACGTGATAGAAAGGGCACTGAAAATCAAGTCGCTTATTATTTGTCACGACTTGAAGGAGTTGAAATTGTCAAAGAGAGTGGAGAAATTCTGGGAACCTTTCCAGACGAGCAGTTGCTTACCACCACTCTCCTTAAAGCGCCATGCTATACAGATTATGCAAATTACCTGGCCAGCGGTATTGTTCCTCACGACCTATCATCGGTCCAGAGGAAAAGATTTTTTCGTGAAAGCCAGCTTTATTATTGGGATGAACCCTATTTGTTTAGGATATGTCTCGATAACATGATCCGGAGATGCGTCCCCGAGATCGAACAATCTTCTATTTTGCAGGCGTGTCATGCTTCCGCATATGGTGGTCACTTTAGAGGAGTGCAAACGGCCGCCAAGATACTTGAGGCCGGTTTCTATTGGCCAACGGTGTTTAAAGATGCACACTTGTTGGTGAAAGGTTGCAACAAATTCCAACGCACCGGGAACATCTCCCGGCGTCATGAGATGCCAATGAATCCAATTCAACAAGTGGAAGTGCTTGATGTCTGGGGAAAAGACTTCATGGAGCATTTTGTCAGCTAATACGGCAATAAGTACATACTTGTTGCGGTAGACTATGTGTCCAAATGGGTGGAAGCTGTAGCATTACCCACCAATGATGCTAAGGTGGTGGTGGGATTTACGAAGAAGAACATTTTCACCCGTTTCGGGACTCCAAGGGCAATCATCAGTGATGGGGGTACACACTTTTGCAACCGGGCATTCGAGAAATTATTGGCCAAATATGATGTGAAACACTGAGTTGCTACTCCATATCACCCGCAAACCAGTGGGCAAGTTGAGGTCTCCAACAGGGAGATAAAGGGTGTATTAACAAAAACAGTGAACGCCACGAGGTCCGACTGGTCCAGGAAACTCGATGATGCATTGTGGGAATATATAGGATAGCATTCAAGACACCAATCGACATGTCACCATACAAATTGGTGTTTGTGAAAGCTTGTCATCTACCTGTAGAACTAGAGCACAAAGCATGGTTGGCACTGAAACAATTAAATCTCAGCTGCGATGAAGCGGGGAAATCTAGAATGACCGGGTTGCACGAGTTGGAAGAATTCCGGTATCTGGACTTCGAGAGCAAAAGACTATACAAACAACGGATGAAGCGGATTCACGACCAGGACATCATAGAACGTAACTTCAAAAACCGAGACAAGGTACTGTTATATAACTCAAGATTACGGTTGTTTCCGGGAAAATTAAAATCAAGGTGGTCAGGCCCATTTTGGGTAATTGAAGCATTAGATTCGGGCGCCGTAGAAATTCAAACCATTGATGGTTCACGCACATTCAAAGTAAATGGACAACGGTTGAAACTTTATGTTGGCATGGATGACATCGAGGACAAAGTGGAACTACGGTTAGAGGAACCTCAAAGGTCTAGCGAGCCTTGAAATGCACTAAGTTGAGTCGTGCCGCGACGTTAAATCAGGCACTACGTGGGAGGCAACCCTCGAACTTGTTGTAAGTGTACTCATTATAGTTAGTCTATATAAAAATAAAAAAAAAAATAAAAAAAAATTTGCCTGCCAGCGGAAAAAAAAATTCAGAGAGTGTGATTTTTCGCGGTTCATCCGCGGTCGCGGACGAACAGCAAAAAAATGCCCTCTCTAAACCTGAATGTTCGCGGTTTGTCCACGACCGCGAATGACCGCGGTCAGTTCCGCGGTGGACAGAAATATTAAAAAAAAATTCTTTTAATCCCTCCCACCCCCCTTTTTTAATAACCCTAACAAACATAAACCCACCATTCCCCCCCATTCCATCCGCCCCTCTTTCCATTATCTCCCTCTCTCTCTCTACAAATCCTCCTCCTTCTCTCTACCCCTTCTTCTCCAAATTCCACTTACTCCCCCACCAATTTTCTTTTTCATCAACATCTTTAACACTTCCCCTCCTTTTAACTAGTAAGTTTATCTTCTACTATTTCTTTTTCCTTTGTTTAGTTTTTCTCCTTAGTTGGTAGAATTAATTAGTTTAATTGTAGTTTAATTATAAAAATTGTATTATATCTTGCTATTAGTAGTAGAATCTATATAAATTAGTTTGTTTGTATAGTATAGTTTTAGTATGATTTTTTTTGTAGCATTGTTGGTATTGTTGGGATTGTTGGTAGATTTGTTGTTGTTGGGTCTCCAATATAGTTAATAATGTTAATTTTGTTGTTTTGGAGACCCAATGTGATGGGTGATATAATTGGTGATTTGGTTGGCCAATGTGGGCAATTGTATGTTGTAGTATTTGGTTGTGGAATTTTTAGGGGAGATATTGCCCAACTTGTTAGTTGTTTGTTGTTGTATATAATTGGAGATGGTGTAGGTTTAATTGGGTCATGTTAGATTGCCAAAAGAAATAAGTGTGGGGTGCTTGAGGCGACTTGGTGAATTTGTTAGATAAGTGGTTAAGTGTAGGAGTTATGGGATGATAGCACTAAAGAGAGTATTGTGGTAATCCACAGATGGTGAAGTCTGAGTAGCCAACCGATGTTCCAACATCATGCAAAATATTTTGTTGTTCTCTTTTGTGCAGGATTATGGCTCTTAAAAGATCAAGGCATGCAGCAAGCTCGTCTAGGAGACCAACATATGACAAGTCTAGGTTAACATGCGAGGACGCGGAAGCTGACTTCCACGCCAAGGCTACTAAAGCTTGGATCCAGGAAATTAAAATTGACAGGTTAGCCATTCGGTCTGAAAAGCCCGAGATATATGATAATATCCACCGCCGCAAAATGGAGTTCCTATTCGACGCACCGGCCCTTGTGAACAACATGCTGGTTAGGGAGTTTTATGCTAATGCTCCCTACGGGATGGCCATGACGGTCTTCGTCTGAGGTAAGTATGTCTGGGCCAAAGTTCCTACTATCAGGCAGAGTCTTAGACTGCCCGCCTTTACTAGTGACGTGGACTACTACCACGATAGGCCTGGTGTCACCCGGGACACCTTAATTGCGGCCTTATATGTTGATGGTATCCCAGTCTGGATAAGAAACAAAACACTCCACTCTAACTGTTTCACCCACACTGCTAAATGCTGGTTCACAATCATATGTAACCGACTCTTGCCCTCCAGCAACACCACTGACGTGAACTTTAATAGGGCACTTCTAACATGGTGTTTTATCACCCAGCGGGACGTGGACATCGCCCGCTAGATTAGTGACGAGATGGTGCTGGGGGGATCCCTCAAAGCCAAGGGTTTTTATTACCCATCTCTCGTCACTACTTTGTGTCTCGGCCATCAGACTCAGGTCCTTGCCACGGATGGTGATCTCCCTCCAAAATCTCCATTCAGAGCTTCTCAAATCAGGGTGGGCCGACACAATGACCCAATTGACTTGGATGCTGAGGTTGACCCTGTGCTGGTTGCTCGGGCCAGGCATTCCACTAACTCAGCTGGACCTTCTAGGCATGCTCACTATGGAGTGGGCATGTCTAGGTCCGAATCTACTAGACCTATGCTTAGGTCTATGGAGGAGGAGGTTACGGACTTACGCACCTCCGTAGATGGTTTACACACGCGCTTAGACGCGATGTCACATAGCCAAGCTCGGTCGGAAAATAGATTCATGGCATGGTTCCGAGCAGTTGGTCGAGCATGTCACGTCGACCCCTCCATCGTCTCCGACTCCGAGTGAGTCACAGGTAAGTTTTCTCGCCCTTGTGAGCTATAAATTTTTTATTATGTCATGAGGACATGACATGATTTTAAGTGTGGGGTGGGAAACTTATCTTGTATATGTTGTACATAGTAGTTGTAGTTGTAAATAATATTAGCTGGCTTGGCCCAATGATGGACACTTGGCGACGGGTTTCTTAAGGGTCTAAGTCGGAATAAAAACACAAAAAAAATCAGAAAATTTGAAAATATCCAAAGATATTAGTAGAGGACTCTTCCTGATGACGGACTATTTGGACAAATACTCTTGAGGGAAGTAGAACATGTAGGAATTTTTTCTTCTTTTGTTTTCTTTTTCTAGGTAGTGTATCACCTTCCCCATGGTTTTTCTTTTGACCACGGTTCTTTTCCAAGGGTTTTTATTGAACCGGGTTAGGTAGAATTTTTTTGCTTTTTAGGATTAGAGGGAAAAGATTGACGTGTAACCCCAAGTATGCACATTAGCAAAACTTAATTGAACTTGAGAATGTATTATCTAAGCTTGACTGTAGAGTCTAGGATATGCCTTAAATTGCACAATACAGCTTGCTTGAACATTAATAGGATTTTGTAGATGAACCGGATTCTAAATAAGTTGCATGCTATGTGTGCGTGAGATTTTACTTACATTATATGTTTTACATGATACCTAGAACTTGCCCTATGTGTTTGCAAAGCGAAATAGAAGTTGTTTGGTTGTAGAGATGATAGAGGTATTTCTTTCTGTAACCCCATAAAATCAATAAGACATGAATTCACATGTACATAATATCCTTGTTAACCCCGTTGAGCTTAAGGCCTATTCTTTGATAACCCTTGAATGTTCATGAAAAATCGAAATCTTATATTGTTCTACTTTACCTCCTAGAAGTACTTGTGTTGTAATGAATATGCAAAAGTCTAAGTGTGGGGTGAAGTGGAAATTGAAAAAGGGAAAATCAAGAATGAATGGTAGAAAATGGTGAACTGGCAAAATAATGTAAATGCGTTACAAAGCAATGCTAAAAACAATAATAGTAATAAAAATGAGAAAAAGAGCTAGATCAATGTATATATATCAATTAGAAAGGCCAGTTACACAAACAAAAGGAAATTGTGGGATTAAAAGCAAATAAAGGTGAAGGAATGTTTAGGGGAGACATAAGGAAGAAAACTAAAAAGGAAGTTGTGAAAAAGAAAAGAAAAGTGCTTAGGGAGGTTAGCCACTATACCCAAAAGTATCCTACTTGTCCCGTAGCCAACATTACAACCCTTAAAGACCTCTTGATCTATGATTGAATAACTCGATTAGTGGAGTATTGCACTAGGGGCAAGCCTATGGTGTTTCTGTATGCATATGAATGTTCTTTGTTGAGAGTGAGTGAATTTTTTCTATATCTATAAGTTCCATGTTCTAAATCGTTTATGTGTGGGAACTTCTCTCAATAAATTGTGTGAGGGCATGTAACTCAAGAGGAAAACGGTAAATTTGCAAGTCTGTGATAATAACTAGAGTAAGCAATAATATGTTGGCATGTGAGTTTATGGTTAGGTAAGGATTGTGCATATCTTAGGTTAATCATGAAAGATAGCATGTGTGACATATTTTGGGGGAGACATTAATAAAATTGGCCTAAAGTGTGATTAAGGTTGCTCGAGGACGAGCAAAGGTTTAAGTGCGGGGTATTGATAATAGGTGAATTTGACTATATTTATGCCCTAAATAATCACACTTTGTTGTTGTTTTGATATTGTTTATGATGAAAAAATGCTTTTATTAGTGTTTATTGGTTTGTTATAGGTACACATGAGCCATTGGATACTAAATGAGCTATTTTGGAGTCATAGGATGGTAAAAAGGCCAAATGAAGAGTTAAAGAGAAGTTAGCTTGAAAAATTGAAGAAGAAATTCCGGATTACTGTTCATCCGCGGTTCACTCGCGACCGCGGATGAACCACGGAAAAACATGCTCGCGGAACTTTTGATGATTCAGAGGAGTGCTCTGTTCGCGGTTCGCTCGCGACCGTGAACGAACCGCGGAAGGTGTCGAAAAGTTTAAGGGCAATTTTGTACAAACTCAATTTTTAAGACCTAAACCCTCTATATAATAATGATTTCGCCCAAGAGAGGCAAGCCTTGTATTATTACTTACTTTAGCAAGATTATTAGTAAGAGAGAACTCTCTCAACTTATTTCTTTTTTTTACAATAATTATTTGATTATGAATTCAATTATTATTCTTGTTTCTTTGAGCATGAGTAGCTAATTCCTTATCTAAGGTTTTGATGGAACCTATTGGGTGATGAAATTCTCGTTTATGCGATTACAAATTGTTAGCTAGATTTCTATTTGTTCAACTTCGTTCTTGTTGTAGTTAATTGGTAGGATCCCCAATTAGCTATGCCTATTTAGGGTGCATAACTTAGAAAAGAGTGCATATTTAGGTATATTGTTGAACAACACCATGCCTAGGTTATTGGAGGAATCTATAACTTTAGGCGTAAAGAAGGGATTAGGAATAACGAAGTCTTGGGTGCAATATTAAGTGAACTATTCAAATTAAAGATAGCTAGGGTAGCTCGGGAGAGTGCACTAGTAAATTATTGTAGTTTCTTGGGAGAGAATTACAGTAAAAATAGCGTTCATGATTGATAGAATATATTGACAATTTGTATGAGCATAAACAGAAGGGATTCCATCAATAGGGGAAATCAATACCTTAGTTTTTCTCCATATTATTTACCCAATACTCAATTCTTTCTTTTAAGTCTTTTAATTCTTGCAAAAGTTAGTTGTTAGAAAATACCCACAAAAATATACTCAAAGTTTGGGAACTTGCTTCAGAAGTGTTCTTGGGTTGTGAAAGTTGGAGTTGGTAGGTTAATTCCCTGTGGGATTGACTCTGGACTTAATTGACCAGATTATATTGACTACGACTGTTGCTTGGACGTGACTCAGGAATCGTGTACAAGAGAACTCCCGATTTAGGTTTGTTAAGGTGGGTTGAAGCAAAAGAAGCAATCGGGCTATTGGACGAAGTGCACATAAGGATATGCGAGCCACACGTAAATGGCTTTGTCTTAGCAAAAAAGATACTCTGAGCAGGGTATTTCTGGATGACTATGGAAAAATATTGTATTCAGTATGTTCGCAAGTACCATCGCTGTTAGATACATGCAGACATGATAAAAGTGCCTCCAAATAATCTTACTGAAACAAGCTCCCCGTGGCCATTTGTCGCTTGGGGGATGGATGTTATCGTACCTATTGAACCTTCTACATCAAACGGGTACAGTACTTCACTAAATGGTTTGAAACAACATCATACAATGCAGTGACTAAGAAAGTTGTGGCAGATTTCGTCTGTGACCGTATTGTTTGGTTGTTCGGGGTTCCAGAGTTAATCATCACTGATAATGGGTCAAACCTCAATAGCGATCTCATGAAATAAATGTGTGAAGCATTCACGATCAAACACAAGAACTCTATAGCCCACAGGCCCCAGATGAATGGAGCTGTAGAGGCAACCAACAAGAATATCAAGAAGATACTAAGGAAGATGATCTAAAGTCACAAAAAATGGCATGAGAAGTTAACATTTGCCCTGCTGGGATATCGCACCATAGTCCGCTCATCAACCGGGGAAACTCCCTACATGTTGTTTTATGGTACATAGGCGATTATCCCTGTCGAGATAAAAATTCCCTCCTTGAGGATCATACAAGAAGTAGAGTTGGACAACGCAGAATGGGTAAAAGGTCACTACAAGTAGTTAGCCTTTATAGATGGAAAAAGAATGAATGCAGTTTGCCATGGTCAGTAATATCAGAATATGTCTCGATCCTTCAATAAGAGAGTTAAGCCAATAAAGGTCACACCGGGGCAGCTGGTGTTAAATACGATATTCCCGCATCAAAATGAAGCCATATGTAAATTCTCTCCCAATTTGCAAGGTCCGTACATGGTTCACCGGGTTCTCACTAGAGGAGCCCTTATTCTTGCATAGATCGACGAAAAAGTCTGGCCGAAGCCAATCAATTCAGATGCAGTGAAACGGTACTATATGTAACCACTTATGATTTTCTTTATGATGTAGTTTGAACTATGCCTGACCTGATTCCCATTTAAGAGGGGATACGTAGGTAGCTTTATGGGTTTGGTCACAATTTAATAAAATTTGATTTTCCCCTATTATTGGAACTAGGTATAATTTTGAGGACGACCCTCACTCACTTGTCCTCCTAGACCTTGTATATTTCAGAGTGATTGTTCCAAACTTTTCACCTTACGTATCATCTGCTCCTGCTCGGGGTTTTTAAGAGGCTTTTCTTCTTCAGATGAGATATCAACATAGGGAGTATAAGAGTATGGTTCAGGAGGTTTGAAAGTGGGCTCGGATGGTTCGCAAGAAGATCTGTGTAGCGCGGCGGGTGGAAGGGGCCATGAACACAGGAGCAACTGGTGGTGGAGGGCATGGAATTTGCTTGGGTGGTAGAGGTGGTGGTGTTTGGAAAGTGGTTGCATAGTATTGCTAGTAGGTAGGGTAAGCCGGAGAAGAATTCACTGTGGGAGGATCTTGCGATTAGGTTAGTGGCGGGATATAGGCAGGGTTGGCAGGATAGGTTGGTAGGGGGTGTCCTTTTGCCCAAGAATGGTACATTTCGGCCATCTGTTGTTTCAACTTATACATCTCCTCTTTCATGGCGTTGACGTCTACCACCTCTTCTTCCCTAGGAGGGTCGACAATAGGTTCTTCTATCTCTTGGTTGCTATGTCCTTGGAGTGGGTGTTATATGGGTGAGTTGCAAGAATGCCAGTCAGGTAAACCACACGTCTGTACTCTTCATCAACAACAACGTTATTAGTGGTTAGGGCATTACACTACAGGAAAATAGGACTACGGGAATAGTTTTTCTGGAAACGGTTACCAAATTGTTGCAATAGATTAGACACGGTAACGGTTACAATCGATACAATAGAATTTAGATGAAATCAGCACACTTTAGATACGAAACCGTTCCAGATGACAGTAAACCGTTACCGTAGGTCTTTTTTATTGGAACGAGTTGTCAACCATCCCAATAGGCCTATTTTTAGTAATGGTTATGAAATATTTATAATATTAGAACGAGTATTTTGTTCCCTCCTCGTTTTCCCCCTGAATTTTGCTTAACCCGCCAATATAGCACCTTTTCCTTCTATTTCTTATATATTTTATTTTGATAAATAAAATAACTAAATTAAAGTGTTGCTTCGACACTACCACTACCACCATCATTCCCAAGTCACCTTCCTCAAACTCACTCCTGCAAGTTAATGTTGCAAATTACTGCTACAAATTAACGATCTACTCTCACCTTCCTCAAATTAAATCACCAGCAAACCTCGAACACCTGTCCCAAATCCCCGGTTCGCAAAATCACCAGCAAATATTCCTCAAATCTCATTGTTGTGGGTGATTTACTTTTATCCCATCTGCATGTAAGTTTATCAAACCCATATCCTAAATTCCCAAATCCCCAAATCTATTTGTTAACCAAATATCCCCAAATCTATTTGTTAACCAAATATCCCCAAATCTTGATTTCTAACCCAAAACTCCCAAATCCCCAAAGTCCCAAACTTTATGTGTTTCACTCGAAGGATCTGATGAACAGAGGAATAATTTTGAAGGCAACAATTACTGCTTCGAAAATATTTTTAATTGTGAGACAGTTTCGACCCAAAAGGCAATTAGCGAGAAATCAATTATCTTCATTCTTTTTTCTTCTTTAAGCTTTATGGTGTGAGCAATGTAGTCAAATCTACATTTCATCTTCTCTACCTCATGAATGTAGACGATTTATAATTTTAACCAATCTACGGCTGGTTATTGAGCTCAACGAGCACGATATCTCGTACCTCCCGAGAACCGCCATCAAGTCGCAGGTCCTCGCTGACTTTGTGGTAGACTTCAGTGCAAAAGTACTACTAGAAGCGGAACAAGATGCACATCGTGTGTAAGGCCCCGGAAAAGATCTTACCAATTATAACTGATTCAATATTTTTCAAACATAACCACACTATTAACATTACTAATAAGTTACAATTTACAACACCCGACATATACATATACATACATAGGCCATAGTCCCACAGTTTACTGTCTACGGAGCCTCTAGGATTACAAAGGAGGATACAATACTTGCCGGTAACAAGGCTCCGGCTATACCTTACAAAATTAAAATAAAGTCTAAAACAGAAGTGGTATGAGCCACGCAGGGCCCCGAAACGAAAGGGGCTCACCAAAACGAGTAGTGGAAGATGAAGGACGCTACTGCCGATGAGCTGAAGTACCTGCTATTGATCCACCTACAATCATAACACGAATGTAGCATCCCCGACAAATGGGACGTCAGTACACTGGAATTGTACTTGTATGTATAGACAAGCTTTGTCCCAAGTAAACTCAAGCCATTAAAAGTACACCACGATGATAAGATAACAAATGATTACACCAAGAAGTAATAAAGCCAGCTAACCATGTTTCCCACATTTACTTCACCTCAAGTAGTTCTCAACTCAAGCACAACTAAATCTCATAAAGGAAGGCAACAACCAAACAAACACGGAAGAACACAATCAAGTCAAACAAAGGGGCAATCAGTGCCCCACATGTTGCAAACTCTCATGCTGTCTCCTTTCACAATTTCTCATAAATGATTTCATATCAATTTCAATGGCGATTTCGATCGTTTTTCATCCTTATTACCTCGGCCACCCTTATTACCTCGGCCACCCTTATCACCCCAACCCACACCTTATTACTTCGTGTTGCGGCACGCAACCCGATCCCACCGTACAGTTTCAGTCACAACAATCACAAACAGCAAACAAGGCACTACACAAGATCATAACAAGTGCGAATAAGCAATTTACAAATTGTTGCATGTTCTCAAATACTTTTCAAACCAATATCACAACCAAGTTACAATGTTTCCATATTCTAGAGTACCCATACCATTATGTTCAACAATTTACCACAATTCATGTGTTTCATTTCTTTCCTCAAGAAATCATGTATGACACCACAACAATTCTTCTTAATTCTTTACCAATTTCAATTCCATTTTTATGTTTCGGTTCATATTCCATATTACACCACACATAGTTCAACATCAATTGAATACTCAACAACAAAATCAACAAATTACACACAATCTCTCAAATTAACACATGCCAACGAATTGCACACATAAGGGCGATTTCACAAGAATCAAAGTTAGCCATACATACCTTGATTGAGCTTTACTTATGTTCATACAACACTCCAAAAACTCTAGCAATTCCAATCTACTATGAGACATAACAAAATTAAACATATATTATAAAGATACTCATGAAACTAGCTCATTTGAGCATTTTATCAAATACTAGTTGGGCATCTTGATTTCAAATTCCCTTTTCAAGAATTTCTTCATTCCCCAACCCAATCTTTACTTATTTATGTTCAAAAATATTCCCATAAACCTAAGTTGTACATGAATGTATAAACAATACTAATATACCCAAGAATCATAACTCAATAACTCATCTTATACACCAAACTCGAAATTAAACCCTAGGGTATAGAATATTACCTCTTAGATGAGGATCTTGTGATTGGGTTCTTTGATTCTTGAAGATTGAAGCAAGGTTTGGATGATTTAAATGTTAGGTTCCTCCTTATCTATCTAAAATGCTCTCACCTCTTTCTAAAATTAGTGTAAAATGACCTCAAAATGAACCCCTAAGCCTATATATTGAAATGGGGTTGGGTTATAAAAATTAGAAAATTTACCCTCCGTTGACAGCTCTGCTATAGCAGAACGCACCGCAGATGCGTCGCAGAATTCTTTGCCCAGAACAGGGCTGTTCTGTGTCATTCTGCGACCATTATGCGATAGCAGAATGGTTTCTGCGGTCCACAGAGTGAAATCTGCGATCGCAGATTTCACACCGACTCACATGTTTCCAGCTTTTGGTAATTTGATCATAACTTTTTGTAGTAATGTCCAAATGACGAACGGTTTGAAGCGTTGGAAACTAGACCCAAAGTACTTTCATTTTATATACTATTAACCACATAAAACCTTATACATAACTATATAAGATCGTTTAAAGTGGAGCCTTGTGTGAATCCATTTGGAATTTTGGCCTATTTCGAAAATTTTCCCATTTGGCGTACACCTAGGCTCACATAACTTGCCATAAGACTTATACTCATATTTACCAAGTCTAATTGATGACAACCATATTAATAGTATATAAAAATATTATAATAAGCATGTGTGACACTACGAAATCCTAAATTACTTAGCGAAATTTTCCGGGGCCTTACATTCTCTCCCCCCCCCCAGGATCATTCGTCCTCGAATGAGGAGTATAGTCTTCCCCAAACACTTTAACATCAAACATCTCTTTTCTAACATACCTTCAGTCTCTAAATTTTCACTAACTCCTAAATTTTTCAGAAATTTTGGCAGAGTTTCCTTTGTAACTAGGCCTATCCTCCTACCAGAGAATCACCAAATTCGTCTCAACAACACATCCACATTTATACATAGCACCACAATGTATATATCCACAATCCTAACCCCAGTATTACAAGCACTACATTATCATAAGGATACTAGAACATGGACTGCACAGTTTTAGATTAAAACACCTATATGGTACATTCCAAGTCAAAACTAACTGGTATTCAATCAAACGAAAGTACTTTCCTTCCACGACACATTTATCCTTCCACACGACATTATTGACTTACAAGCATTGTCATGCCACCATATCAGAAGTAATATCAACCCCCAAAAATACATAACAAGGATGACAAATAAACATCTTGCATGAGATAACTATCCATTGACTTTACCTTTGATAACTTCCACTGTACAATTTACACTCCACTGGATAATTGCAATTCATGATAACAACAATAACTCACAATTCCATAACTTGGCATCATACCATCAAGGATGTCAGTTCATACTAAACAAACAATCATGTGTTCATAATAGTCCTTACCAGCCATTAATGTAATCGCAAAGGTGTTCATCAACAAGAATATAATTTCATTTCAATCAACAGTCCATATGAAGTCAAGCCATCATGAGTCTTGCTAGTAGTGCATCATATAGGATATTACCATGATCATATAGTTCAATCAAGTCAATTCATACCCACATTTTTTTTCATCACTATCTTCTTAGACATAAGCATATGGAAACACAAAGTACATGAGGAACAATTACGGGGAATATCATACACCTATTGCAACCTAATGTGTAATACAGTCATGTTACATTTATTATCAACTCACATAACATTTTTAGGGGTACACTTACACTAAACCCTTGATGACCCTTAATAGTTACCCTAAGATGTGTGATACCATAAACTGACCATAACTTTATCTATCCAATATATATGTGATCACACAATGAAGCTTTATCTTTGACTTGTCTGAACTTACAATACCCAATAGGATCTAATACAATGAGGAACAATAGAGTTCAAGATCATGTTGGAGTTCTTCAGGAATCCATTAATGCACTGGGCAGAGTACTTTATGAGGTCGTATACTAAGAGACACAAAATGTTACTACTAACAATACTGATATGGTTAATCACTGTGACTACCTCAATTAATACACAAACGAGGCATAAGAGTAACTACTACATGGGAAATAGGAATCATTAAGGAGGAATACTCAAGTACGTGAACCACTCATTTTCTAAAGTGTAGGGAAAATTCGTCGACCCCGAATAAGAATACTCTGGCACCTTGAATGTGATATGGGATTCAAAATACACGAAGTTGAATTACACTCTTAAGATTACTTGACGCACATAATCTATGCCACAAGCCTATAAGGATGAAAGGAATTGAACGATTATGAGATTACCATATTCTAGACAGCTTAACACTTCTTGGTAATTGATCATATATGAGGGAACTAAAACTCCATTTGTCATTCAAATCAACATGTTCATGGTATGTACAAAAATCTGAAGTCATTTGATCTCAACCTTTCGCGAGTGAAACTCAATAGCTAGGAAATCTTGGGACAAAATCATGAATTGGTTAGATGGTTCTAATAGTTAACATGACGCTGCAGGGAGAAGGCAAATAACACTCATATCTAGCCAAGAAGGTGAGATACCAAGGGTAGTAAAACTCTCCACACATGACAATGACATAGTCCATGATTCTAGAAGTTGAGGGTGTGAAGAAAACCAAACACAATGACACAGTGCACAATAATCGTTGAAGGTTTGCAGATGTTCATGATGAGATCTCCATAGGTTTTGACTTGAAAAGGGAAGTGTCATAGTGATACATAGAAGGGAATGTTCTCTTATGGTTGTCGTACAAGTGTAGGGAACTAGCACAACGAATTCACTAAATAAGGAATACAATTAACACATTGTGGAGACATAATGAGAAAATAATCATTGGTTATAAGTTGGACACACTTCTACTATATTAACTCCCCACTGCAATACATGACCATGCCACGAGCAACCACAATACTAGGACAGAGGGAGCTACTTACTGCGAGATGTCCCAAGTAGGCACAAAAACCATGGCAACACAAGATATCTATGATGGGGATGTGAGGATCTCAATTTTTCAGAGAGACTTTATGCACACGGTGACCATTTTGATTGATATGCACTCATATGATACGCACTGAGATGTGCATATATGGTACTAGACAATGAAAAGGTTTCATAATGCTATTCCTAAGATAGTAGGTTGGTTGATCAAGCCATATAAGTCACACACAACTAAGTAAAAGAGTGACTCGACAAGGATCACAAATCTTGGATACTTTGCATGGAACTTGACACCACATGTACAAACTTTACCATGGTGCATGTATAGGCACAAGTGACCAGATGTTGTCAATTTAAATGAGACGTTTCTCTAAGAAATTCATCGGGAATAGTCCTTTGTTGAGAATTTAGGAAAAGCAAGTAGGAAGTATCAATAGTGCTATAACTCAATTCTGGAACATAATTATAGAGGTCAATTCTATAGGAGGTTGTGAACAATAGAACTATGACAGGGAGACTTTGTAGATAATACGTCTCATTCAAAGAGTATGCATGTGCATGAACTGTTTTGTAATTTGGATTCTTTTTAAGAATATATCTATGCAAGGACAAGGAAATCATAAGTGTTTAACAAAAAGTTTAAACAATCACCACATTACCGAATAAAATGGATCACATAGTTTTTTTTTACATAATTTCCATACCTCTAGGCTGCATTTCATAGCCCTTCCATAGGGTTCACATATAAAGTTATTCACCTATGTGTTTCATACAATAATAAGGAAACCAAAAGTACAAATCAAACACTTTAAACGTTCACCACATTATCGAATAAAAGAATCATGCCATTTTTACGTATGTTAGTCCATCGGCTCTTGGGGCCATAATTATCACATCAAACTTGGCACTAGGGCACATTTCATAACACAATCTCTTCTTCCCCGCATTTCACATCATTTCCGCATATTTCATATCAACATCATAATCTATTTCATATTCCCTCATGTCACAAGTATCACCAGGTACAATTTCATTTTGAGTTCTCGACACATTGTCTGTACTTTATTTCTCAAAAGCATTTGACTTATTTCAACATCTCTATTCATAGAGAACTTCACATTTCAATACATGATTCATACCCCTTGAACCCATTTTAAGTTGTCAATAATAGCACATTGATCATATTGGAAAGCATCTTTCACAAAACATCGGGTCACAACACAAATTCATTTAAAGTATCAATCACAACTAGAATCCAACATTTAGTCTAACCACATTTACACAGTCACTTACTTCATTTCCAAACATCTTTATAAATTACCAACAACTAGACGCAATCAATCAAATACCTTTGGTACACGTAAGAACATTTTGGAAGAATCAACCATAACATGTTTTCTCACACAATTTGGCATCAAAATATCAATTTAAATTTAACTTGAAGTCTAGGCATTTTAGCATATAACTCGCATTCTTCACATATCCTTACTTACCAAGAATAACATATTAAAGACATGAAGAAGTACCTCCCACATATATTTTCACAACAATAATTCGCTTAATATAATTAAACGAGTACTACATCAATTATATTTTGAACTTACAACATTTATGCGAGCACCATGGAAGCTTAATTTCTAAGAGACGAGGTTTTAGCCGTACATACTGATGAAATACTACATGATCTGGTGGTGTAGTGACATTAGTTGGAATAAGGGTACTCTCCTTAATAACAAGTTCTACCAATCACTCCATGGCTCAACACATTCTTCTAACAAGTCCTTGGGTGATCCACTTGGACTCAATGGTGGGATAAATCCCACCTTACATGCTTCAAATTCATAGATTATGGTATTAAAATTACCAATCTTGAGGGTAATACTTAGAGAGGAAATTAGCTCCATATCTTGAGCCATATCGCACGATCTGGAATATCAAAGAAATGGGTAAATTCTTAATGCCCGTGCAGCCCCCAACTTATATGATATGGTCGACAACACACCGATAGGAAGGGCACTACTAGACACGGCTCCGAGACATCCTAGGACACTTAAAAACCTTAGGCTCTGATACCAAGTTTGTCACGCCCCAAATCGAGGGACATGACTGGCGCCTGACCGGGTAGCCCCAGTCAAGCGGACCTGGGTGCCTTTCATTCCCAGTCAGAGGATTTCACACAGTTTTATTTAGTATATGCTGCTCCAATTTCATTTAAGGCCTTCGCATTTCAATACATGATTCATATTCCTTGCACCCATTTTAAGTTGTCAATAATAGCACATTGATCATATTGGAATTCATCTTTCACACACATCGGGTCACAACACCAATTTATGTAAAGTATCAATCACAGATAAAATCCAACATTTAGTCTTACACATTCTTTATATGTTACCAACAACTAGACGCAATCAATCAAATACCTTTGGTACACATAAGAACATTTTGGAGGAATCAACCATAACAAGTTTTCTCACAATATATGGCATCAAAATATCAATTTAAACATGACTTCAAGTCTAGGCATTTTAACACATAGTTCACATTCTTTACATATCCTCATCTACCAAGAATAGTATATTAAACAAATTAAGAAGTACCTCCCACATATATTTTCACAACAATAATTCGCTTAACATAACAAAATGAATACTGCATCAATTATATTTTGAACCTACAATATTTACGCGGACACCATGGAAGCTTAATTTCGAAGAGACGGGGTTTTAGCCATACATACTGATGATATACTACATGATCTGGTGGTGCAGTGACATTAGTAGGAACAAGGGTACTATCCTTAACAACAAGTTCTACCAATCACTCCATGGCTCAACACATTCTTCTAACAAGTCCTTGGGTGATCCACTTGGACTCAATGGTGAGATAAATCTCACCTTACATGCTTCAAATTCACAGATTATGGTATCAAAATTACCAATATTGAGGGTAATACTTAGCGAGGAAATTAGCTCCATATCTTGAGCCATATCGCACGATCTGGAATATCAAAGAAATGGGTAGATTCCTAAATGTCCGTGCAGCCCCCAACTTATAGATGTGGTCGACATCACACCGATAAGAAGGGCGCTACTAGACACGACTCCGAGACATCCTAGGACACTTAAAAACCTTAGGCTCTGATACCATGTATTGTATCCTCCTTTGTAATCCTAGAGGCTCCGTAAACAGTAAACTGTGGGACTATGGCCTATGTATGTATATATATATGTCAGGCGTTGTAAATTGTAACTTGTTAGTAATATTAATAGTGTGATTATGTTTGAAAAATGTTGAATCAATTATAATTGGTAAGATCTTTGGTTTATGAGTAATAAACAACACAGGGGTAATGCGTGGGATAGAAAGGCACCCAGGTTTGCTTGACTGGCGCTACCCGGTCAGGCGCCGGTCATGTCCCTCGAATTGGGGCGTGACATCGTGCCCCCTCCAATACCGACCTATGGGCTCTTTATACAGATGGTTCCGCTAACGCCTCGAGATTGGGACCGGTACTTGTCCTCAAAATCCCCACGGGAAAAATAATATGCCAGTCCCTACGATGGCCCGAGATAACTAACAACGATGCAGAATATGAAGCATTTATCGTAGGTATAAAGTTGTCCATCAAGTATAGAGCTCGTCGACTTGTTCTCTATTGCGACTCCTAACTCGTGGTAAACCAAGTTACTGGGACTTACTAAATCAAGGAGTAGAGATTACAAAAGTACTAGGCCGAAATCCACAGGTTAATGGTCGAACTCGATGAGTACTGCTTTAAGCAGGTTCACATAGCACAGAACGCCGAGGCGGATGGCCTTGGAAAATTGGTCGCAACCACCAAATATCTCGACAAAGAAAGTGTGGTCACCCTCCTCCATTCAGCAATTAATCGCACAGAGATACTCTCATTAAATTTAACTTTGGACTGGCGCACACAATTCTTGTCCAACTTGAAGGGGGTACACTCCCGCCTCACAAGAAAGAAGCCGAGAAGCTCCATGTATAGGCCTCCGAATATTGCCTGATAAACCATGAGCTCTACAAACGGACCTTTGGTGGACCCCTGGCCAAGTGCCTAGGTCCCAATCAAACAACACCGGTACTCTAGGAAGTTCACGAGGGTCACTGCGGCACCATACAGGCAATCGCACCCTCCTGCACTATCTAATACGGGCCAGCTACTATTGGCCAACTATGAAGAAAGATGCAGCAGAGTATGTCCGCCGATGCGAATGATGCCAAAAATTTAACCCCGTGATACACAAACCAGGAGAACCTCTCCACTCGGTCACCTCCCCTTGGCATTTCATCAAATAGGGAATGGACATAGTCGGCCCATTACCGGATGTACGAGGAAATGTATGATTTCTATTAGTTTTAACTGACTATTTTTCCAAGTGGGTAGAAGTAGGCGCGTACTCCCAAATACGCGAACATGAAGTCATTGTATTTATATGGAAGAACATTATCTTCCGCTTTGGCATCCCTAAAGAAATTACCTGTGACAACATGCGACAGTTTATCAGCCAGAAAACAACCGAGTTCTTCAACAAATGGCATATCAAACAAATACTCTCCATACCGTATCATCCCGCCGCCAACGGTCAAGCAGAATCGTCTAACAAAACGATACTGAACATACTGAAAACGACGCTCGAAGGCTCCCATGGGCTATGGCCCAAGCTACTACCAGAAGTTATATAGGCATACAGAACCACACCTAAATCCTCCACGGGAGAAATGTCATACTCACTGGTATACTAAATCGACGTTGTCATACCGGTCGAAGCAGGAGAACCAAGTTTTAGGTATTCGCACACAAGAGGGGTGGAAAATGATTTGAACAGACCTCAAGACCTCGACGAGGCCGAGGAAAGAAGAGAAATGGCCCACATAATAATGGTGGCCCAGAAACAGCAAATCGAAAGATACTACAATAGGAGGGCCAAAATACGATCACTCGAAGTGGGTGATTACGTACTCAAAGCTAAAACCTTCGCATCTAAAGACCCAACTAAGGGAAAACTGGGCACCAATTGGGACGGACCATACAAAATCACTACGGCAGTAGATAAAGGGTCATTTCAACTGGAGACAATGGAAGGAAAAATGCTCCAAAACAACTGGAACATCTCTAACCTCAAGTATTTCCATTTTTGAAGAGCGCCCCCAAGTCGTACTCTTTTTCCCTTACCCGAGTTTTGTCCCAATTGGGTTTTCTCATAAAGGTTTTTAACGAGGCAACAAATGAGACGCTCAAAGATACTCATGAGGCAAGTTTGACACGCCAGCCACTCTACGGGTCCTTACAACTGGCATGCCAAAGGGACTTGACTAACTCCATCTCCAATATATGAATGGCTACGTCCATCTCCAATGTATGAAAGGCTACGTCCATCTCCAATGTATGAAATTCTACAACCATCTCCAATGTATGAAAGGCTACGACCATCTCCAATGTATGAAAGGCTACGGCCATCTCCAATGTGTGAAAGGCTACAACCATCTCCAATGTATGAAAGGCTATGGCAATCTCCAATGTACGAAAGGTGATGACCATCTCTAAACGTATAAATGGCCAAGGCTACTATCGTAATAATTCGACTTAGCTCGAACACGACAAGATAACTCGACATAGTCGAGATCACGTACACGGTCACGACCATCTTGAAACGTATAAATGGCCAAGGCCACTGTCATAATAAGTCAACTTAGCTCAAACACGAAAAATTAACTCGACATTGTAGAGATCATGTACATGGTCACGACCAAATCTAAACGTATATATAGCAAAGGCCACTGTCATAACAAGTCGATTTATCTCAAACACGGTAAGTTAACTTGACACAGTCGAGGTCACGTACATGGTCACGGCCATCTCTAAACGTATAAATGGCCAAGGCCACCGTAGTAATAAGTTGACTTAGCTAAAACATGACAAATTAACTCGACACCGTCAAGATCACGTACATGGTCATGACCATATCTAAATGTATAAATTCCCAAGGCCACTCTCGTAATAAGTCAACTTAGCTCGAACACGACAAGTTAACTTGACACAATCAAGATCATGTACATGGTCATGACTATATCTAAACGTATAAATGGTCATGGCCACTATCATAATAAGTCGACTTAGCTCAAACACGACAAGTTAACTTGACATAGTCGAGATCACATACATGGTCACGACCATATCTAA
This sequence comes from Nicotiana noctiflora, assembly GCA_032618575.1. Taxonomy (NCBI): domain Eukaryota; kingdom Viridiplantae; phylum Streptophyta; class Magnoliopsida; order Solanales; family Solanaceae; genus Nicotiana; species Nicotiana noctiflora. The sequence goes on along the minus strand of JASVEL010004936.1, from coordinate 193,967 downwards.
ACGTATAAATGGCAAAGGCCAATGTCGTAATAAGTTGACTTAGCTAAAACATGACAAGTTAACTCGACACAGTCGAGATCACGTACATGGTCACGACCACCTCTAAAACGTATAATGACTAAGGCCACTGTCATAATATGTCAACTTAGCTCGAACACGACAATTTAACTCTACACAATTGAGATCACTTTCACGGTCATAACCATCATTAACGTACAAATGGCCAAGACCATTGATATAATATATCGACCTAGCTCGACCGCGACAAACAAAAACAACTCAACAATGGCCGATACGACATATATATTACTATGGCAAGCACACAAAATAAAAGATACGGAGAGAAATAGCAAAAAGAACAGAGTTTTTTTCCTCAAAGAAGGTATGTATGCACAAGGGGATCGATTTACACCCCCACAAAATTACAAAAGTGAAATAAATATAAGTTTTAGCCACCACCACCCTGTTCACCGTCACCAACTGGCTCACCATCTCGCCCACTGCTGCCCTTGGTCCGAAAAGCTGTAGAAATCCAGGACCCAGAAGCTAGACGGTTAACGTCCTCTGAGGTATAGTCCATCCAATTTGGAGAATCATAATTGTACCCACATGCTTCTTGGGTGACCCAAACTAAACGATGGGTGTCCTCAACCTCTGCCTCAGTGGTATGACCGGCGGCAAGCAAATCCTCAAACACTGCCAGCTTGGCTTCAGCGTATACCCACATGTCATGTGCCTCACTAGGCACACCATCATCAGACCTAGTCTTTGTAGCCTGCCTAAGAGCATCAATCTTGGTCATCATGGTATTGAGCTGGGCAGTTAAGGCGTCGACCTCAACAAGCAAATTAGCGGCCTCCGCGGCCACCCCACGGTCGATCTCCAACCTATTTTCCTTTGACTGAAGAAGAGCCTCCAGTTCCATATTCCGAGCCAAGATGGCCATTAACTAATCATCCACTTCCTCCAACTAATCCACTCGCTCCTGCAGCTGAGCCTCCGACTGCTCCAAGCTCGCACGAAACACTTGAAACTGCGGGTCCGGGGCGTATAGGTCCGCCAATGTCTGGTGCTTGGCATGGTGTTCCTTATATTTTTTACCACCCTCTTAAAGGTGGCATCCTTCTTCTACGCTCACCGGCCCCTCTCTATCTCCAAAAGGAGGGTCTGCAAAAAAAAAAAAAACAAATCAGCACACACCCAGGGTTTACTCTATGAAACGTAAAAAATAAAATATACCTGCAAAGCCGCACCGGAAACTCTTTGGGATAGGTCCCTATCACTGACATCCTTTCAACTCTCACTCTCAGCGGCCGCACATAGGAGAGTCATATCTGCTGCGGCCTGGTCGCTATTCTCCAACATGTTGTACCCGCATGGAATCACAATCCGGCAGTTAGTCCCACCTGATGTCATCTCCACGCGGGCGTGATCCCTCCTTGGCACATCCTCGACCGTGAGGGACATTTTGGGAATTGCTTTCTCCTCCTTACCTACCTCCTCGGTAGCGGCCGACGTGCCACTCTCCGTGATACGTGCAAAGGCGATATCATGAACCGCCCTCCTTAGGGGAGCCAACCTCCCTGAACAAATGGAATCAGCCATTAGAACTGACCTCGACTCTAGATGGGGCTCACTCGCCCTCTCGTCCTTAGTGGCAACTCCTTTGCCAAGCATCAGTCGATACCTCTTCCATTTCGGCGACTCCTCGCCTTTGGAAGTCTCCTACACGGGTCGAGGGGATGGAGGCAAAGGAGTCACTTAACTCGTGGACTCAGCCACAGGCATAGCCTCAGTTTGGGAGACCTCCGAGGACACCTGCTTTTGTAGAATCTCGAGGCATGTACTCATCCCTAGAGTCGGTCCCCGCTGCCAACGAGGCTGCAACATTATGACTTCTCCTCCTCCTTGGAGCGCCTCGACCTGCCAAAATAAGATAGTTCAAGAAACAACACTTAAATGAAATCTCCAAACTCTGGTCGAGACGTTACCTAATAGGCCGTATCGATTGCGAAACACATTCCATGTACGACATTCCTCCGCCAAAGTGATCACCCTTTCCACCCATGACCTTATGTCTCCAATGAGTCGGGGTGAAGAGGCCCTCACTTCCAAAAGGAGGAAGAAGAAAAAAGAAGTTACAATGATTGCACAACCAAAAGTTGCAAAAGGTACTAAATACGGGTAAAAGTACTCGCGTTCCGAATTCCACCTCTATGGGAATCCTTCTGGGTTCGACACGAGGTCCTCCGTCCTGATGTAGAAAAACTTGCGCCGGAAGCGGAGATTAGTCTTGTCATCGGTTCTGACAACCAGAAGCTTCATACCACAACTTTTTAATTGCAGCATAGAGCCCCTCATATAGCCGGGATTAAATAACTGCAACAAGTGATGGACCGAGACATCGAGTCTGGCCCTGGTCGCACAGGTGGTCACAATGAGACATACCTTCCAGGTATAGGGAGTAAGCTGAGTCGGGCATACATTATAGAAGCAGAAGAGCTCTTCCACCAGGGGGTAAACCGAAAGATCGTACCTGTGAGCACGTGATTTTTGCCCTATATGAGAATTACTCCCAAAAATTCAAAATAAAAGAGTTTTGTGTTGTTTGCAATATTTGTGAATTTTGTGTTATTTTTCTTGAATTGTTTGCATTTATCTGTGCATATTTATTTGTTTAAATAAATAAAAAATATAAAAATATATTGTATTTATATAAAATTCAAGTTTATAATAAGTAATAATTAAGTTTATTTTATAAAATCACAAAAATATGTATTTTTGCATTTTTAGCCTATAATATCCAATTTGTGCGATTTTATTTTAATTAACGTCTAATTTTTTTGTAATAATAATTATTATGAGTTAATTGGTGTTTTTAAGATAATTTTGGTTTTATAATTTAATCTTAACAATTTTTTTTAATTTATTTCATAATAAATAATTTTTTTTTATAGAGAAGACAAATTCGGAATTGGGCCTCTTCTTAAATTTTAAACTTGAGCCCAAACATATTCTACCCAACCCAAAACACCATAACCCAAACCCATGACCCGCGACCCATTTATTACGCTACTATACACTATTCAAAACACACCCTAAACCAAAAAATCCTAACACACAGACACAAAAGCCCCCACAAAAATGTTTGACCGTATTTAAATTTTTCACTCTATATATTTTAGCTTTTGTTTAATTATATATATATATATATATATGATTTAATTTTTTTTAAAGTAAATTATTACTATTCATATTATTGCTATTATTATTAATTTTTTTTTAAAAAAAATAATTTATTTTTTATTAAAAAAAAACTGAAAATATTAATATTTTTTTTAAATTTTCGGTTGGTTTTAAATAATTGAAAATGAAAGTTGGAATAAAAGTCAAAAGTGGCTGAAAATTAAAAAAATCAAAAGTAAAAGAAAGTTGTTTTTTTTAAAGAAAAGAAAAGAAAGTGGCATTTTCTTTTAAATAAATAAAAGAAAGTGGACAATTAAAAATATAAAAATCATTAAAGTTGTGTTTTAAAAAATAAAAGATAAGCAAGGTGGGATTTCTTTTTATAAAATAATAAAAGCATTTACTAAGTGGGATTTCTTTTAATTAAAAAAAGATAAAAAATATAAAAAAATAATAAAAATAAAATCTGAAAATTTCGAAATTTTTTGCTATAAATAGAAGAGAAATTTGAGGAGGAAGGAAAAAAAAATCCTAGAGAGCAAAAAATCTGAAAAATCTTAAGAGTGTTACCAAATAGTGAACAAAAGAAAAACGAAACAAAAGAAAAAAAAACGAAAAAAAAATCTAAAAAAAAGAGTGTTAGTTTTTATTTTACAAAGTCTTATTTTGAAACTCAATTCTGGGATGTTGATTTTTATTGCTTAAATCCGGATACTGATATTCTTGATTGTACTGCTGTTGCTGTGATATTGCTGTGTTCTTATTTGCGGTGTTGATCACCGTGATTTCTTTTATTTCCAATATCAGGTACATATCTAATCATGTTTAAATGATAAGATGAATATATGAGAAAGATGAGAATTTTGTTGAAATTTTAAATAGTTTCTATTTCTATCTTCTTTTACAGATTATGTTTTAATAAATTCCATATTAATATTCTGTAAGTTTTGTGATAGCTTTAAATAATTAAGCCTTGTTGTAACAATAATAAATCACTTCTAAAAATGACTATTAAATAGTATAGTTATAAATGTGTTTATTAATGATTCAAATTGGTTAGGAAGAATGAATTACTCTTTTGTTAATTGAATTAATGAGAATTTCTTTAATATCTTCTTTAATAAACTAAGTTGTTAATATGTAATTAAGTTCAATAAAAATGCGAATTTTAATTATTTTGCGTAAATTAGGCATTTAGGTACGATTTGAATTTTCAATAACACAAGAATTGTTTCTTTTCAAGTTTAACCATCTCAAAAATATAGGTGTAAATAATTAAGATTGATTTTGGTTTTGGTAAATAGTTGTAAATAGTTAACATCAAGGGTTTAATTCAAAAATAGTAAAAAATTAAAAAATATGAGTTTAAGTTAGTTGTAAGATAATTGGTTTAGTTTGTATATATATATATTAGTTGTTGATTTTGCACTTTTATTTTTAGATTTATTTAAGTAATGTTTATTTTATTAAACATTTATCTAAATATAACAAATAATATATTTTTTAGCTTATAAAAAAACGAATTTAAATAAAATTATAGCCAATTTATAATTGTTGTTTTTTCTAAAAATAAGCTTAGTTTTGAACAATTTGGAATAAAAAATAATTTTTACCATATAAGCTTTAATATGACTATAATTTTCAATAGTTTTGAATAAATGATTTTATTAGTTTTTCTTTTTATATATTCAAGTTTTAATATTATTCTGAATTAGCTTCTTTTATTATTAAGTTATGAAAATTTCGTATTTAATAAAATAATAATAAAATAATTTCGAAAAAAAAATATATTTTCTGTTTAAACATATATTAAAATCTGTTTCATTAAGTTTTTGTCATAAATTAGATAAGTGTTGCATTTTTAATTTCTAGATTAATTAAGATATTTCTTTATTTATAAAAAAAACTAAAAAAAAAATAGGAAATGTAGTCAATTTAGGATTACTTTGTTAATAAATGAGACGAGCCTCGCCAAATAAATCGCAAAAACTGTGAAGCCCTCATAAGTGTATATATTTAGAAATCCGAGATTGGCCGTTTAGTAAATTTTCACGGCATTCTCAAAATAATAACGCCTTAATAGTTTTAAGCGCGTATTTAATAATTGTACCTCCCTAAACTCGGGTACACATTTATGTGACTCCAATCCAAATCCCAATGAAGTCGGAATATGTCAAAAATTGCGGACATATTTATGTGACGAAATTCGAGATATATTCTCACGACATTATAATTTTCTTCTAACAATTAAAACGGTTTAGAGTGGTAGTTTGCACATTAGTTCATATTTGTTAATAAATCAGATAATCAAGCCAAATATAACAGTTGAGCGACCGTGCTAGAACCACGGAACTCGGGAATGCCTAACACCTTCTCCCGGGTTAACAGAATTTCTTATCCGGATTTCTAGTTCGCGGACCATTAAATAGAGTCAAACCTTTCCTCAATTCGAGATTCAACCGGTGACTTGGGACACCATAAATCTCCCAAGTGGAGACTCAGAATATCTCAATAAATAAATCCCGTTTTGGTTGTCCTTTAATTGGAAAAACTCCTTTTTATACCTAGCGCCCTCGCGGGCCTGCGGAAAAAGGAGGTGTGACAGCTCTGGCGACTCTGTTGGGGACTATTTGACCCAGAACCACTGGTTCAGGGTTAGAAATTCGAGCTTAGAATAATTGTTGTATTTGGCTTTATTTATTATCTGATATTTTTTTTATGTGCAAAATGATAACTTTACCGCTTTAATATTATTTGAACTGTATATATAAACTGTGCCGAAATCCTACTTCTTTTTGAGTTCTAAAAATGGTGCATACGTTCGCGTAGCCCACTTTTCAAAATTATTCCAAATAAGTGAGTGTTAGGGTAAGTGACAAGGCCGGGCAGACTTTAGTGCTCCCGTTACGTCACCCCCTCCTCAGCCCGAGTTGTCCACTCGGGTAAGCCAGGTCTAGAACAATAAACCCAGTTTTTAAACCTAGAATAACAAAGCTTCATGCCGGATCCCTAGTAGGAACGTTTGTTTGCATCATGTTGCATTTGACTTAGGGGACTCAACACAGGGGTTGGGCCCGTCTAGGACAGGTAACCTGAAATGGAAAGACCATCCTACTACATGAGATTATGTGCATTTATTTGATTAGATCGGCATGCTGACAAGCTTAAAATTGAATAACAATAAGTTTTGTCCAAACAATGTCAAAATCCTATTAGCGTTTCTTCAAAAATAATATTTTTTTTTTGGGTGTTAAAATGATTTCTTTTTAAACTCGATTTGTTTTCTTTGGCGAACTACGCCGATTTGATTCTCACCGGATGTGAGATATGTAGGCAACCCCCATCGGGTCCAATCTCCCTTTTTCAAAAACAGTCATTAAAAATGTGTCAAAGATTTTCGGTCATAAATAAGTCGGTAATTTGTTTCATTTAAGTAAATATGCTTTCATAAAAGGTTTAAGAGTCACCCTTGAAACCTTGAATCTTCAGGATCAGATGGATGCTATCCAAGAATCACCTCAGGTTATCATGGAAAGAGCCCGGATACAACTACAAGAATGGTGGGATGATCTAGAGGAAGATGGTCGAGTGTGGGTGAAAAAACATTTGGGCCCTCTGCTAGACATACTGTATGTCAAGCCACGGGATGACTTGATCAAAGCTTTGGTGACCTTCTGGGATCCTGTTAATAATGTGTTCCATTTTTCCGATTTCGAACTCACTCCTACCTTAGAGGAAATAGCCGGTTACATTGCTTTCGGCCAAGAGTTAAAGGAGCAAAAGCTCATATTTCCCAGGGCCCCATCGGTGCATAAATTCTTTGATCTCTTGAAGATCAGCAAGAAAACAAGCAACGATCGCGTACAAAACGGGAGTTGCAAGTTCTACTTCTTGTATTACAGATTCGGAAACTCGGACGGATTTGAAACACATGAAAAGGGATTGAATAACCAACAGAACAAAGGCCTATGGGAGATTCATCGCCGATTCGCTTTTATTGTAGCATTTCTAGGAATCATGGTGTTTCCAAACTCAGAAGGTTCCATAGACACTCGCATGACAAGAATTGCATAGGTTCTTGTGGATAAAAAAGACGACACCATTGTCCCGCTGGTATTATCCGATATGTACCGGGCTTTGACCTTATGCAAATCCGGAAGCCCACTTTTTGAAGGCTGAAGCATTCTCCTGCAAATGTGGATGATCGAACATGTTCGGCACCACCCTAAATTCTTAAAACATGCTTCAGATGGAACCAACTTCATCGTTAAATACGAAGAAAGGGTGGGAGATTTTATAACACCCAAGGGGTTTGAAGCATGGATTTTCTATCTAAAAAATTTGAGGGCGGATCAAATAGGGTGGCTCCCGATAAAGGAGATCATTTACATGACTACTTCAAAGGGCTATTTGATGATAATAGGGGCAAGAAGTATACAACCATATGCGCCTCAAAGAGTTTTGAGACAACTTGGGAGATATCAGGTGATACCAGAGAAGACGGACTTGAGCAACATAGCCATCGAATTGCATCCAGAAACAACTATCCCTGAGAAGATGGTGAATGAAGATTGGCATTGTTGCCGGTATTTAAAGAGTAACACCATAGTGCCAGACTCAATAAAAGGCGAGTTCGATCCCGAGTATGTTGCTTGGTTTCAAAGAAGTTTTCGTGTGAGCCCTAGGCCCGAGCTTGAGGTGATCAGACCTACCAAAAGGCCTCACGTTCAAGCTTTCGATGATAAAATCCAAGAAAGATTAGCTTGGCTAGCTAAAGAACGTGAATACAAAGATCGTATTGGAGAACTAGAGAAACGTGTACAGAATCTCCAATATGAAAATGGCTTACGGATTGCAGCTGACGAAGGGGTCAAAAAGAAGTTGACTCAAGAAAAGGACACTCTCAAGGCTCGAATCTGGCGAATCAGAAAAGAAGCCAACAGCCAAACAAGAAGCCGAACTGATCAAAGGTTGATAGACAAGCTAAACCAACAGCTCAGAGAAAGCCAAGAAAAGTTGGAGAGGTCCGAGGCTAGCAAGGAAGGGATGCAGGCCAGATGGGCAAGAGGCGCAGCGGAGCGAAGAGAATACTTGCGGCAGGTCAAAAGGGATTGTGAGATGAGCGTCGGGGCATTGAGAGAGACAATTTTCACTCTCCAAGAACAGATCCAGAGACAGGCTCTTGAAGCTAGAGAAGACAAGGAACGGTGCTACAAGATGATGGCCCGAATGGAGGGACAAATGAAAAGATTCCAAGATCGACTTACGGATGAGGCGCGAATACTGGGATTAAAAAACCGACAGATAGAGCAGTTATTCAGAGAAAGGGATAACATTCGGAGAAGGATTGATGAGATTGGACACTACATTCACACGAGGTGCCTATCATGTGAAAGGATGCCCCGGGATGTCCTTTTTTCCTCTATCATGGATTATGTCCGTCGGATCATGGAAGAATTGAAAGATCTGCAAAGAAGTCTTGCACCAAGGACCACAGCCAAGCCAAACAGGACCCCACCGGCGCAAAAGCTCAAAATCTTAGAACTTTCCTAGTTATGAACTTGTATTTCCTTTTGGGTCTAGTCATAAGACTTTTGTATAAAAGCGCCGAATGTGTTTTGACCATCTTTTGTAAGTTTGACTTGTTGTTAAATCCAGTTTGTTTTTGGAAAACCTTTTGAAAAATATTTTTTATTGTATTCACACGAACTACGCTAGGGTCTAATTCATGCGGGGACATGATACGTAGGCAATCTATATAAGATTCGACCATTACTTACAGTAAAAAAGGGAAAATAAATAAGAGAAATAAGAGAAATAATGGATAGGCGTAGATGATAAGCTGGGATGACGCATGCGGTCTAAGCAAAAGCATAATAGAAATGGTTCATTACATAGGGACATTACATACCCAATGTGCTTTTACCATATCTGTTAAAATTTCAACACTAACAAGTTTGTTGCTATTCCTGTTTAGTTAGTGTTAGAGTGTACTGGCATCACACAATTATCATACAAGATCGAAAGGACCTGTACCTAAAAGTATGACTGGGTCAGACCACAGCAGCGTGTCAGAAAAAGCAATGAGCCAGATGCTCAAAGAAGCTCTTGAAAAAATGGAACAGATGCGGTTGGAAATGAGCAAAATGCAGACGGCGCTAGCCAAAGCACAAAAAAGTCCCGACGCACCCGCTACTCCTACTTTCCTACCAGGTTTTACCCCAGAATACTTTTCTCCCGGTCCCTCGACAAGAGTCCCGGACCTCCATTACCACCAGGGAAGAGATGCTCACGACTACCCAGCTCCACCACAAAATCAGAACCCTCCACCACCGAAGGGCCATGTCTTTGTGGCACCTCCCCCAGCTCCACTGCAAAGATCATCAAGTGAACCATTATTTCAGGTTCACGACACTTATTATTACCCCCCAGAACCCACGTTCAGGGCACCCGAACCATCCACCTACACTCCTCCCTTTGAAGCCCCAGTGGAAAAACCGGCAAATAGCTCAGAACAAGATGAGATGCTACGGAAGTTCAAAAGCCTGGAGCAATCCCTTAGGAATATGCAAGGTTTGGGCAGCCAAGTCAGTGTGGCCTACAAAGATCTGTGTCCTTTCCCCGATGTTCAATTACCGGCGGGATTCAAAATGCCAAAGTTTGATCTATATGAGGGACACGGTGATCCCATGTCTCATCTACGAGGATTTTGCAGCAAGATGAGGGGTGCAGGCGGCAAAGATGAGCTACTGATAGCTTATTTTGGATAGAGTTTGAGCGGGTCTGCGCTGGAATGGTATACAAGGCAGGATCCTAGCAGATGGTACACTTGGGATGATTTGGCGCAATCATTTGCCGGGCACTTTCAGTATAATCTTAAGATCGTCCCTGACCGTCTCACATTGTTAAAGCTGGAGAAGAAACCGGGGGAGAGCTTCTGGGAATTTGGGTTTCGTTGGAGAGAACAAACGGCTAGAGTTGATCCTCCTATGAGAGAGGGGGAGATGGTAGATTACCTTCTACAGACTCTCGAGCCAACTTACTACGGTCATTTGGTGACCTCAGTGGGAAAAACCTTCAACGAAGTGGTCAAAATGGGAGGCATGATAGAAGAAGGCCTCAAGACCAACAAAATCTTAAGTTATTCAACGATCAAGGCAACAACACAGGCTATTCAGAGCGGCACAGGAGGTGCGCTCGGAAAGAAGAAAAAAGAGGATGTCACAACGGTAGAAGCTGGTAATTGGTCTCGATCCAAAGGTCCTACCCCCCATCACCAATTCAGGCCCCCTCACCCAAATTACCCACACATTCCGAATTATCCCGCACAATCCTATTACCCTCCTCAAGAACATCATTTTTCTGTCCATCAAGCACAAGCATACACCCAACCTCCAGCGCGCCCGCAATGGCGCGCGCCAACCCCACATAATGCCTACCCATCTCCCCATAACAACTACCCACCACCAAGGGCCTACAGAAATCCCACAGGGCCAACTTTCCGGGGAAATCCGACTTTCAGGAATGAAAGGACTCAGAGACAGAGGACATTTACCGAATTAGGAGAAGCTTATACTGCTTTATTTCACAAATTGAAGCAGATAGGTTTGTTGAGTCCTATTGAGCCTAGATTACCAAATCCCTTACCTCAGAATTTGGATCACTCAGTGAAATGTGAATATTGTTCGGGGGCTCCCGGGCATACTACTGAGAGATGTTGGAAACTGAAGCATGCAATCCAAGATCTTATTGATGCTAATAAGATTGAGGTTCAAGCACCCGAGGTACCCAACATTAACCAAAACCCACTGCCAACCCACCATGAAGCCTGTATGATTGAGATCGTGCAAGGAGAGAAAGAACCCAAGAATCCATCGCAGACAGTGATGATGATCAAGGACAGTACAAAAGAGAAATCAACCAGTATGGAAGGGGAGGTACCAACTAAGAGGGAGGTTGTCAAGCCTGTGATAATATTGGGGAAAAGCCCATCGGCCACTACGGAGAAACCAAAAACAACAAAGTTGGTTGTGTCCGAAGCACCGTCTGCACCAGTAATGATCGTGAAAGGAGTCTGTAGGGAACCGGTCATCATAAAGCCGGTAGCTCAGTTGCCAGTAACAGATAGCAAGGCCGTACCTTGGAAGTATGAAAAGGCAACAGTGATATACAAAGGGAAGTCCGTGGAGGAAGTCAGTTGTGAAGCCCATGGTTTAACTCGATCGGGACGGTGTTTTGCTCCCGTAGAGTTAAGGAAATCTAATCCCACAGCGGTGAAAAAGCCAGTAATAGAAGAGGAAGCTGAAGAGTTCTTGAAGAAGATGAAAGCCCAAGACTACTCTATTGTGGAGCAGTTGAGGAAAACCCCAGCCCAAATCTCATTGTTATCTTTGTTAATCCATTCCAAGGATCATTGACAGGCTTTGTTGAAGATCCTGAATGAGGCCCATGTTCTAGAAAAGTTTTCTGTAAATCACTTGGAGAAGATTGTGCATAAAATCTTTGAAGTCAACCGAGTGACATTTTCTGATGATGAATTGCCAAAAGAGGGCACAGAACATAATAAAGCCTTATACTTGATCGTGAAGTGTGAAGACTCAGTGGTCAATCGTGTATTGGTGGATAATGGTTCAAGTGCCAATATTTGTACTTTGGCTACTCTGAACAAACTGAAGATTGATTAGGACAGAGTCCGTAAGAATAACGTTTGCATCAGAGGATTTGATGGAGGGAATACTAGCTCGGTGGGTGATATCATATTAGAACTGACCATTGGCCCAGTCGATTTCATTATGGAATTCCAAGTGGTGGATGTGGATGCATCATACACTCTGCTATTGGGGCGACCCTGGATTCATGCCGCCAAAGCAGTGCCTTTTACGCTGCACCAGATGGTTAAGTTCGAGTGGGATAGACGGGAGATAGTATTGCATGGGGATGATGGCACAGGCATTATGAGTGATACAGTGCTGCCATTCATAGAAACGGAGGATGACAAGGGACCATGGGTATACCAAGTCTTCGAAGGGGTTTCGGTGGACAAGGTTTCCGAAGGCGAGGACCTTGCTTTTCCCAGGATCTCAGCTTCAACCTTCATGATCGCCTCAGAAATGATGAACTGTGGGTTCATACCAGAAAAAGGTTTGGGAGCCAAACTCCAAGGTATCATTCAACCCCTTTCTTTGCCTGAGAATTTGGAGACATTCGGGTTAGGGTTCAAGCCGACGGTTGCAGATGTGAAGAGAGCTCACAAAAATGAAGAAGAAAGTCTGGGTCCTTCCCAAGCCAGTTCCACGCCTCTCCCGGTCTTTTATGAAAGCAGGTTTCAGGAAGATGTCAAACCCAAAGATCCTCGGACCGTCAATTGGGCCAGATGGAGATCTGGATAAGAGTTTTGAAAGGTTGTTCGCTGATGTTAACATGATCGAAGCTGGAGAAGGTTCCAGTAATGCAGACGTACAGTATATGGGGCCCAGGGTCAAAACCAACAATTGGACGGCTACTCCTCTTCCCATCTGGAAGAAGTCTTGGTAGTAGGCTCGGGATTTTCTTTTGTTTCCTGGATTATTCCAGAGTTGTAATCCAGTTTTGATTTATTTGTAGTGTGAAACTCTGTTATCCCTCATTTTCAATAAAAATGAAAGTTTCCTTTATTTTCTTGATTTTTGATTTTTGTATCTTTTCATTTCTGAACAGTTCTGTTTTTACCGGTTCCAATGTCATGGCATGCACAACGGATCTTCAACCTAGTCTAAGAAGTCAATCTGAATACAAATTAATTATGCACGAAGTCAATTATGAGGATGAATCGGAATACGAGGAAGATGAGGCTTTTGAAGAGATTAACAGGGAATTAACTCATTTTGAAGAAAAACCTAAGCCTAACTTAAACGATACTGAAGCTGTCAACTTAGGAGATGAGGATAATGTTAGGGAAACCAAAATAGCATTCACATTGAGCCGAGTATCAGGGAAGAGCTAATCAAAACACTGTTTGAATTCAAAGATATTTTTGCATGGTCGTATGATGACATGCCAGGGTTAAGCATGGATCTAGTGGTACATAAATTGCCCATTGATCCGGCATGTCCTCCTGTCAAGCAGAAATTGAGGAAGTTCAAAACCGATATGAGCGTAAAGATCAAAGAAGAAGTAACCAAGCAGTTGATAGCAAAGGTTATTCGGGTTACTCGATATCCCGAATGGTTGGCCAATGTGGTGCCAGTGCCGAAGAAGGATGGGAAAATTCGGGTATGTGTCGATTATCACAATCTGAACAGGGCAAGCCCGAAAGATAACTTCCCACTACCCAATATCCATATCTTGATAGACAATTGCGCGGGGTGAGATATTGGATCCTTTGTGGATTGTTATGCAGGATACCATCAGGATCCTAATGGATGAAGAAGATGCAGAAAAGACAACTTTCATCACTCCTTGGGGAACTTATTGCTACAGGGTAATGCCGTTTGGTTTGAAGAACGCCGGGGCGACATACATGAGAGCAATGACTACTGTGTTTCATGACATGATACACAAAGAGATTGAGGTGTATGTATACGATGTAATCATAAAATCCAGGCGACAGGAAGACCATGTAGCAGATTTGAGGAAGTTTTTTCAAAGGCTTCGAAGGTACGACATTAAGCTCAATCCAGCCAAATGTGCATTTGGGGTTCCCTCGGGAAAAATGCTAGGATTCATTGTCAGTCGGCGAGGTATTGAGTTGGACCCATCAAAGATCAAATCCATACAAGAATTGCCAGCACCAAAGAACAAAACTGAAGTGATGAGTCTTTTGGGAAGATTGAATTACATCAGCCGATTCATTGCTCAGCTCACATCAACATGTGAACCTATTTTTAGGCTGTTAAAGAAGGATGCTGTAGTCACGTGGACTGAAGAATGCCAAGAGGCTTTTGATAAGATAAAGGAGTATTTGTCAAACCCATATGTGTTGGTTCCACCTGAACCCGGGAGGCCTCTGATTCTTTATCTAACAGTTTTGGACAATTCTTTCGGCTGCGTATTGGGGCAACATGACATCACCGGCAGAAAGGAACAAGCCATCTATTATCTCAGTAAGAATTTCACCGCATATGAAGTTAAGTACACTCATCTTGAGAAGACATGTTGCGCCCTAACTTGGGTGGCACAGAAGCCGAAGCATTATTTGTCTTCCTACACTACTTATCTCATTTCACGTTTGGATCCATTGAAGTATATTTTCCAGAAACCTATGCCTACAGGAAGGTTAGCAAAATGGCAAATATTACTTACGGAATTTGACATCATCTATGTGACGAGGACGGCCATGAAAGCCCAAGCACTAGCCGACCACTTAGCTGAGAATCCTGTTGATAATGAATACGAACCTTTAATGACGTATTTTCCAGATGAAGAAGTGTTGAAAATTGATGAGTTAGAACTAACGAAGGAGCCAGGGTGGAAGCTTTTCTTTGACGGAGCTGCAAATGCAAAGGGAGTCGGAATAGGAGCGGTACTTATTTCTGAAACAGGACATCATTATCCTGTTACGGCTCAGTTGCGCTTCTATTGTACCAACAATATGGCTGAATACGAAGCATGCATTTTGGGGTTATGATTAGCTGTGGACATGGATGTCCGGGACGTGTTGGTCTTGGGAGACTCGGACCTTCTGGTACATCAGGTTCAAGGTGAGTGGGAAACAAGAGATTTGAAGCTTATCCCGTATCGCCAATGTTTGCATGACCTGACGAAGCATTTTCGGTCAATAGAATTCAGACATATCCCTAGAATGCATAATGAGGTCGCCGATGCTTTAGCTACTCTAGAATCGATGTTGCATCACCCGGATAAGATTCATGTTGATCCGTTATATATTCAAGTTCGGGATCAACATGCCTATTGCAATGTGGTGGAGGAAGAAATTGATGGCGAGCCATGGTTTCATGATGTCCAAGAATACCTCAGGATGGGAATATACCCAGAGCAGGCAACTGGAGATCAAAAGAGGGCTATTCGGCGGTTGGCAAACGGATTTTTCTTAGTGGAGGAGTGCTGTACAAGAGAACCCCAGATTTGGGATTGCTAAGATGTATAGATGCAGGCCAAGCCACGACAGTAATGACAAAGGTGCATGCCGGAGTTTGTGGGCCACATATGAGTGGGTATGTATTGGCAAAGAAGATCTTACGGGCAGGATATTACTGGCTCACCATGGAGCGTGAGTGTATAAATTTTGTGCGCAAGTGCCATCAGTGTCAGGTGCATGGAGATTTTATTCATTCTCCGCCAACGGAATTGCACACGATGTTAGCACCATGGCCATTTGTTGCGTGGGGCATGGATGTCATTGGACCGATCGAGCCGACAGCTTCCAACGGTCATAGGTTCATTCTAGTAGCCATTGATTATTTCACCAAGTGGGTGGAGGCGAAGACATTCAAGTCAGTGACCAAGAAAGCCGTGGTAGACTTCGTCCATTCCCATATCATCTGTAGATTTGGGATCCCGAAGATGATTATCACGGACAATGGTGCTAATCTTAACAGTGGTTTGATGAAAGAAGTGTGTCTACAGTTCAAGATTACACACCGTAATTCCACCCCATATCGTCCCAAAGCAAATGGTGCGGTTGAGGCAGCAAACAAGAATATAAAGAAGATACTGAGAAAAATGGTAGAAGGATCTAGGCAGTGGCATGAAAAGCTACCATTTGCATTGTTGGGTTATCGCACTATGGTTCGCACTTCAGTAGGTACAACTCCTTACTTGCTGGTATACGGAACTGAAGTAGTAATACCAGCAGAAGTGGAGATTCCATCCCTCCGAATTGTCGCTGAAGCTGAGATTGATGATGATGAATGGGTCAAAACGCGATTAGAGCAGTTGAGCCTAATTGATGAAAAGAGATTGGCAGCAATATGTCATGGCCAATTGTATCAGAAGAGAATGGCAAGAGCTTACAATAAGAAGGTACGCCCTAGAAAATTTGAAGTAGGGCAACAAGTACTGAAACGGATCCTTCCACATCAAGCCGAAGCAAAGGGCAAGTTTGCCCCGAATTGGCAAGGGCCGCTTATTGTAACCAGAGTATTATCCAATGGAGCTCTATATCTGACCGATATTGAGGGAAGAT
This sequence comes from Nicotiana noctiflora, assembly GCA_032618575.1. Taxonomy (NCBI): domain Eukaryota; kingdom Viridiplantae; phylum Streptophyta; class Magnoliopsida; order Solanales; family Solanaceae; genus Nicotiana; species Nicotiana noctiflora. The sequence goes on along the minus strand of JASVEL010004936.1, from coordinate 177,658 downwards.
GCACCGACATCGCTATCAATTCTGATGCAGTCAAGAGATATTACGTGTTATTTCTTTATGATTTTGGTTCATTTTATTTGTTTGTACTGGGTATTTATCGGATAATGAAATGACGGAGGCAATTCTTTCTTCTATCCAAACACTTTTAACCCTTGTTTCCCCCTTTGAGCCTTATTTATTCTTTCATATCCCTCTCTTGGAATCAATAACGGAAATAGAAAATAAAAGAAAAAAAAATAATAAATAGATAAAAGAAAGTCACAAGAGATTTAAATGAATCAAGGAACTACGTTTGACCTGATTCCTCAAATAGGATACGTAGGCGCCTCACGGCTCGGTCATAGAGTGAATAAAAGTTAATCCTTCCCCAAACAAGAAACTGGGGCAGAAGTTATGTTGTTTTATGAAACAAATTTGATTCCGAGAGTTGTAATATTTCACCCATTCAGAGTTATTGTGAATTTTTGATACTCTTTTCTTTTTAAAACCCACCAAAAAAAAAACCCATATGAGATGTCCGAAAAAGACCTCCCGATCAGTATCCGGGAAATGCCCAGTCAGGCAAGTAAAAACCAAGAGTAACACGTTGATCCCCAAACAGAAAGGGAATAAGCTAAAGGAATTGATAGCCAGAAGAATCCCAGTGTAGAGAACATTATCGGTGCCTTTCCAATCTCCAACGAAAGCTGAGAAAACATAAAATGAGAGAGTCTTATCGGTGAAAACCTTCACAGGCACCATAAGGCGACGAAAGCTGAGAAGAAACAAAAATGAGAGAGTCTTATCGGTGAAAACCTTCACGGGCACCATAAGACGACGGGAGTTGAGAGAAATGAGAGAGTCTCATTAGTGAAAACCCCTCGAAGGGCACTATGAGGCGACAAGATAGAGTGGCACAAAGGACCCGCATTTGACAAAGAGTCGTGCATCTGTTCATCCTCAGCAAATGAGACCATCAGAAGATGGATTGATACAAATAGACTGGGTTGATTAATCCGGAATGCACGACATGATCGTTGGGACTGGTTATACCATTCAGATAAGTTCCTTTTTTGTTTTTCGCTACATTTGTTCAGAAAGCTTCTTTCTTTTTCTATATTTTCAGTTTTCTTTGTTTAAAGGTTTTTATCCAAGTCTATTTTGAGAAAGACTTTTCAGAGCTTACTATCAGTTGCCGAATTGGTGTGAAGCAAAACGAGGGTAGGACAGACCAAATTGGTCTGGAATGTCAGGAAATGGAGAAGATCTGAAAGATGCAGTCGAAAATCATGGACCAAGTTCCAAAAGAATCTCCTACGAATTTTCAAGATGCGCAAATAACTCCGACAGATTATCAACCGATTCCCAAGGTGATCGGACAGCACAAAGCGGAGAAGGAAAAAGGAAAATGCATCCCTAGCTGATGACATTTCTATCTCCAGCGATATTAAAGGAAAATCAAACCTTTTGAAGAAAGTGATTTTGAGTCTCACCAGCAAGTTTTAAAACACAGAAAAGGGAAGGGATAAATGGAAAAACCATCCCCCAGCAGAAATATCATTCCCAGCAAATAACATCATCCCCGACAAGTTTCGGGAAATTAGAACAGAAGAAGGAAAAGCCATCCCCGGCAGGAGTGGCACGACCATTCACCACATTTTAAACTAACAAATTTTCTTTGATTTGAAGCAGGTGAAAGGAAATGTCGATGATAGAAGAATGACATACCGCAAAGAATATTACCAAAACTGGGGCAGAAAATTTTCGCCATTGTCGAAAATTTTCTCAAAGAAAACAAGGAAATCAATTAGAGAGATTTTAATTGGGAGAAATCAAGAGCCCGCCTGTAGAATGGAGGATGTTATTTTTAAGTGGAAGAAATCAGGAGCCCGCCTGTAGAATGGAGGTGTTATTTTTAAGTGGAAGAAATCAGGAGCCCGCCTGTAGAATGGAGGTGTTATTTTTAAGTTGAAGAAATCAGGAGCCCGCCTGTATAATGGAGGTGTTATTTTTAAGTTGAAGAAATCAGGAGCCCGCCTGTAGAATGGAGGTTGTTATTTCAAGATGAAAAGTCAGGATGCCCGCCTGTAGAACAGAGGTGTTATTTTCAAATTGAAGGAGTCAGGATGCCCGCCTGTAGAATGGAGGTTGTTATTTTGAAGTTGAAGAAATCAGGAGCCCGCCTGTAGAATGGAGGTGTTATTTTTAAATTGAAGAAATCAGGAGCCCGCCTGTAGAATGGAGGTTGTTATTTTAAGTTGAAGAAATCAGGAGCCCGCCTGTAGAATGGAGGTGTTATTGTTATTCTGAAGAAATCAGGAGCCCGCCTGTAGAATGGAGGTGTTATTTTGAAGAAATCAGGAGCCCGCCTGTAGAATGGAGGTGTTATTTTGAGGAAATCAGGAGCCCGCCTGTAGAATGGAGGTGTTATTTTGAGGAAATCAGGAGCCCGCCTGTAGAATGGAGGTGTTATTTTGAAGAAATCAGGAGCCCGCCTGTAGAATGGAGGTGTTATTTTGAAGAAATCAGGAGCCCGCCTGTAGAATGGAGGATGTTATTTCAAGTTGAAGAAATCAGGAGCCCGCCTGTAGAATGGAGGTGTTATTTTTAAGTTGAAGAAATCAGGAGCCCGCCTGTAGAATGGAGGTGTTATTTTTAAGTGGAAGAAATCAGGAGCCCGCCTGTAGAATGGAGGTGTTATTTTCAAATTGAAGAAGTCAGGATGCCCGCCTGTAGAACAGAGGTGTTATTTTCAAATTGAAGAAGTCAGGATGCCCGCTTGTAGAATGGAGTTTGTTATTTCAAGATGAAAAAGTCAGGACAAATTGAAGAAGTCAGGATGCCCGCCAGTAGAACGGAGGTGTTAATTGCATGTTATTACAATCAGGAGCCCGCCTGTAAAACAGAGGAATACATTTCAAGGTCGAAACAGAATTCAATAATACCAAGGGTTACAACAAGAACCCCCTGCATAACAAGTCTTAAATCGAGGAAGCAGTATCACCCAGCAGAAGGATAAATTGAAGATATAGATAAGAGTTTACAGTTCATAAATCATAATTTAGTCTAGCTTCTTATTTTGCTTTTGCATGGTGTAATAAGGAGGTCAGCAAGCAGTAACCGCAACAACAGCAACAGTAACAACAAAAATCGCAGTTTCATTGGTAGTCCTAGCTACCAAAACTTTCCGAACTACATTGATGACATTTCTTTTTAGCCAGGGATATGTAGGAAACCTTTTGAAGCAAAGGTTCGGTCAAAATTTTGAAAAAAAATGCTTCTCACGGAGTGCTCAAACGGGCAAAAATCGCTCGTATCCGCTCACTCGTCTTTGCACAGAAACTCTTCGTGATCCGGACTAATTGTGAGCACATGATTTTTGCCCTATATGAGAATTACTCCCAAAAATTCAAAATAAAAGAGTTTTGTGTTGTTTGCAATATTTGTGAATTTTGTGTTATTTTTCTTGAATTGTTTGCATTTATCTGTGCATATTTATTTGTTTAAATAAATAAAAAATATAAAAATATATTGTATTTATATAAAATTCAAGTTTATAATAAGTAATAATTAAGTTTATTTTATAAAATCACAAAAATATGTATTTTTGCATTTTTAGCCTATAATATCCAATTTGTGCGATTTTATTTTAATTAACGTCTAATTTTTTTGTAATAATAATTATTATGAGTTAATTGGTGTTTTTAAGATAATTTTGGTTTTATAATTTAATCTTAACAATTTTTTTTAATTTATTTCATAATAAATAATTTTTTTTTATAGAGAAGACAAATTCGAATTGGGCATCTTCTTAAATTTTAAACTTGAGCCCAAACATATTCTACCCAACCCAAAATACCATAACCCAAACCCATGACCCACGACCCATTTATTACGCTACTATACACCATTCAAAAACACCCTAAACCAAAAAATCCTAACACACACACACAAAAGCCCCCACAAAAATGTTTGACCGTATTTAAATTTTTCACTCTATATATTTTAGCTTTTGTTTAATTTTATATATATATATATATATATATATATATATATATATATATATATATATATATATATATATATATATATATATATATATATATATATATATATATATATATATATATATATATATATATATATATATATATATATATATATATATATATATATATATATATATATATATATATATATATATATATATGATTTAATTTTTTTTAAAGTAAATTATTACTATTCATATTATTGCTATTATTATTATTTTTTTTATTAATTTCTTTTTTAAAAAATTTTATTTTTTATTAAAAAAAACTGAAAATATTAATATTTTTTTTTAAATTTTCGGTTGGTTTTAAATAATTGAAAATGAAAGTTGGAATAAAAGTCAAAAGTGGCTGAAAATTAAAAAAATCAAAAGTAAAAGAAAGTTGTTTTTTTTTAAAGAAAAGAAAAGAAAGTGGCATTTTCTTTTAAATAAATAAAAGAAAGTGGACAATTAAAAATATAAAAATCATTAAAGTTGTGTTTTAAAAAATAAAAGATAAGCAAGGTGGGATTTCTTTTTATAAAATAATAAAAGCATTTAGTAAGTGGGATTTCTTTTAATTAAAAAAAGATTAAAAAAAATAATAATAAAAAAATAATAAAAATAAAATCTGAAAATTTCGAAATTTTTTGCTATAAATAGAAGAGAAATTTGAGGAGGAAGGAAAAAAAAAATCCTAGAGAGCAAAAAATCTGAAAAATCATAAGAGTGTTACCAAATAGTAAACAAAAGAAAAACAAAACAAAAGAAAAAAAAACGAAAAAAAAAAATCTAAAAAAAGAGTGTTAGTTTTTATTTTACAAAGTCTTATTTTGAAACTCAATTCTGGGATGTTGATTTTTATTGATTAAATCCGGATACTGGTATTCTTGATTGTACTGCTTGTCACACCTCCTTTTTTCACCAACACAAATGTAAAATGTGCCACTGTTTAATACTACATCCCGATATCAGGTACATATCTAATCATGTTTAAATGATAAGATGAATATATGAGAAAGATGAGAATTTTGTTGAAATTTTAAATAGTTTCTATTTCTATCTTCTGTTACAGATTATGTTTTAATAAATTCCATATTAATATTCTGTAAGTTTTTTGATAGCTTTAAATAATTAAGCCTTGTTGTAACAATAATAAATCACTTCTAAAAATGACTATTAAATAGTATAGTTATAAATGTGTTTATTAATGATTCAAATTGGTTAGGAAGAATGAATTACTCTTTTGTTAATTGAATTAATGAGAATTTCTTTAATATCTTCTTTAATAAACTAAGTTGTTAATATGTAATTAAGTTCAATAAAAATGCGAATTTTAATTATTTTGCGTAAATTAGGCATTTAGGTACGATTTGAATTTTCAATAACACAAGAATTGTTTCTTTTCAAGTTTAACCATCTCAAAAATATAGGTGTAAATAATTAAGATTGATTTTGGTTTTGGTAAATAGTTGTAAATAGTTAACATCAAGGGTTTAATTCAAAAATAGTAAAAAATTAAAAAATATGAGTTTAAGTTAGTTGTAAGATAATTGGTTTAGTTTGTATATATATATATTAGTTGTTGATTTTGCACTTTTATTTTTAGATTTATTTAAGTAATGTTTATTTTATTAAACATTTATCTAAATATAACAAATAATATATTTTTTAGCTTATAAAAAAACGAATTTAAATAAAATTATAGCCAATTTATAATTGTTGTTTTTTCTAAAAATAAGCTTAGTTTTGAACAATTTGGAATAAAAAATAATTTTTACCATATAAGCTTTAATATGACTATAATTTTCAATAGTTTTGAATAAATGATTTTATTAGTTTTTCTTTTTATATATTCAAGTTTTAATATTATTCTGAATTAGCTTCTTTTATTATTAAGTTATGAAATTTCGTATTTAATAAAATAATAATAAAATAATTTCGAAAAAAAATATATTTTCTGTTTAAACATATATTAAAATCTGTTTCATTAAGTTTTTGTCATAAATTAGATAAGTGTTGCATTTTTAATTTCTAGATTAATTAAGATATTTCTTTATTTATAAAAAAAACTAAAAAAAAAATAGGAAATGTAGTCAATTTAGGATTACTTTGTTAATAAATGAGACGAGCCTCGCCAAATAAATCGCAAAAACTGTGAAGCCCTCATAAGTGTATATATTTAGAAATCCGAGATTGGCCGTTTAGTAAATTTTCATGGCATTCTCAAAATAATAACGCGTTAATAGTTTTAAGCGCGTATTTAATAATTGTACCTCCCTAAACTCGGGTACACATTTATGTGACTCCAATCCAAATCCCAATGAAGTCGGAATATGTCAAAAATTGCGGACATATTTATGTGACGAAATTCGAGATATATTCTCACGACATTATAATTTTCTTCTAACAATTAAAACGGTTTAGAGTGGTAGTTTGCACATTAGTTCATATTTGTTAATAAATCAGATAATCAAGCCAAATATAATAGTTGAGCGACCGTGCTAGAACCACGGAACTCGGGAATGCCTAACACCTTCTCCGGGTTAACAGAATTCCTTATCCGGATTTCTGGTACGCATACTGTTAAATAGAGTCAAACCTTTCCTCAATTCGGGATTCAACCGGTGACTTGGGACACCATAAATCTCCCAAGTGGCGACTCTGAATATCTCAATAAATGAATCCCGTTTTGGTTGTCCTTTAATTGGAAAAACTCCTTTTTATACCTAGCGCCCTCGCGGGCCCGCGGAAAAAGGAGGTGTGACAGCTACCCGACCGGGAACAAGTACTTGTAAAAATTGCAAAACCCCGGACGATGTACATTAATATAGTCAGTTCTGGCCGGCTCCATGACCACCTAGTTAGAGATTTGGTATGCCCCCCGTAGGCCGTTCACATGTGATTGAAGAAGCTCAGTATGATCCTACGGGGGAGTAGGGCTTCTATTCGGGAAATCCCTTCGAGCATGAATCTCTCTAGGGAGAACATTGTCCATACTAAGAGGGACAAGAGGTTTGTGGGTCTTTTTCCCACCATCCGAAGATGATAGAACCTTAGAAGGAGTATATTTGGTCCCTACTGTTGTGTTGTCTACGTTCTTCCATAATGATAGTTTATATGAATCGAGTTTTAACAGCTAAAAGAACAACTTTAACAGAAACTGAATGGTTTAAAGCAAGATATATCGGTTCTCTTCAACAAAGATGAATAGAGGGAGTAAGAAATCTCAGAGGTTCGGAAGATGGAAAAGATTGAACCTTACTCCTTTTTAGGGATAAAATACACAAAAGTTGAAGAGGTATGATTCGAAATGGGGGTGGGAAACCAAAACGTCAAATCGTCCCCTGACCAGCAGATATAATTATGATGCATGCCGGCTATGACGTCAGTTTAGAAAGTAGACCATGTGTCTACGAATCGACAACGCCATATATTTCCCCTTTTTTTCTGATCACGTAGTCGCCTCATTCTAAGGTCAAATTCTTCAAAGGATCGGATCGACATTTCCGCCTATTGAAGATGTATGTCGCATACGCCTACAACGAGCGGATGGACTAACTGTATGGGGCTAAATGTGGCCCTTCACGCCCTCACGGCCAGAGGGTACAACCTCCTTCATATACCCCTTATAGCAGGGTACGATTTAGACATAGGGACGGGGACACCGTCACTCGCGATTAGACATCCCCACTAAGAGGATGTCGACTATGCTCTAATATTTTTAATTATTATTCTAAAGGAGGGCCCTTTTGTATATAAAGGGGACCTCCCCATTGTAAAGGATCAGGTGTTATTATCTAATAATACAAACTCTCTCATTCTCTCTCTATTTTCTGAACTTTGACAAACAACTATATTTGAAGTTCTTCATTCTGCAACATTTTTTAAGTGATAACTATATCTATCTCACATCTAGGTTTACTATACTCGATTAAAGTTTACTCCTTCTCTATCTTTTTGATTGTTTTAGGCCTGTAAAGTAATATTTAACTTTTTCAGCCAAACAGAGGATATTCGTGGATTTCACCGACCTGAATAAAGTATTCCCGAAAGATTCATTACCGCTTCCCCACATCGACCAGTTGATCAACACCACCACAGGACACGAACTGCTGAGTTTCCTCGGCGCCTATATCGGCTACAATCAAATCTTGATTGCTGAGGAAGATCAGGAGAAGACGACTTTCATCACCCACCAAGGAACATACTGCTACAAAGTGATGCTCTTCGGGCTCAAAAATACGGGGGCTACCTACCAAAAACTGGTCACCATGATGTTCAAAGAGCAGTTCGGTAAGACCATGGAAGTCTATATAGACGATATGCAGGTGAAGTCGACGAGAAAAGAGGATCACATCGACCACCTAAAAGAATCCTTTGAAATATTGAAGAGATACGGGATGAAACTTAATCCCGAGAAATGTATTTTCGGTGTGGCCTCAGGGAAATTTTTAGGATTCCTCGTATCCCAACAAGGTATCGAGTCAACCCAGACCAAATCAAGGCGATAGATGCAATACCCGAGGTACTGAATAGCAAAAAGCAAGTGCAAAAGCTAACTGGCCGAATAGCCGCCCTATCCAGATTCATCCCACGATCCTCCAATAGATGCCACAAATTTTTCAATGTACTGACAAAGGACAGCGGATTGCAGTGGAATAAGAATGCATTGAAGCCTTGAGAGAACCGAAGGCGTAACTATCCTCACCCCTAGTGCTGGCCAAAGCAGACCAGGGCGAGTCCCTGCTGGTATACCTGACCGTGTTAGAAGTCGCCGTCAGCACCGTATTTGTCCGAGAAACTAAATGTACACAATCCCATATTTATTATATTATCAAAACCCTATCGGACGCCGAAACATGGTATCTACACCTTGAAATATTAGCCCTGCCACTGGTCACAGCCTCACGGAAGCTCAGAACCTATTTCCAAGGCCACCCTATTGAAGTGGTGACTACCTTCCCCCTGAAAAGCATACTGCATAAGCCTGAGTTATCAGACAGACTAGCCAGGTGGGCCATTGACCTCAGCGAGCATGATATCTCGTACCTCCCAAGAATCGCCATCAAGTCGCAGGTCCTCGCCGACTTCGTGGCTGACTTCAATGCGAAAATACTACCAGAAGTGGAACAAGAGGCACATCGTGCCCCCTCCAATACCGACCTATGGGCTCTCTATAGGGGCGATGCCGCTAACACCTCAGGATCAGGATTGGGACTTGTCCTCGAAGTCCCCATGGGCGAAATAATTCGCCAGTCCATACGATGACCCCAAGATGACTAACAACGAGGCAGAATATGAAGTCGTCCCAATGCGTGGTAAACCAAGTCACTGGGACTTACCAAATCAAGGAGCAGAGATTACAAATGTACTAGGCCAAAATCCACAGGTTAATGGTCGAACTCGATGAGTGCCGCTTTGAGCAGGTTCCTAGGGCACAGAACGCCGAGGCGGATGGACTGGCCTGGCAAAATTGGCCGCATCCACCAAAAATCTCGACAAAGAAAGCGTGGTCACCCTCCTTCATTCAGCAATTGATCGCACAGAGGTACTCTCATTAAATTTAACTTGGGACTGGCGCAACCAGTTCTTCTCCTACTTGTAGGAGGTCACACTCCCGCCTAACAAGAAAGAAGCAAAGAAGCTCCGCGTACAGGCCGCCCGATATTGCCTGATAAACTACAAGCTCAACAAATAGTCCTTTGGTGGACCCTTATCCAAGTGCCTAGGTCCCAATCAAATGACACCGGTACTTGAGGAGAACACGAGGGCCTCTGCGACGCCCATACATGCAATCGCGCCCTCGTGCACTGTCTAACGGGCCGGCTACTATTGGCCAACTATGAAGAAAGCATCAGCAGAGTACGTCCACCGCTACGAACGATACCAAAAATTCACACCCATGATACACCAACCAGGAAAACCTCTCCTCCCGGTTACCTCCACGTGGCCTTTCATCAAATGGGGAATGGACACAGTCGGCCCATTACTGGCGGGATGAGGAAAGGTACGATTTCTATTAGTTTTAACTGACTATTTTTTCAAGTGGATAGAAGCAGGTGCATACGCCCAAATATGCGAACAGGAAGTCATTGCATTTATATGGAAGAACATTATCTGTCGCTTCGGCATCGCCAAAGAAATCACTTGCGACAACGGGCGACAGTTCATCGATCAGAAAACAATCGAGTTCTTCGACAAATGGCATATCAAACGAATACTCTCCACACCGTATCACACTGCCGCCAACGATCAAGCAGAATCATCTAACAAAATGATATTGAAAATACTGAAGAAGCTCGAAGACGCTAAAGGGCTATGGCCCGAGCTACTACCAAAAGTAATATGGGCACACATAACCACACTTAAATCGTCCATGAGAGAAATGCCGTACTGACTAGTATACGGAACCGACGCTGTTATACTGGTCAAAGTAGGCAAACCAAGCCTGAGGTATTCGCACACAAGCAGGGCGGAAAATGATTTGAACAGACTTCAAGACCTCGACGAGGCCAAGGAAAGAAGAAATGGCCCACATAAGGATGGTGGCCCAGAAATACCAAATCGAAAGATAATACAATAGGAGGGCCAAAATACGATCACTCAAATTGGGTGATTACATTCGCAAAGCTAAAACGTTGGCATCTAAATACCGAAGTGAGGGAAAACTGGGCACCAATTGGGAAGGACCATACAAAATAACTGCGGCAGCAGATAAACGGTCATTTCAACTAGAGACAATAGTAGGAAAGACGCTCCAAAACAATTGGAACATCTCTCACCTCAAGTATTTCCATTTCTGAAGAGCGCCCCCTAAGTCGTACTCTTTTTCCCTTACCCGAGTTTTGTCCCAATTGGGTTTTCTCAGAAAAGTTTTTAACGATGCGACAAAGGAGACGCTCGGAGATACTCACGAGGCAAGTTTGACACGCCAGCTACTCTTCAGGCCCTCACAACTGGCATGCCAAATGGACTAGACTAACTCCATCTCCAAAGTATGAAAGGCTACGACCACCTCCAATGTATAAAAGGCTACGGCCATCTCTAATGTATGAAAGTCTACGACCATCTCCAATGTTTAAAAGACTACGACCATTTCCAATGTATGAAAGGCTACGACCATCTCCAATATACGAATGGTCACGACCATCTCTAAATGTATAAATGGCCAAGGCCACTGTCGTAATAAGTTGACTTAGCTTGAACAAGACAAGTTAACTCAAAACAGTCGAGATCACGTACATGGTCACGACTATATCTAAACGTATAAATGGCCAAGGCCACTCTCGTAGTAAGTCGACTTAGCTCGAACAGGACAAGTTAACTCGACATAGTCAAGATCGCGTACATGATCACGACCATCTCTAAACATATAAATGGCCAATGCCACTATCGTAATAAGTCAACTTAGCTCAAACATGACAAGTTAACTCGACACAGTTGAGATCACATACATGGTCACGACCATATCTAAACATATAAATGTCCAAGGCCACTGTCGTAATAAGCCGACTTAGCTAAAACACAACAAGTTAACTTGACAGAGTCGAGATCACGTACATGGTGACGACCATCTCTAAAACGTATAAATGTCCAAGGCCACTGTCGTAATAAGTCAACTTAGCTCAAACACGACAAGTTAACTCGACACAGTCAAGATCGCATACACGATCATGACCATCTCTAACGTATGAATGGCCAAGGCCACTGATATAATATGTCAACCTAGCTCGACTGCGACAAACAAAAACAAATCAACAACGGACGATACCACATATATTACTACGGAAAGCACACAAAATAAATGATATGGAGAGAAATAATAAAAGAACATCTTTTATTTTCCTCAAAGAAGGTATGCATGTACACGGGGATCTATTTACACCCCCCAAAAATTTACAACGGTGAATTAAATATAAGTTCTAGCCACCACCACCTAGTTCGGCCTCACTAGCTAGCTCATCATCTTGCCCGATGCCGCCCTCGGTTTGAAAAGCCGCTGAAATTAGGACCCGGAAGCTAGACGTTAACGTCTTCTGAGGTATAGCCCATCCGTTTTGGAGAATCAGAACTGTACCCATAGGCTTCTCAGGCGACCCAAACCAAATGACGCTGGTCTTCAACCTATGTCTCAGTTGCACTACCGGCGGCAAGAAAATCCGCAAACACTGCCGGCTTAGCTTCAGCATATACCCATATGCCATGTGCCTCACCAGGCACACCTTCGTCAGACCTAGTTGCTACAGCCTGCTTAAAAGCATCAATCTTGGCCATCATGGCATTGAGCTCGACAGTTAAGGCGTCGACCTCAGCACGCAAATTAGCGGCCTCCGCCGCTACCCCACGTCCGATCTCCAACTCATCTTCCTTTGATTGGAGAAGAGTCTCCAGTTCCATATTTCGAGCCATGACAGCCATTAACTGATCATCCATTTCCTCCAACTGATCCACTCTCTCCCATAGCTGAGCCTCTGGCTGCTCCACCCAGCAAGAAAAACATGAAGTTGCGGGTCCTGGGCGTATAGGTCCGCCAACGTCTGGTGCTTGGCACGACATTCCTTATATTTCTTCACCACCGTGTTAAGGGTGGCGGCCTTCTTTTGCGCTTATCGGCCCCTCTCTACCTCCAATACGAGTGTCTGAAAAAAAGAAAACAAAATAGCATACACCGGAGGTTTACTCTATAAAACGTAAAAAATGAAACATACCTGCAAATCCGCACTGACAACTCCTCGAGATAGGTACCTGTCACTGACATCTTTTAAATTCTCACTCTCGGTGGCCGCACACAGTAGAGTCATATATGCTGCAGCCTACTCGCTATTCTTCAACAGGTTGTACCCGCTTGGAATCACAATCCGGTGGTTAGGCCCACCCGTCGTCATCTCTACGCGGGCATGATCCCTCCTTGGCGCATCCTCGATCGTGGGGGCCATTTTGGGACCTCCCCTCTCATCATTACCTGCCTCATCGGCAGCGGCCCACGTGCCACTCTCTGGGACACGTGTGGTGGCAATATCAAGAATCGCCCTCCCCAAGGGAGCCAACCTCCCTGAACGAATGGCATTGGCCATTAGAATCGGCCTCGACTCTGGATGGGGCTCACTCGCCCTCTCATCCTCTGTGGAAATTCCTTTGCCAAGCATCAGTCGATGCCTCTTCTGGTCCGGTGGCTCCTCGCTTTCGGAAGTCTCCTCCACGGGTCGAGGGGATAGAGGCGAAGGGGTCGCTTCACTAATGGACTCAGCCACAGGCACGGCCTCAGGTTGGGCAACCTCGGGGATGCCCTCGCGTAGAATCTCAGGGCACGTACTCATCCCTAGAGTCGGTCCCCACTGCCGACGAGCTGCAACATTCTGCCTCATCCTCCTCCTAGGAGCGCCCCGACCTGCCAAAACAAGATAGGTCAAACAACAACACTTAGTCTCCAAACTCTGGTCGAGGCATTACCTGATGGGCCATGTTGATTGCCGAACACAGTCCATGTACGGCATTCCTCCGCCAAAGGGATCACCCTTTTCACCCACGACCTTATGTATCCAATGCGTCAGGGTGGAGAGGCTCTCGCTGCAAAAAGAAGGAAGAAGCGAAAAGAAGTTACAATGATTGCACGTCCAAAAGTTGCAAAAAGAACTAAATACGGTAAAAGTACTCACGTTCTGGATTCTACCTCTCCGGGAATCCTTTTGGGTTCGACACCAGGTCCTCCTCCTGATGTAGAAAAACTTGCGCTAGAAGCGGCGATTGCTCTTGTCATCGGCCCTGACATCCAGGCCCTTCATACCATGGCTTTTTAATTGCAGCATAGAGCCCCTCATATAGACGGGACTAAATAACTTTAACAAGTAATGGATCGAGACATCTAGTCTGACCCTGGTCGCATAGGTTGTCACAATGTGACACACCTTCCAGGTATAGGGAGTAAGCTGAGCCGGGCATACATTATAGAAGCGGCAAAGCTCTTCCACCGGGTAAACAGGAAGACCGTACCCGGCCAGGAATGTGTACTCATAAAAAGCGCAAAACCTCAGCCGATGTACATTATTATTGTCGGTTTCGGCCGGCTCCATGACCAGCAGGTGAGGGATTCGGTACGCCCCCGTAGGCCGTCCAAATGTGATTGAAGAAGCTGAGTATGATCTCACGGGGGAGTCGGGCTTCTAGTCGGGAAATACTATCGAGCATGAATCTCTCTAGGGAGAACATTGTATCGACACTAAGAGGGAAAAGAGGTTTTTGGGCCTTTTTCCCACCACCCGAAGATGATGGAACCCAAGAAGAAGTATCATCTTGGCCCCGCTTGTTGTGTTGTCTACTTTCTGCCATAATGATAGTTTATATGAATCGAGTTCTGACAGCTAAAAGAACGATTTCAACAGAAACTGAAGGGTTTAAAGCAAGATATATCAGTTCTCTTCAAACAAGATGAAAAGATGGAGTAAGAAATCTTAGAGGTTCGAAAGATGGAAAAGATTGAACCTTTCTCCTATTTATAGGGCTAAAATACACAGAAATCGAAGAGGCATGATTCGAAATGGGGGTGGGAAACCAAAACGTCAAATCGTCCCCTGACCCATCTCGGGAGCATATATAATTATGACGCATGCCGGCTATGACGTCAGTTCACAAAGTAGACCACGTGTCAACGAATCGACAACGCCATGTACTTCGCCCTTTTTTCTGATCACGTCATCGTCCTCATACTAAGGTCAAATTCTTCAAAGGATTAGATCGACATTTCCGCCCATTGAAGACGTATGCCATATACACCTCCAACGAGCGGAGGGACTAACTGTATGGGTCCAAATCTGACCCTTCACGCCCTCATGGCCAGAGGGTATGACCTCCCTCATATACCCCTTATAGCAGGGGTACCGTTTAGACGTAGGGACACGGACGACGTCACTCTCGATTAGACGTCCCCACTAAGAGGACGTTGACAACGCTCCAATGTTTTTTATTATTATTCTAAAGGATGCCCATTTTCTATACAAATGGGGCCTCCACATTGTAAAGTATCGGGTGTTATTATCTAATAATATAAACTCTCTCATTCTCTCTCTATTTTCTGAACTTTGACAAACAACTATTCTTGAAGTTCTTCATTCTGCAACATCTTATAAGTGGTAACTATATCGTTCTCATATCTAGATTTACTATATTTGGTTACGATTTACCCCTTCTTTATCTTTTTGATTGTTTTAGGCCTGTAAAATAATATTTAACTTTTTGAGCCAAACACTAATATTAATTAAAATGTGAAATTTTAAAGTTAAAGTATCTGTGTTTGCAAATATAAAATAAGCGTGTTCTTCTTTTATAGACACGCTGAAGAAAGTATCATATAAAATAGAATAGACAAAAATGCATTAGTTTTGACATAATTATCAACAGAGGCAGTACCTTTTAGTAAAGATCGATAAATAACTGAACACTCTTCATCGAATATTTATACTCTATATGGATTAAATTCATATTATATATATATATATATATATATATATATATATATATATATATATATATATATATATATATATATATATATATACTTTCAAAATTCATCACTTCAAACACTAAATCATTAATAGCATTGACGTCGAACGCAGAGGAGTCTATATGTTACCCAAAATAATAGAATACATTATCGCAGAGGATACTATTGAATATAGATAAAAAATTAAGCAGCCTCATAAAAAACTAAAGAAAAAAAGTTCAATGTTCTCTCTCTCTCTTTTAATTACAAGAATGTGACATGATCGAATGGTAACATCACCATTTCAACTAGTACTAGAGAAATTATTGTTAATAAAAGGTTCAATAATCAACGTAAAATTAGGTACAGAAAAGAAAAAGTAGGTAATTAATAAGAGTATAAATCATTGTACACTAATACAAGTGTCAAATTTTCCTAGTATTTGATTATAATGATAATTGACTGGCAAGATGTTGTACTTTAGCCTTTATTTATGGATATTAAATTAGACTAACTTTCAAGTCCGCATGTGAGTAATAATAGATAACATACTTAATTAAGATACTAATTGAAATTGGGTACTGTAGGTCCACATCTAACTAAACCTCCTTAGCCGCCTGCCCCTAGTCCATCCTTTTATTCGAAACAAAAAATAACCTAGAGGATGCAGTGAATGTTACTATCGAAATACTCAGGTATAATGTAAACTAGTAAAATAAATCTTGAACAATAATAAATTAGATAATAAAAGAAAAATATATCAAAAGAGACACAAATGTTTAATGTGAGTCGTTTAATTGACCTATATCCACGGGTGGAGATGAATAATGCACTATATAAAAGATATTACAAAATTTCGAGAGAACAACCTCACAAAGAGGCAAACACAATTGACACACTAACACTTGTCCCATCATTCTCTCCCTAAACAAGACTCTCAAATCTTATATTGGCTACATTGTGGATGCTACCAAATGAGAAGGAAGGATACTCAATTTATAAAAGTCTAAAACTTTTACCTATAATAAAAGGACTAGCCAAACATAAAAGAATTATATTTTTTTTGGGTAAAAGGTAAATCAATTATGTTAAATAGATTGCCATTCCTTCAAGAAATAGGAGAACCATATGATAAGAAAATCAGGACAACATCGCATAATAATTTTTCCCCTTGCTCTAAATTTTTTAACAACATAAACTTGATTCACCTTATTCACATAATCTTCGACAGGTCGTACTCCACCGTAAAGTTTATCTCAACGTGAGTAGTACACCAATTGTTGGATTAAAATGATCCAAAGATACTCTTAACATAGTGTGATATTGTTCGTTTGAAATAAACCCGCACGAACTTTCAAAAAGCTTTCGTACTATTAAAAGTATCAAACTCCTTATTATAAGTAGAATAGGATCCATAGTACCTGCAGCCTCCGGGACTTCATATTCATCATTCGTTTGCCTTTCTACTTTTATGAGACTTTTGCTCACACCCTCAACAGTGAGATGGATGAAATTTTCTACCATCAAATAAAGTTTTCATGTTCGAGTCTTGAATTAGTCGAGCAAGTGTGTTTCGAAAACCATAGGTTCATACTAAAACACGACAAGACATACAAAATTTAAAAACATTTTTTGTTATATTAAAATTTTGCTTAAAAGAAAAAAGGATTTGCTGACCAAAAATATTATTTTGCGTTAACACTGCATGCAAAACTAGATAGTTCAAATTAGAGAAGTTTTATTATGTGCCTCACACAATT
Source organism: Nicotiana noctiflora (assembly GCA_032618575.1). NCBI lineage: Eukaryota > Viridiplantae > Streptophyta > Magnoliopsida > Solanales > Solanaceae > Nicotiana > Nicotiana noctiflora. Next base: position 160,410 of record JASVEL010004936.1, on the reverse strand, counting down.
TATATTAGTTATATGGAGTTCTTTTTTCTCTCACAAATTTGTGGACTCAAAATCCTATACTTTTGGGTCCACAAAATCTTGGTCCACAAAACATTAAAACAAAACAAATACTGTATACAACTATTATCAATTGTACACGATACAAAATAAAACTTCTCTTTTAAATCACAACGTAGGTGAGAAGTTAAGGTATTACATCACTAGCAGTTTGAGCAACTTTCACCTTCCTTTTATGAAATTATTGTTCAGCATTATAAAGGCAAGCATTACACATATTATTTTGTTATCTTTATGGGTCATAATTTGATCCCACGACAAACAATCAGATTAACTATTCCTTTCGATTAGTACAAACATAACAGGCACCAAGATCGACTCAAACAAGAATACTATTCGTACTCGCCCAAAGCCTTGGCCGGGGTCGATACTTTTCAGATATGTCCGAAATAACTCCCGAATGTGGGCCCGATCTCCAAAAAGTCAACTCGTGCAACAAACGTCTATAAATATAAGGGCAGACATCAGAAGAAGGGTTCCACTCTCTCCCCGTGGGGGCTCTAAGAAATATAGAGTAAAACACAGGTTGAGAACCCAAGACAAAAAACAGAATAACGGTAGATCTAGAAAAACGTAATTGTAAAGATCTGAACCTCATCATGGAGAGGCAGATTAATCCATTATCATGAATAAAGATCACCGATATTTTATGCTGTCCATACAATTATTTCTATTATCTTTTTCCTTATTAAATTTCAGATATGTTACGACTTGCTATGATTGGCTCTTCATTTTCACTGATTGTTTTGAATTCATAAGTGCTTGCAAACATTTTGAGTCAAACAATTTGGCGCCGTCTGTGCGGATTTCCTAGCAAGATCGCATAGCTCTTCCTGAAATCAAAAGAAAAGGGAAAACATCGAGAAAGGCGAAAACAACCCGATCAAAGCCAGTCATATTCATCTCGTTCACATGCTAAAATTCAGACCATGAGCCTTCGCCGAATTAATTCAACCTCAATTGAATTAAGACTCGGGCGACGAGCCCTCGACTCAAAAAAAATCAACAAGGTTCAACTGCAGATGAACTAGGACTCAGGCTATGAGCCTTCGCCGAATTAATTCAACCTCAGTTGAATTAACACTCGGGCTACGAGACCTCGGTAAAAAAACTACAAGGTTCAACTATGGTTGAACTGGGACTTAGGCCATGAGCCTTCGCCGAATTAATTCAACCTTAGTTGAGTTAACACTCGGGCTACGAGCCCTCGACTCAAAAGAATCTACAAGGTTCAACTACGGTTGAACTGGGACTCAGGCCATGAGCCTTTGCCGAATTAATTCAACCTCAGTTGAATGAACACTCAGTCTACGAGCCCTCAACTTAAAAAAATCAACATGGTTCAACTCCGGTTGAACTGGGACTCAGGCCATGAGCCTTCGCCGAATTAATTCAACCTCAGTTGAGTTAACACTCGGGCAACGAGCCCTCGACTTAAAAAATTAACAATGTTCAACTACGGTTGAACTGGGACTCAGGCCATGAACTTTTGCCGAATTAATTCAACCTCAGTTAAATTAACACTCGGGCTACGAGCCCTCGGCTCAAAAAAATCAACCAGGTTCATCTACGGTTGAACTGGGACTCAGGCCATGAGCCTTCGCAGAATTAATTCAACCTCAGTTGAAACAACACTCGGGCTACGAGCCCTCAACTCAAAAAATCAAGAAGGTTCAACTACGGATGAATTGCGATTCAGGCTATGAGCCTTCGCCGAATTAATTCAACCTCAATTGAATTAACACTCGGGTTACGAGCCCCCGGCTCAAAAAAAATCAACAAGGTTCAACTATGGTTGAACCGGGACTCAGGCCGTGAGCCTTCGCCGAATTAATTCAACCTCAGTTGTATTAACACTCGGGCTACGAGCCCTCGGCTAAAAAAACAACAAGGTTCAACTACGATTGAACCGGGACTCAGGCCATGAGCCTTCTCCGAATTAATTCAACCTCAGTTGAATTAACACTCGGGCAACGAGCCCTCGATTCAAAAGAATCAAAAAGGTTCAACTACGGTTGAACTGGGACTTAGGCCATGAGCCTTTGCCGAATTAATTCAACCTTAGTTGAATTAACACTCGGTCTACGAGCCCTCAACTCAAAAAATCAACAAGTTTCAACTACGGTCGAACTGGGACTAAGGCCATGAGCCTTCGCCGAATTAATTCAACCTCAGTTTAATTAACACTCGAGCTACGAGCCGTCGACTCAAAAAAAATCAACAAAGTTCAACTACGGTTGATCTGAGACTCAGGCCATGAGCCTTCACCGAATCAATTCAACCTCAGTTGACTTAACACTCGGGCTAGGAGCCCACAACTCAAAAAAAATCAACAAGGTTCAACTACGACTGAACTGGGACTCAGGCCATGAGCCTTCGCCGAATTAATTCAACCTCAGTTGAATTAACACTCGGGCTACGAGCCCTTGACTCAAAAAAAATCAACAAGGTTCAACTACGGATGAACTAGAACTCAGACTATGAGCCTTCGCCGAATTAATTCAACCTCAGTTGAATTAACACTCGGGCTACGAGACCTTGACTCAAAAAAAATATCAACAAGGTTCAACTACGGATGAACTGGGACTCCGACTATGAGCCTTCACCGAGTTAATACAACCTCAATTGAATTAATCTCGAGCAACCAGCCCTCGACTCAAAAAAATCAACAACGTTCAACTATGGATGAACTGGGACTCAGGCCATGAGCCTTCGCCGAATTAATTCAACCTCAGTTGAAATAACACTCGGGCTACGAGCCCTCTACTCAAAAAAATCAACAAGGTTCAACTACGGTTGAACTGGGTCTCAGGCTATGAGCCTTCGCCGAATTAATTCAACCTCAGTTGAATTAACACTCGGGCTACGAGCCCTCGACTCAAAAAAAAATCAACAATGTTCAACTACGGATTAACTGGGACTCAGGCCATGAGCATTCGCTGAATAATTCAACCTCAGTTCAATTAACACTCGGGCTACGAGCCCTCGACTAAAAAAAATCAACAAGGTTCAACTACGATTGAACTGGGTCTCAGAGCATGAGCCTTCGCCAAATTAACTCAACCTCAGTTGAATTAACACTCGGTCTACGAGCCCTCAAATCAAAAAATCAACAAGGTTCAATTACGGTTGAACTGGGACTCAGGCCATGAGCCTTTGCCGAATTAATTCAACCTCAGTTTAATCGGGCTACGAGCCGTCGACTCAAAAAAATCAACAAGGTTCAACTACGGATGAAATGGGACTCAGGCCGTGAGCCTTCGCTGAATTAATTCAACCTCAGTTAAATTAACACTCGGGCTTCGAGCCCTCAACTCAAAAAAAATTCAACAAGGTTCAACTACGGATGAACTAGGACTCAAGCTATGAGCCTTCGCCGAATTAATTCAACCTCAGTTGAATTAACACTCGGGCTACGAGCCCTCGACTCAAAAATATCAACAAGGTACAACTACGATTGAACTGGGACTCAGGCCATGAGCCTTTGCCGAATTAATTCAACCTCAGTTGAATTAACACTCGGGGTACTAGCCCTCGACTCACAAAAAATCAACAAAGTTCAACTATGGTTGAACTGGGACTCAGGCCATGAGCCTTTGCCGAATTAATTCAGCCTCAGTTTAATTAACACTCGGGCTACGAGCCGTCGACTCAAAAAAAAATCAACAAGGTTCAACTATGGATGAACTGGGACTCATGCCGTGAGCCTTCGCTGAATTAATTCAACCTCAGTTGAATTAACACTCGGGCTACGAGCCCTCAACTCAAAAAAACATTCAACAAGGTTAAACTACGGATGAACTAGGACTCAGGCTATGAGCCTTCGCCGAATTAATTCAACCTCAGTTGAATTAACACACGGGCTACGAGCCCTCAACTCAAAAATATCAACAAGGTTCAACTACGATTGAACTGGGACTCAGGCCGTGAGCCTTTGCCGAATTAATTCAACCTCAGTTGACTTAACACTCGGGCTACTAGCCCTCGACTCACAAAAAATCAACAAAGTTCAACTACGGTTGAACTGGGACTCAGGCCATGAGCCTTTGCCGAATTAATTCAACCTCAGTTTAATTAACACTCGGGCTACCAGCCGTCGACTCAAAAAAAATCAACAAGGTTAAACAATGGATGAACTGGGACTCAGGCTGTGAGCCTTCGCTGAATTAATTCAACCTCAGTTGAATTAACACTCGGGCTACGAGCCCTCGACTCAAAAAAAATCAACAAGGTTCAACTACGGATGAACTGGGACTCAGACAATGAGCCTTCGCCGAATTAATTCAACCTCAGTTGAATTAACACTCGGGCTACGAGCCCTTGACTCAAAAAAGTCAACAAGATTCAACTACGGTTGAACTGGAACTCATGACATGAGCTTTCGCCAAATTAATTCAACCTTAGTTGAATTAACATTCGGGCTACGAGCCCTCGACTAAAAAAAAAATCAACAAGGTTCAACTACGGGTGAACTAGGACTCAGGCCATGGGCCTTCGCCGAATTAATTCAACCTCAGTTGAATTAACACTCGGGCTACGAGCCCTCAACACAAAAAAAATTCAACAAGGTTCAATTACGGATGAACTAGGGCTCAGGCTATGAGCCTTCGCCGAATTAATTCAACCTCAGTTGAATTAACACTCGGGCTACGAGCCCTCGACTCAAAAAAATCAATAAGGTTCAACTACGGTTGAACTAGGACTCAGGCCATGAGCCTTTGCCAAATTAATTCAACCTCATTTGAATTAACACTCCGGCTACTAGCCCTCGACTCAAAAAAATCAACAAGGTTCAACTACGGTTCAACTGGGACTCAGGCTATGAGCCTTCGCCGAATTAATTCAACCTCAGTTGAATTAACACTCGGGCTACGAGCCCTCGACTCAAAAAAATCAATAAGGTTCAACTACGGTTGAACTAGGACTCAGGGCATGAGCCTTGCCAAATTAATTCAACCTCATTTGAATTAACACTCCGGCTACTAGCCCTCGACTCAAAAAAATCAACAAGGTTCAATGACAGTTGAACTGGGACTCAGGCCATGAACCTTTGCCGAATTAATTCAACCTCAGTTGAATTAACACTCAGGCTACGAGCCCTCGACTCAAAAAAAATCAACCAGGTTCAAATACGGTTGAACTGGGACTCAGGCCATGAGCCTTCGCCAAATTAATTCAACCTTAGTTGAATTAACATTTTGCCTATGAGCCCTCGACTCAAAAAAAAATGAACAACGTTCAACTACGGTTGAACCAGGACTCAGGCCATGAGCCTTCGCCGATTTAATTCAACCTCAGTTGAATTAACACACGGGCTACGAGCCCTCTACTCAAAAAAATCAACAAGGTTCAACTACGGATGAACTGGGACTCAGGCCGTGAGCCTTCGCTGAATTAATTCAACCTCAGTTGAATAAACACTCGGGCTACGAGCCCTCAACTCAAAAACAAATTCAACAAGGTTCAACTACGGATGAACTAGGACTCAGGCTATGAGCCTTCGCCGAATTAATTCAACCTCAGTTGAATTAACACTCGGGCTACGAGCCCTCGACTCAAAAATATCAACAAGGTTCAACTACGATTGAACTGGGACTCAGGCCATGAGCCTTCGTTGAATTAATTCAACCTCAGTTGAATTAACACTCGAGCTACTAGACCTCGACTCAAAAAAATCAACAAGGTTTAACTACGGTTGAACTGGGACTCAGGCCATGAGCCTTCGCCGAATTATTTCAACCTTAGTTGAATTAACACTCGAGCTACGAGTCCCTCGACTCAAAAAAATCAACAAGGTTCAACTACGGTTCAACTGGGACTCAGGCTATGAGCCTTCGCCGAATTAATTCAACCTCAGTTGAATTAACACTCGGGCTACGAGCCCTCGACTCAAAAAAATCAATAAGGTTCAACTACGGTTGAACTAGGACTCAGGCCATGAGCCTTTGCCAAATTAATTCAACCTCATTTGAATTAACACTCCGGCTACTAGCCCTCGACTCAAAAAAATCAACAAGGTTCAACTACGGTTGAACTAGGACTCAGGCCATGAGCTTTTGCCAAATTAATTCAACCTCATTTGAATTAACACTCCGGCTACTAGCCCTCGACTCAAAAAAATCAACAAGGTTCAACTACGGTTCAACTGGGACTCAGGCTATGAGCCTTCGCCGAATTAATTAAACCTCAGTTGAATTAACACTCGGGCTACGAGCCCTCGACTCAAAAAAATCAATAAGGTTCAACTACGGTTGAACTAGGACTCAGGCCATGAGCCTTTGCCAAATTAATTCAACCTCATTTGAATTAACACTTCGGCTACTAGCCCTCGACTCAAAAAAATCAACAAGGTTCAATGACAGTTGAACTGGGACTCAGGCCATGAACCTTTGCCGAATTAATTCAACCTCAGTTGAATTAACACTCAGGCTACGAGCCCTCGACTCAAAAAAAATCAACCAGGTTCAAATACGGTTGAACTGGGACTCAGGCCATGAGCCTTCGCCAAATTAATTCAACCTTAGTTGAATTAACATTTTGCCTATGAGCCCTCGACTCAAAAAAAAATGAACAACGTTCAACTACGGTTGAACCGGAACTCAGGCCATGAGCCTTCGCCGATATAATTCAACCTCAGTTTAATCGGGCTACGAGCCGTCGACTCAAAAAAATCAACAAGGTTCAACTACGGATGAAATGGGACTCAGGCCGTGAGCCTTCGCTGAATTAATTCAACCTCAGTTAAATTAACACTCGGGCTACGAGCCCTTGACTCAAAAAAAATCAACAAGGTTTAACTACGGATGAACTGGGACTCAGACAATGAGCCTTCGCCGAATTAATTCAACCTTTGTTGAATTAACACTCGGGCTACGAGCCCTGGACTCAAAAAAGTCAACAAGGTTCAACTACGGTTGAACTGGAACTCATGACATGAGCTTTCGCCAAATTAATTCAACCTTAGTTGAATTGACATTCGGGCTACGAGCCCTCGACTCAAAAAAAAATCAACAAGGTTCAACTACGGATGAACTAGGACTCAGGCCATGAGCCTTCGCCGAATTAATTCAACCTCAGTTGAATTAACACTCGGGCTACGAACCGTCAACTAAAAAAAAATTCAACAAGGTTCAATTACGGATGAACTAGGGCTCAGGCTATGAGCCTTCGCCGAATTAATTCAACCTCAGTTGAATTAACACTAGGGCTACGAGCCCTCGACTCAAAAAAATCAATAAGGTTCAACTACGGTTGAACTAGGACTCAGACCATGAGCCTTTGCCAAATTAATTCAACCTCATTTGAATTAACACTCGGGCTACTAGCCCTCGACTCAAAAAAATCAACAAGGTTCAACTACGGTTGAACTGGGACTCAGGCTATGAGCCTTCGCCGAATTAATTTAACCTCAGTTGAATTAACACTCGGGCTACGGGCCCTTGACTTAAAAAAATCAACAAGGTTCAACTACGGTTGAACTGGGACTCAGGCCATGAACCCTCACCGAATTAATTCAACCTCAGTTGAATTAACACTCGGGCTACGAGCCCTCAACTCAAAAAATCAACAAGGTTCAACTACGGATGAATTGCGATTCAGGCTATGAGCGTTCGCCGAATTAATTCAACCTCAATTGAATTAACACTCGGGGTACGAGCCCTCGGCTAAAAAAAAATCAACAATGTTCAACTACGGTTGAACCGGGACACAGGCCACGAGCCTTCGCCGAATTAATTCAACCTTAGTTGAATTAACACTCGGGCTACAAGCCCTCGACTCAAAAAAATCAACAAGGCTCAATGACGGTTGAACTGGGACTCAGGCCATGAACCTTTGCCGAATTAATTCAACCTCAGTTGAATTAACACTCAGGCTACGAGCCCTCGACTCAAAAAAAAGCAACCAGGTTCAAATACGGTTGAACTGGGACTCAGGCCATGAGCCTTCGCAAAATTAATTCAACCTTAGTTGAATTAACATTCGGCCTATGGGCCCTCGACTCAAAAAAAAATCAACAACGTTCAACTACGGTTGAACCGGGACTCAGGCCATGAGCCTTCGCCGATTTAATTCAACCTCAGTTGAATTAACACACGGGCTACGAGCCCTCGACTCAAACAATTCAACAAGGTTCAACTACGGTTGAACTGGGACTCAGGCCATGAACCTTTGCCGAATTAATTCAACCTCACTTGAGTTAACACTCAGGCTAAGAGCCCTCGACAAAAAAAAGATCAACCAGGTTCAACTATGGTTAAACTGGGACTCAGGCCATGAGCCTTCGCCGAATTAATTCAACCTCAGTTGAAACAACACCCGGGCTACGAGCCCTCAACTCAAAAAAATTAACAAGGTTCAACTACGGTTGAACTGGGACTCAGGCCATGAGCCATCGCCGAAATAATTCAACCTCAGTTTAATTAACACTCGGGCTACGAGCCGTTGACTAAAAAAAAATCAACAAGGTTCAAGTACGCATGAACTGGGACTCAGGCCATGAGCCTTCGCTGAATTAATTCAACCTCAATTGAATTAACAATCGGGCTACGAGCCCTCGACTCAAAAAAAATCAACAACGTTCAACTATGGTTGAACTGGGACTCAGGACATGAGCCTTCGCTGAATTAATTAAACCTTAGTTGAATTAACACTCGGGATGTGAGCCCTCGACTGACAAAAAATCAACAAAGTTCAACTACAGATGAACTAGGACTCAGGCCATGAGCCTTCGCCGAATCAATTCAACCTTAATTGACTTAACACTTAGGCTATGAACACTCGACTCAAAAAAATCAACAAGGTTCAACTACGGTTGAACTGGGACTCAGGCCATGAGCCTTCGCCGAATTAATTCAACCTCAGTTGAATTAACACTCTGGCTACGAGTCCTCGACTCAAAAAAATCAACAAGGTTCAACTACGGATGAACTGGGACTCAGACTATGAGCCTTCGCCGAATTAATTCAACCTCAGATGAATAAACACTCAGGCTACGAGCCCTCGACTCAAAGAAGTCAACAAGATTTAACTACGGTTGAACAGGGACTCATGACATGAGCTTTCGCCAAATTAATTCAACCTTAGTTGAATTAACATTCGGGCTACGAGCCCTCATTTCAAAAAAAAAATCAACAAGGTTCAACTACGGTTGAAGTGGGAGTCAGGCCATGTGCCTTCGCCGAATTAATTCAACCTCAGTTGAATTAACACTCGGGCTACAAGCCCTCAACTCAAAAAAAATTCAACAAGGTTCAACTATGGATTAACTAGGACTCAGGTTATGAGCCTTCGCCGAATTAATTCAACCTCAGTTGAATTAACACTCGGACTACGAGCCCTCGACTCAAAAAAAATCAACAAGGTTCAACTACGGTTGTACTAAGACTCAGGCCATGACCCTTTGCCGAATTAATTCAACCTCAGTTGAATTAACACTCGGGCTACTAGCCCTCGACTCAAAAAAATCAGCAAGGTTTAACTACGGTTGAACTGGGACTCAGGCCATGAGCCTTCGCCGAATTAATTCAACCTCAGTTGAATTAACACTCGGGCTACGAGCCCTCGACTTAAAAAAATCAACAAGGTTAAACTACGGTCGAACTGGGACTCAGGCCATGAACCTTCGCCGAATTAATTCAACCTTAGTTGAATTAACACTCGGGCTACGAGCCCTCGACTAAAAAAAATCAACCAAGTTCAACTGCGGTTGAACTAGGACTCAGGCCATGAGCCTTCGCGGAATTAATTCAACCTTCGTTGAAATAACACTCGGGCTACGAGCCCTCAACTCAAAAAATCAACAAGGTTCAACTACGGATGAACTACGACTCAGGCTATGAGCCTTCGCGGAATTAATTCAACCTCAGTTGAATTAACACTCGGGCTACGAGCCCTCGACTCAATTAAATCAACAAGGTTCAACAACGGTTAAACTGGGACTCAGGCGATGAACCTTCGCCGAATTAATTCAACCTCAGTTGAATGAACACTCGGGCTACGAGCCCTCGACTCAAAAAAAATCAACCAGGTTCAACTATGGTGGAACTAGGACTCAGGCCATGAGCCTTCGCCGAATTAATTCAACCTCAGTTTAATTAACACTCGAGCTACGAGCCGTCGACTAAATAAAAATCAACAAGGTTCAACTACGGATGAACTAGGACTCAGGCCATGAGCCTTCGCTGAATTAATTCAACCTCAGTTGAATTAACACTCGGGCTACGAGCCCTCAACTCAAAACAAATTCTACAAGGTTCAACTACGGATGAACTAGGACTCAGGCTATGAGCCTTCGACGAATTAATTCAACCTCAGTTGAATTAACACTTGGGCTACGAGCCCTCGACTCAAAAAATCAACAAGGTTCAACTACGGTTGAGCTGGGACTCACGCCATGAGCCTTTGCCGAATTAATTCAACCTTAGTTGAATTAACACTTGGGCTACTAGCCCTTGACTCAAAAAAATAAACAAGGTTTAACTATGGTTGAACTGGAACTCAGGCCATGAGCCTTTGCCGAATTAGTTCAACCTCAGTTGAATTAACACTCGTGCTACGAGCCCTCGACTTAAAAAAATCAACAAGGTTCAACTACGGTTGAACTGGGACTCAAGCCATGAACCTTCGCCGAATTAATTCAACCTCAGTTGAATTAACACTCGTGCTACGAGCCCTCGACTCAAAAAAAATCAACCAAGTTCAACTATGGTTGAACTGGGACTCAGGCCATGAGGCTTCGCCGAATTAAATCAACCTCAGTTGAAACAACACTAGGGCTACGAGCCCTCAACACAAAAAATCAACAAGGTTCAACTACGGATGAACTGCGATTCAGGCTATGAGCCTTCACCGAATTAATTCATCCTCAGTTGAATTAACACTCAGGCTACGAGCCCTCGGCTCAAAAAAAGTCAACAAGGTTCAACTACGGTTGAACCGGGACTCAAGCCATGAACCTTCGCCGAATTAATTCAACCTTAGTTGAATTAACACTTGGGCTACGAGCCTTCGACTCAAACAATATCAACCAGGTTCAACTATGGTTGAACTAGGACTCCGGCCATGAGCCTTCGCCGAATTAATTCAATCTCAGTTTAATTAACACTCGGGCTACGAGCCATCGACTCAAAAAAATCAACAAGGTTCAACTGCGGATGAACTAGGACTCAGGCCATGAGACTTCGCCGAATTAATTCAACCTCAGTTGAATTAACACTCGGGCTACGAGCCCTTGACTCAAAAAAAATCAACAAGGTTCAACTACGGTTGAACTGGGACTCAGGCCATGAGCCTTCGCCGAATTAATTCAACTTCAGTTGAATTAACACACGGGCTACGAGCCCTCGACTCAAACAATTCAACAAGGTTAAACTACGGTTGAACTGGGACTCAGGCCATGAACCTTTGCCGAATTAATTCAACCTCACTTGAGTTAACACTTAGGCAACGAGCCCTCAACTAAAAAAAAATCAACCAGGTTCAACTACGGTTAAACTAGGACTCAGGCCATGAGCCTTCACCGAATTAATTCAACCTCAGTTGAAACAACACTCGGGCTACGAGCCCTTAACTCAAAAAAATTAACAAGGTTCAACTACGGTTGAACTGGGACTCAGGCCATAAGCCGTCGCCGAAATAATTCAACCTCAGTTTAATTAACACTCGGGCTACGAGCCGTCGACTCAAAAAAAATCAACAAGGTTCAACTACGCATGAACTAGGACTCAGGCCATGAGCTTTCGCTGAATTAATTCAACCTCAATTGAATTAACAATCGGGCTACGAGCCCTCGACTCAAAAAAAAATCAACAAGGTTCAACTATGGTTGAACCGGGACTCAGGCCGTGAGCCTTCGCCGAATTAATTCAACCTCAGTTGTATTAACACTCGGGCTACGAGCCCTCGGCTAAAAAAACAACAAGGTTCAACTACGATTGAACCGGGACTCAGGCCATGAGCCTTCTCCGAATTAATTCAACCTCAGTTGAATTAATACTCGGGCTACGAGCCCTCGACTCAAAAATAATCAACAAGGTTCAACTACGGATGAACTGGGACTCGGACTATGAGCCTTCGCCGAATTAATTCAACCTCACTTGAATTAACACTCGGGCTACGAGCCCTTGACTCAAAAGAAATATCAACAAGGTTCAACTACGGATAAACTGGGACTCAGACAATGATCCTTCGCCGAATTAATTCAACCTCAGTTGAATTAACAATCGGGTTACGAGCCCTTGACTAAAAAAAAATCAACAAGGTTCAATTACAGATGAAATGGGACTTAGACTATGAGCCTTCGCCGAATTAATTCAACTGAGGTTGAATTAACACTCGGGCAACGAGCCCTTGACTCAAAAAAAATATCAGCAAGGTTCAACTACGGATGAACTGGGACTCAGACTATGAGCCTTCGCCGAATTAATTCAACCTCTGTTGAATTAACACTCGGGCTATGAGCCATTGACTTAAAAAAATCAACAACATTCAACTACGGATGAAGTGGGACTCTGGCCATGAGCCTTCGCCGAATTAATTCAACCTCAGTTGAAATAACACTCTGGCTGCGAGCCCTCAACTCAAAATATCAACAAGGTTCAACTACGGTTGAACTCGGTCTCAGAGGCCATGAGCCTTCGCCGAATTAATTCAACCTCGGTTGAATTAACACTCGGCTACGAGCCCTCGACTCAAAAAAAAACCATTAATGATTAACTACGGATGAACTGGGACTCAGGCCATGATCCTTCGCTATATTATTCAACCTCAGTTGAATTAACACTCGGGCTACGAGCCCTCGACAAAAAAAAACCAACAAAGTTCAACTACGGTTGAACTGGGTCTCAGGTCATGAGCCTTCGCCAAATTAATTCAACCTCAGTTGAATTAACACTCGGGCTGTGAGCCCTCGACTGACAAAAAATCAACAAAGTTCAACTACGGTTGAACTGGGACTCAGGCCATGAGCCTTCGCCGAATCAATTCAACCTTAATTGACTTAACACTTAGGCTATTGGCCCTCGACTCAAAACAATCAACAAGGTTTAACTACGGTTGAACTAGGACTCAGGCCATGAGCCTTCGCCGAATTAATTCAACCTCAGTTGAATTAACACTCTGGCTACGAGTCCTCGACTCAAAAAAATCAATAAGGTTCAACTACGGATGAACTGGGACTCAGACTATGAGCCTTCGCCGAATTAATTCAACCTCAGTTGAATTAACACTCAGGCTACGAGCCCTCGACTCAAAGAAGTCAACAAGATTAAACTACGGTTGAACTGGGACTCATACCATGAGCTTTCGCCGAATTAATTCAACCTTAGTTGAATTAACATTCGGGCTACGAGCCCTCGACTCAAAAAAAATCAACAAGGTTCAACTACGGTTGAACTAGGAGTCAGGCCATGTGCCTTCGTCGAATTAATTCAACCTCAGTTGAATTAACACTCGGGCTACGAGCCCTCAACTCAAAAAAAAAATTCAACAAGGTTCAACTACGGATGAACTAGGACTCAGGTAATGAGCCTTCGCCGAATTAATTCAACCTCAGTTGAATTAACACTCGGGCAACGAGCCCTCGACTTAAAAAAATCAACAAGGTTAAACTACGGTTGAACTGGGACTCAGGCCATGAACCTTCGCCGAAGTAATTCAACCTTAGTTGAATTAACACTCGGGCTACGAGCCCTCGACTAAAAAAAATCAACCAAGTTCAACTACGGTTGAACTAGGACTCAGGCCATGAGCCTTCGCGGAATTAATTCAACCTTAGTTGAAATAACACTCGGGCTACGAGCCCTCAACTCAAAAAATCAACAAGGTTCAACTACGGATGAACTACGACTCAGGCTGTGAGCTTTCGCCAAATAATTCAACCTCAGTTGAATTAACACTCGGGCTACGAGCTCTCGACTCAATAAAATCAACAAGGTTCAACTACGGTTAAACTGGGGCTCAGGCATTTAACCTTCGCCGAATTAATTCAACCTCAGTTGAATGAACACTCGGGCTACGAGCCCTCAACTCAAAAAAAATCAACCAGGTTCAGCTATGGTGGAACTAGGACTCAGGCCATGAGCCTTCGCCGAATTAATTCAACCTCAGTTTAATTAACACTCGAGCTACGAGCCGTCGACTAAATAAAAATCAACAAGGTTCAACTACGGATGAACTAGGACTCAGGCCATGTGTCAAGCCCCAAATCGAGGGACATGACTGGCGCCTGACCGGGTAGCCCCAGTCAAGCGGACCTGGGTGCCTTTCATTCCCACGCGTTATCCATGTGTTGATTATTTCTCATAAACCAAATATCTTACCAATTATAACTAATTTCACAATGTACAAACATAACCATACGATTGATTTACTAACAAGTTCACAATTTATATTTACAACGCCCGACATATATATACATAGGCCATCATCCCACAGTTTATACGTCTACGGAGCCTCTAGGATACAAAAGGGAGATACAATACTTGCCGGTAACAAGGCTCCGGCTATACCTTACAAAATCCAAAATAAAGTCCAAAATGAAAGTGGCATGAGCCACACAGGGCCCCGAGGAAGAAAGGGGCTCACCAAAACGGGCAGTGGAAGATGAAGGATACTACTGCCGATGAGCTGAAGTGCCTGCTACTGATCCACCTACAATCATAACACGAATGTAGCGTCCCCGGCAAAAGGGACGTCAGTACACTAGAATTGTACTGGTATGTATGGACAAACTTTGTCCCAAGTAAACTCAAGCCATTAAATTACATTAAGAATTAATTAAGCCAGCCAACCATGTTTTCCATATTTTCTTCATTTCAGATAATTCTCAACACAAAGAACGTTCTAAAATCAACAAATAGAACAATAACCAATCAATCACGTAAAACACAAGTAGTCAAACAAAGGGGAAATCAGTGCCCCACAGGTTGCAAACTCTCCTGCTGTCTCCTTTCACAATTTCACATCATTGATTTTTATATCAATTTTCAATAGCGATTTCGATCGCTTTCCATCCTTATTACCTCGTCCACCCTTATTACCCCGGCCACCCTTATCACCCCAACCCACACCTTATTACCTCATGTTGCAGCGCGCAACCCGATCCCACCGTACAGTTTCAATCACAACAATTACAAACAGCAAATAAGGCATTATACCAAATTACAACAAGTTCAAATAAGCAACTTACAATTTGATTCACATTCTCAAATACTTTTCAAACTGATATCACAACCAAGTTACCATCTTCAAGAGTACACACACAAGTATGTTCAACAATTTACCACAATTCAAGTGTTTCATCTCTTTCCACAAGAAACCATATATTCCACCACAACAATTGTTTTCAGTTCTTTACCAATTCCAATTCCCTTGTTAACTTTCAATTCATATTTCATATGACACCACATGTAGTTCAACATCAAGTGAACACCCAACAATGAAATCGAAGAATCACATACAATCTCTCAAATTAACACATGCCAAACAAGTTCACACATATGGGCGATTTTACAAGAATCAAAATTAGCCATACATACCTCGATTGAGCTTTCCTTAAGTTACTACAACACTCCAAAAACTCTAGCAATTCCAATCTACTATGAGACATAACAAAATTAAACATATATTAGAAAGATATTCATGAAACTAGCTCATTTGAGCATTTTATCAAATACTAGTTCGACATCTTGATTTCAATTTCCCTTTTCAAGAATTTCTTCATTCCCTAACCCAATCTTTACTTATTTATGTTAAACAATCTTCCCATAAACCTAAGTTGTACATGCATGTATACACAATACTAATAAACCTAAGAATCATACCTCAATAACTCATCTTATACACAAAAACTCGAAATTAAAACCCTAGGGTATAGAATCTTACCTCTCAGATGAAGAACTTGCTATTGGGTTCTTGATTCTTGAAGATTGATGCAAGATTTGGATGATTTACATGTTGGGTTCCTCCTTCTCTCTCTAAAATGCTCTCACCACTCTCTAAAATCAGTAAGAAATGACCCCAAAATGAACTCCAAAGCCTATATATTGAAATGGGGTCGGGTTATAAAAATAGAAGAATTAACTGGGCTTCTCGGGTTCAATTTGCGACAGAAATGCCACCGCAAAGTTAACAATGCGACAGGAAATGCGGTCGCACATTTGACACAAGACAACATTTTCTAGCCTTTGGTAATTTGATCATAACTTTGCGTAGGAATGTCCAAATGACGAACGGTTTGAAGCGTTAGAAACTAGACACAAAAGGCTTTCATTTGATATGCTATTCACCACATAAAACCTTATACACTATTATAAATGATCCTTTTAAGTGGAGCCATATGCGAATCCATTTGGAATTTTGGCCTATTTCGAAAACTTTCCCATTTGGCTTACTCATGGGCTTCCATTTGGACCTCATATCACTTACCATAAGACGCATACTCATATCTAGCAAGTCTAATTGATGTCCATCATGTTCATAGCACATAAAATATAATAATTAGCCTACGTGGCACCACCGAATCCTATATTCCTTAGCGAAATTTTCTAGGGCCTTACACCATGAGCCTTCGCTGAATTAATTCAACCTCAGTTGAACTAACACTCGGGCTACGAGCCCTCAACTCAAAAAAATTCTACAAGGTTCAACTACGGATGAACTAGGACTCAGACTATGAGCCTTCGCCGAATTAATTCAACCTTAGTTGAATTAACACATGGGCTACTAGCCCTCGACTCAAAAAAATAAACAAGGTATAACTACGGTTGAACTGGAACTCAGGCCATGAGCCTTCGCCGAATTAGTTCAACCTCAGTTGAATTAACACTCGGGCTACGAGCCCTCGACTTAAAAAAATCAACAAGGTTCAACTACGGTTGAACTAGGACTCAGGCCATGAACCTTCGCCGAATTAATTCAACCTCAGTTGATTTAACACTCGTGCTACGAGCCCTCAACTCAAAACAAATCAACCAAGTTCAACTATGGTTGAACTGGGACTCAGGCCATGAGGCTTCGCCGAATTAATTCAACCTCAGTCGAAACAACACTCGGGCTACGAGCCCTCAACACAAAAAATCAACAAGGTTCAACTACGGATGAACTGCGATTCAGGCTATGAGCCTTCGCCGATTTAATTCATCCTAAGTTGAATTAACAGTCGGGCTACGAGCCCTCGGCACAAAAAAAATCAACAAGGTTCAACTACGGTTGAAACGGGACTCAGGCCATGAACCTTCGCCGAATTAATTCAACCTTAGTTGAATTAACACTTGGGCTACGAGCCTTCGACTCAAAAAATATCAACCAGGTTCAACTATGGTTGAACTAGGACTCAGGCCATGAGCCTTCACCGAATTAATTCAACCTCAGTTTAATTAACACTCGGGCTACGAGCCATCGACTCAAAAAAATCAACAAGGTTCAACTACGGATGAACTAGGACTCAGGCCATGAGCCTTCGCTGAATTAATTTAACCTCAGTTGAATTAACACTCGGGCTACGAGCCCTCGACTCAAAAAAAATCAACAAGGTTCAACTACGGTTGAACGGGGACTCAGGCCATGAGCCTTCTCCGAATTAATTCAACCTCAGTTGAATTAACACTTGGGCTACGAGCCCTCGACTGAAAAAAATCAACAAGGTTCAACTACTGTTGAACTGGGATTCAGGCCATGAGCCTTCGCCGAATTAATTCAACCTTACTTGAATTAACACTCGGGCTACGAGCCCTTGACTCAAAAAAAATCAAGAAGGTTCAACTACAGATGAATTGGGACTCAACCCATGAGCCTTCGCCGAATTAATTCAACCTCAGTTGAATTAACACTCGGGCTACGAGCCCTCGACGTAAAAAATCGACAAGGTTTAACTACGGTTGAACTGGGACTTAGGCCATGAGCCTTTGCCGAATTAATTCAACCTCAGTTGAATTAACACTCGGGCTACGATCCCTCGACTGAAAAAAATCAACAAGGTTCAACTACGGTTGAACTTGGACTCAGGCCATGAGCCTTCGCCGAATTAATTCAACCTCAGTTGAATTAACACTCGGGCTACTAGCCCTCGACTCAAAAAAATCAACAAGGTTTAACTACGGTTGAACTGGGACTCAGGCCATGAGCCTTCGCCGACTTAATTCAACCTCAGTTGAATTAACACTCGGGCTACAAGCCCTCGACTAAAAAACATCAACAAGGTTCAACTACGGTTGAACTGGGACTCAGGCCATGAACCTTCGCCGAATTAATTCAACCTTAGTTGAATTAACACTCGGGCTACGAGCCCTCGAATAAAAAAAATCAACCAAGTTCAACTACGGTTGAACTAGGACTCAGGACATGAGCCTTCGCGGAATTAATTCAACCTCAGTTGAAACAACACTCGGGCTACGAGCCCTCAACTCAAAAAATCAACAAGGTTCAACTACGGATGAATTACGATTCAGGCTATGAGCCTTCGCCAAATTAATTCAACCTCAGTTGAATTTGCACTCGGGCTACGAGCCCTCGACTCAATTAAATCAACAAGGTTCAACTACGGTTAAACTGAGACTCAGGCCATGAACCTTCGCCGAATTAATTCAACCTCAGTTGAATGAACACTCGGGCTACGAGCCCTCGGCTCAAAAAAAATCAACCAGGTTCAACTATGAAGGAACTATCTGGTTGAACTATGATGGAACTAGGACTCAGGCCATGAGCCTTCGCCGAATTAATTCAACCTCAGTTTAATTAACACTCGGGCTACGAGCCGTCGACCAAAAAAAAATCAACAAGGTTCAACTACGGATGAACTAGGACTCAGGCCATGAGCTTTCGCTGAATTAATTCAACCACAATTGAATTAACACTCGGGCTACGAGCCCTAAACTCAAAACAAATTCTACAAGGTTCAACTACGGATGAACTAGGACTCAGGCTATGAGCCTTCGCCGAATTAATTCAACCTCAGTTAAATTAATACTCGGGCTACGAGCCCTCGACTCAAAAAATCAACAAGGTTCAACTACGGTTGAACTGGGACTAAGGCCATGAGCATTTGCCGAATTAATTCAACCTTAGTTAATTTAACACTCGAGCTACTAGCCCTCGACTCAGAAAAATCAACAAGCTTTAACTACGGTTGAACTGGGACTCAGGCCATGAGCCTTTGCCGAATTAATTCAACCTCAGTTGAATTAACACTCGGGCTACGAGCCCTCGACTTAAAAAAATCAACAAGGTTCAACTACGGTTGAACTGGGACTCAGGCCATGAACCTTCGCCGAATTAATTCAACCTTAGTTGAATTAACACTCGTACTACGAGCCCTCGACTCAAAAAAAAATCCACCAAGTTCAACTACGGTTGAACTGGGACTCAGGTCATGAGGCTTCGCCGAATTAATTCAACCTCAGTTGAATGAACACTCGGGCTACGAGCCCTCGGCTCAAAAAAAATCAACCAGGTTCAACTACGGTTGAACCGGGACTCAGGCCATGAACCTTCGCCGAATTAATTCAACCTTAGTTGAATTAACACTCGTGCTACGAGCCCTCGACTCAGAAAAAAATCAACCAAGTTCAACTACGGTTGAACTGGGACTCAGGCCATGAACGTTCGCCGAATTAATTCAACCTCAGTTGAATTTGCACTCGGGCTACGAGCCCTCGACACAATAAAATCAACAAGGTTCAACTACGGTTAAACTGAGACTCATGCCATGAACCTTCGCCGAATTAATTCAACCCCAGTTTAATGAACACTCAGGCTACCAGCCGTCGACCAAAAAAAAATCAAAAAGGTTCAACTACGGATGAACTAGGACTCAGGCCATGAGCCTTCGCTGAATTAATTCAACCTCAGTTGAATTAACACTCGGGCTACGAGCCCTCAACTCAAAAAAAATTCTACAAGGTTCATCTACGGATGAACTAGGACTCAGGCTATGAGCCTTCGCCGAATTAATTCAACCTCAGTTGAATTAATACTCGGGCTACGAGCCCTCGACTCCAAAAATCAACAAGGTTCAACTACGGTTGAACTGGGACTAAGGCCATGAGCATTTGCCGAATTAATTCAACCTTAGTTAATTTAACACTCGAGCTACTAGCCCTCGACTCAGAAAAATCAACAAGCTTTAACTACGGTTGAACTGGGACTCAGGCCATGAGCCTTTCCCGAATTAATTCAACCTCAGTTGAGTTAACACTCGGGCTACGAGCCTTCGACTCAAAAAATATCAACCAGGTTCAACTATGGTTGAACTAGGACTCAGGCCATGAGCCTTCACCGAATTAATTCAACCTCAGTTTAATTAACACTCGGGCTACGAGCCATCGACTCAAAAAAATCAACAAGGTTCAACTACGGATGAACTAGGACTCAGGCCATGAGCCTTCGCTGAATTAATTCAACCTCAGTTGAATTAACACTCGGGCTACGAGCCCTCGACTCAAAAAAAATCAACAAGGTTCAACTACGGTTGAACTGGGACTCAGGCCATGAGCGTTCGCCGAATTAATTCAACCTCAGTTGAATTAACACTCGGGCTACGAGCCCTTGAATCAAAAAAATCAACAAGGTTCAACTACAGATGAACTGGGACTCAAACTATGAGCCTTCGCCGAATCAATTCAACCTTAGTTGAATCGACACTCAGGCTACGAGCCCTCGACTCAAAATATTCAACAAATGTTCAACGGCAGTTGAACTAGGACTCAGGCCATGTGCCTTCGCCGAATTAATTCAACCTCGGTTGAATCAACAATGTTCAACGATAGTTGAACTAAGATTCAGGCCATGTGCCTTCGCTGAATTAATTCAACCGCGGTTGAAGTACGACTCGGGCTACGAGCCCTCGACTCCAAATAGCCAACAAATGCTCTAATGATAGTTGAACTGGGACTCGAGCCATGAGCCTTCGCCGAATTAATTCAACCTCAGTTGAATTAACACTCGGGCTACTAGCCCTCGACTCAAAAAAATCAACAAGGTTTAACTACGGTTAAACTGAGACTCATGCCATGAACCTTCGCCGAATTAATTCAACCCCAGTTTAATGAACACTCAGGCTACCAGCCGTCGACCAAAAAAAAATCAAAAAGGTTCAACTACGGATGAACTAGGACTCAGGCCATGAGCCTTCGCTGAATTAATTCAACCTCAGTTGAATTAACACTCGGGCTACGAGCCCTCAACTCAAAAAAAATTCTACAAGGTTCATCTACGGATGAACTAGGACTCAGGCTATGAGCCTTCGCCGAATTAATTCAACCTCAGTTGAATTAATACTCGGGCTACGAGCCCTCGACTCCAAAAATCAACAAGGTTCAACTACGGTTGAACTGGGACTAAGGCCATGAGCATTTGCCGAATTAATTCAACCTTAGTTAATTTAACACTCGAGCTACTAGCCCTCGACTCAGAAAAATCAACAAGCTTTAACTACGGTTGAACTGGGACTCAGGCCATGAGCCTTTCCCGAATTAATTCAACCTCAGTTGAGTTAACACTCGGGCTACGAGCCCTCGACTTAAAAAAATCAACAATGTTCAACTACGGTTGAACTGGGACTCAGGCCATGAACCTTCGCCGAATTAATTCAACCTTAGTTGAATTAGAACTCGTGCTACGAGCCCTCGACTCAAAAAAAAATCAACCAAGACTCAGGCCATGAGGCTTCGCCGAATTAATTCAACTTCAGTTGAAACAACACTCGGGCTACGAGCCCTCAACACAAATAATCCACAAGGTTCAACTACGGATGAACTGCGATTCAAGCTATGAGCCTTCGCCGAATTAATTCAACCTTAGTTTAATCAACAATCGGGCTACGAGCCATCGAATCAAAAAAATCAACAAGGTTCAACTACGGATGAACTAGGACTCAGGCCATGAGCCTTCGCTGAATTAATTCAACCTCAGATGAATTAACACTCGGGCTACGAGCTCTCGACTCAAAAAAAATCAACAAGGTTCAACTACGGTTGAACTGGGACTCAGGCCATGAGCCTTCTCCAAATTAATTCAACCTTAGTTGAATTAACACTTGGGCTACGAGCCCTTGACTGAAAAAAATCAGCAAGGTTCAACTATTGTTGAACTGGGACTCAGGCCATGAGCCTTCGCCGAATTAATTCAACCTTACTTGAATTAACACTCTGGCTACGAGCCCTTGACTCAAAAAAAATCAAGAAGGTTCAACTACAGATGAATTGGGACTCAGGCCATGAGCCTTCGCCGAATTAATTGAACCTCAGTTGAATTAACACTCGGGCTACGAGCCCTCGACTTAAAAAATCGACAAGGTTTAACTACGGTTGAACTGGGACTTAGGCCATGAGCCTTCGCCGAATTAATTCAACCTTAGTTGAATTAACACTCGGGCTACGATCCCTCGACTGAAAAAAATCAACAAGGTTCAACTACGGTTGAACTTGGACTCAGGCCACGAGCCTTCGCCGAATTAATTCAACCTCAGTTGAATTAACACTCGGGCTACTAGCCCTCGACTCAAAAAAATCAACAAGGTTTAACTACGGTTGAACTGGGACTCAGGCCATGAGCCTTCGCCGAATTAATTCAACCTCAGTTGAATTAACACTCGGGCTACGAGTCCTCGACTGAAAAAAATCAACAAGGTTCAACTACGGTTGAACTGGGACTCAGGCCATGAACCTTCGCCGAATTAATTCAACCTCAGTTCAATTAACACTCGGGCTACGAGCCCTCGACTAAAAAAAATCAACCAAGTTCAACTACGGTTGAACTAGGACTCATGCCATGAGCCTTCGCGGAATTAATTCAACCTCAGTTGAAACAACACTCGGGCTACGAGCCCTCAACTCAAAAAATCAACAAGGTTCAACTACGAATGAATTACGATTCAGGCTATGAGCCTTCGCCGAATTAATTCAATCTCAGTTGAATTTGCATTCGGACTACGCGCTCTCGACTCAATAAAATAAACAAGGTTCAACTACGGTTAAACTGAGACTCAGGCCATGAACCTTCGCCGAATTAATTCAACCTCAGTTGAATGAACACTCGGGTTACGAGCCCTCGGCTAAAAAAAAATCAACCAGGTTCAACTATGATGGAACTAGGACTCAGGCCATGAGCCTTCACCGAATTAATTCAACCTCAGTTTAATTAACACTCGGGCTACGAGCCGTCGACCAAAAGAAAAATCAACAAGGTTCAACTACGGATGAACTAGGACTCAGGCCATGAGCCTTCGCTGAATTAATTTAACCTCAGTTGAATTAATACTCGGGCTACGAGCCCTCGACTCCAAAAATCAAGAAGGTTCAACTACAGTTGAACTGGGACTCAGGCCATAAGCATTTGCCGAATTAATTCAACCTTAGTTTATTTAACACTCGAGCTACTAGCCCTCGACTCAAAAAAATCAACAAGCTTTAACTACGATTGAACTGGGACTCAGGCCATGAGCCTTTGCCGAATTAATTCAACCTCAGTTGAATTAACACTCGGGCTACGAGCCCTCGACTTAAAAAAATCAACAAGGTTCAACTACGGTTGAACTGGGACTCAGGCCATTAACCTTCGCCGAATTAATTCAACCTCAGTTGAATTAACATTCGTGCTACGAGCCCTCGACTCAAAAAAAAAATCAACCAAGTTCAACTACGGTTGAACTGGGACTCAGACCATGATGCTTCGCCAAATTAATTCAACCTCAGTTGAAACAACACTCGGTCTACGAGCCCTCAACACAAAAAATCCACAAGGTTCAACAACGGATGAACTGCGATTCAGGCTATGAGCCTTCGCCGAATTAATTCAACCTCAGTTAAATTAACACTCGGGCTACGAGCCCTCGACTCAAAAAATATCAACCAGGTTCAACTATGGTTGAATTAGGACTCAGGCCATGAGCCTTCGCCGAATTAATTCAACCTCAGTTTAATTAACACTTGGGCTACGAGCCGTCGACTCAAAAAAAATCAACAAGGTTCAATTACGGATGAACTAGGGCTCAGGCTATGAGCCTTCGCCGAATTAATTCAACCTCAGTTGAATTAACACTCGGGCTACGAGCCCTCGACTCAAAAAAATCAATAAGGTTCAACTACGGTTGAACTAGGACTCAGGCCATGAGCCTTTGCCAAATTAATTCAACCTCATTTGAATTAACACTCCGGCTACTAGCCCTCGACTGAAAATAATCAACAAGGTTCAACTACGGTTGAACTGGGACTCAGGCCATGAGCGTTCGCCGAATTAATTCAACCTCAGTTGAATTAACACTCGGGCTACAAGCCCTTGACTCAAAAAAATCAACAAGGTTCAACTACAGATGAACTTGGACTCAAACTATGAGGCTTCGCTAAATTAATTCAACCTCAGTTGAATTAGCACTCGGGCTACGAGCCCTTGACTCAAAAAAAAAAATCTACAAGGTTCAACTACAGATGAACTGGGACTCAGACTATGAGCCTTCGCCGAATAAATTCAACCTCAGTTGAATTAACACTCGGGCTACGAGCCCTCGACTCAGAAAAATCAACAAGGTTCAACTACGGATGAACTGGGACTCAGGCCATGAGCCTTCACCGAATTAATTCAACCTCAGTTGAAATAACAATCGCGCTACGAGCCCTCGACTCAAAAATATCGACAAGGTTCAACTACGGTCGAACTAGGTCTCAGGCCATGAGCCTTCGCCAAATTAATTCAACCTCGATAGAGTTAACACTCGGGCTACGAGACCTCGACTTAAAAAAATAAAAAAGGTTTAACTACGGTTGAACTGGGACTTAGGCCATGAGCCTTCGCCATATTAATCCAACTTCAGTTGAATTAACACTCGGGCTACGAGCCCTCGACTTAAAAAAATCGACAAGGTTCAACTACGGTTGAACTGGGACTTAGGCCATGAGCCTTCGCCGAATTAATTCAACCTCAGTTGAATTAACACTCGGGCTACGATCTCTCGACTGAAAAAAGTCAACAAGGTTCAACTACGGTTGAACTTGGACTCAGGCCATGAGCCTTCGTTGAATTAATTCAACCTCAGTTGAATTAACACTCGAGCTACTAGACCTCGACTCAAAAAAATCAACAAGGTTTAACTACGGTTGAACTGGGACTCAGGCCATGAGCCTTCGCCGAATTATTTCAACCTTAGTTGAATTAACACTCGAGCTACGAGTCCTCGACTAAACAAAATCAACAAGGATCAACTACGGTTGAATTGGGACTCAGGCCATGAACCTTCGCCGAATTAATTCAACCTTAGTTGAATTAACACTCGGGCTACGAGCCCTCGACTAAAAAAAATCAACCAAGTTCAACTACGGTTGAACACGGACTAAGGCCATGAGTCTTCGCAGAATTAATTCAACCTCAGTTGAAACAACACTCGGGCTACGAGCCCTCAACTCAAAAAATCAACAAGGTTCAATTACGAATGAATTATGATTTAGGCTATGGGCCTTCGCCGATTTAATTAAATCTCAGTTGAATTTGCATTCGGACTACGAGCCTTCGACTCAATAAAATCAACAAGGTTCAACTGCGGTTAAACTGAGACTCAGGCCATGAACCTTCGCCGAATTAATTCAACCTCAGTTGAATGAACACTCGGGCTACGAGCCCTCGGCTCAAAAAAAATCAACCAGGTTCAACTATGAAGGAACTATCTGGTTGAACTATGATGGAACTAGGACTCAGGCCATGAGCCTTCGCCGAATTAATTCAACCTCAGTTTAATTAACACTCGGGCTACGAGCCGTCGACCAAAAAAAAATCAACAAGGTTCAACTACGGATGAACTAGGACTCAGGCCATGAGCCTTCGCTGAATTAATTCAACCTCAGTTGAACTAACACTCGGGCTACGAGCCCTCAACGCAAAAAAAATTCTACAAGGTTCAACTACGGATGAACTAGGACTCAGGCTATGAGCCTTCGCCGAATTAATTCAACCTCAGTTGAATTAATACTCGGGCTATGAGCCCTCGACTCCAAAAATCAAGAAGGTTCAACTACGATTGAACTGGGACTTAGGCCATGAGCATTTGCCGAATTAATTCAACCTTAGTTAATTTAACACTCGAGCTACCAGCCCTCGACTTAAAAAAATCAACAAGCTTTAACTACGGTTGAACTGGGACTCAGGCCATGAGCCTTTGCCGAATTAATTCAACCTCAGTTGAATTAACTCTCGGGCTACGAGCCCTCGACTTAAAAAAAGCAACAAGGTTCAACTACGGTTGAACTGGGACTTAGGCCATGAACCTTCGCCGAATTAATTCAACCTCAGTTGAATTAACACTCGTGCTACGAGCCCTCGACTCAAAAGAAAATCAACCAAGTTCAACTACGGTTGAACTGGGACTCAGGCCATGAGGCTTCGCCGAATTAATTCAACCTCAGTTGAAACAACACTCGGTCTACGAGCCCTCAACACAAAAAATCCACAAGGTTCAACTACGGATGAACTGCGATTCAGGCTATGAGCCTTCGCCGAATTAATTCAACCTCAGTTAAATTAACACTCGGGCTACGAGCCCTCGACTCAAAAAATATCAACCAGGTTCAACTATGGTTGAACTAGGACTCAGGCCATGAGCCTTCGCCGAATTAATTCAACCTCAGTTTAATTAACACTTGGGCTACGAGCCGTCGACTCAAAAAAAATCAACAAGGTTCAACTACGGATGAACTAGGACTCAGGCCATGAACCTTCGCTGAATTAATTCAACCTCAGTTGAATTAACACTCGGGCTACGAGCCCTCGACTCAAAAAAAATCAACAAGGTTCAACTACGGTTGAACTGGGACTCAGGCCATGAGCGTTCGCCGAATTAATTCAACCTCAGTTGAATTAACACTCGGGCTACGAGCCCTTGAATCAAAAAAATCAACAAGGTTCAACTACAAATGAACTGGGACTCAAACTATGAGGCTTCGCTAAATTAATTCAACCTCAGTTGAATTAGCACTCGGGCTACGAGCCCTCAACTCAAAAACAAATTCAACAAGGTTCAACTACGGATGAACTAGGACTCAGGCTATGAGCCTTCGCCGAATTAATTCAACCTCAGTTGAATTAACACTCGGGCTACGAGCCCTCGACTCAAAAAAATCAACAAGGTTCAACTACGGATGAACTGGGAGTCAGGCCATGAGACTTCGCTGAATTAATTCAACCTCAGTTGAAATAACACTCGGGCTACGAGCCCTCGACTCAAAAATATCAACAAGGTTCAACTAAGGTTTAACTAGGTCTCAGGCCATGAGCCTTCGCCAAATTAATTCAACCTCAATTGAATTAACATTCGGGCTACGAGCCCTCGACTCAAAAAAATCAAAAAGGTTCAACTACGGTTGAACTGGGACTCGGGCCATGAGCCTTTGCCGAATTAATTCAACCTCAGTTGAATTAACACTTGGTCTACAAGCCCTCGACTCAAAAAACTCAACAAGGTTCAACTACGGTTGAACTGGGACTCAGGTAGAGCCTTCGCCGAATTAATTAAAACTTAGTTGAATTAACACTCAGGCTACGAGCCCTCAACTTAAAAAAATCAACAAGGTTCAACTGCGGTTGAACTGGGACTCAAGCCATGAACCTTCGCCGAATTAATTCAACCTCAGTTGAATTAACACTCGGGCTGTGAGCCCTAAACTCAAAAAAAATCAACCAGGTTCAATCGGTTGAACTTGGACTCAGGCCATGAACCTTCGCCGAATTAATTCAACCTCAGTTGAAACAACACTCGGGCTACGAGCCTCAACTCAAAAAATCAACAAGATTCAACTACGGATGAACTGCGATTCAGGCTATAAGCCTTCGCCTAATTAATTCAACCTCAGTTGAATTAACGCTCGGGCTACAAAAAAATAAACAAGGTTCAACTACGGTTGAATCGGGACTTAGGCCATGAGCCTTAGCTGATTTAATTCAACATCAGTTGAATTAACACTCGGGCTACAAGCCCTCGACTCAAAAAAATCAAAAAGGTTGAACTACGGTTGAACTGGGACTCAGGCCATGAACCTTCGCCGAATTAATTCAACCTCAGTTGAATTAACACTCGGGCTACGAGCCCTCGACTCAAACAAATAAACCACGTTTAACTATGGTTGAACTAGGACTCAGGCCATGAGCCTTCACCGAATTAATTCAACCTCAGTTGAATTAACTCTCGGGCGACGAGCCCTCGACTCAAAAAACAAATTCCACAAGGTTCAACTACGGTTGAACTGGGACTCAGGCCATGAGCCTTCGCCGAATTAATTAAACCTCAGTTGAATTATCACTCAGGCTTCGAGCCCTCGACTCAAAAAAATCAACAAGGTTCAACTAAGGTTGAACTAGGACTCAGGCCATGAGCCTTCGCCGAATTAATTAAACCTTAGTTGAATTAATACTCGGGCTACGAGCCCTCGACTCAAAAATAATCAACAAGGTTCAACTACGGATGAACTGGGACTCGGACTATGAGCCTTCGCCGAATTAATTCAACCTCACTTGAATTAACACTCGTGCTACGAGTCCTCGACTCAAAAAAGTCAACAAGATTAAACTACGGTTGTGTCACGACCCTAGTTCACCAAGATTAAACTCGACTCAAAAAAATCAACATGGTTCAACTACGATTGAACTGGGACTCAGGCCACGATCATTCGTCGAATTAATATAACCTCAGTTTAATCAACACTCGGGCTACGAGTCGTCGACTAAAAAAAATCAACAAGGTTCAACTACGGATGAACTGGGACTTAGGCCATGAGCCTTCGCTGAATTAATTCAACCTCAGTTGAATTAACACTCTGTCTACGAGCCCTCGACTCAAAAAAATCAACAAGGTTCAACTACGGTTGACTGGGACTAAGGCCATGAGCCTTCGCCGAATCAATTCAACCCTAGTTGACTTAACACTCGAGCTACGAGCCCTCGACTCAAAAAAACCAACAAGGTTCAACTACGGTTGAACTGGGACTCAGGCCATGGGCCTTCGCCGAATTAATTGAACCTCAGTTGAATTAACACTCGGGCTACGAGCCCTTGACTAAAAAAAAATCAATAAGGTTCAACTACGGTTGAACTGGGACTCATGCCATGAGCCTTCGCCGAATCAATTCAACCTCAGTTGACTTAACACTCGGGCTACGAGCCCTCGACTCAAAAAATCAACAAGGTTCAACTACGGTTGAACTGGGACTCAGGCCATGAGCCTTCGCCGAATTAATTCAACCTCAGTTGAGTTAACACTCGGGCTGCGAGCCCTTGACTCAAGAAAAAATCAACAAGATTCAACAGATAAACTGGGACTCAGACTATGAGGCTTCGCCGAATTAATTCAACCTCAGTTGAATTAACACTCGGGCTATGAGCCCTTGACTAAAAAAATCAACAAGGTTCAACTACGGATGAACTGGGACTCAGGCCATGAGCCTTTATCGAATTAATTCAACCTCAGTTGAAATAACACTCGGTCTACGAGCCCTCGACTCAAAAAAATCAACAAGGTTCAACTACGGTTGAACTGGGTCTCAGGCCATGAGCCTTCGCCAAATTAGTTCAAGCTCAGTTTAATTAACACTCGAGCTACGAGCCCTCGACTCAAAAAAATCAACAAGGTTCAACTAAGGTTGAACTGGGACTCAGGCTATGAGCCTTCGCCGAATTAATTCAACCTTAATTGACTTAACACTCAGGCTACAAGCCCTCGACTCCAAAAAATCAACAAGGTTCAACTACGATTGAACTGGGACTCAAGCCATGAGCCTTCGCCAAATTAATTCAACTTCAGTTGAATTAACACTCGGGTTACGAGCCCTCGACTCAAAAATAATCAACAAGGTTCAACTACGGATGAACTGGGACTCAGACTATGAGCCTTCGCCGAATTAATTAAACCTCACTTGAATTAACACTCGGGCTAAGAGTCCTCGAATCAAAAAAGTCAACAAGATTAAACTACGGTTGAACTGGGACTCATACCATGAGCTTTCGCCAAACTAATTCAACCTTAGTTGAATTAACATTCGGGCTACGAGCCCTCGACTCAAAAAAAATTAACAAGGTTCAACTATGGTTGAACTGGGACTTAGGCCATGAGCATTCGCCGTATAAATTCAACCTCAGTTGAATTGACACTCGTACTACGAGCCCTAAACTCAAAAACAAATTCAACAAGGTTCAACTACGGATGAACTAGGACTCAGGCAATGAGCCTTCGCCGAATTAATTCAACCTCAGTTGAATTAACACTCGGGCTACGAGCCCTCGACTCAAAAAAATCAACAAGATTCAACTACGGTTGAACTGGGACTTTGGCCATGAGCCTTCACTGAATTAATTCAACCTCAGTTGAATTAACTCTCGGGCGACAAGCCCTCGACTCAAAAAAAAAATTCTACAAGGTTCAACTACGCTTGAACTGGGACTCAGGCCATGAGCCTTCGCCCAATTAATTCAACCTCAATTGAATTATCACTCGGGCTTCGAGCCCTCAACTCAAAAAAATCAACAATGTTCAACTAAGGTTGAACTGGGACTCAGGCCATGAGCCTTCACCGAATTAATTCAACCTTAGTTGAATTAACACTTGGGCTACGAGCCCTCGACTCAAAAAAATCAACAAGGTTCAACTACAGTTGAACTAGGACTCATGCCATGAGCCTTCGCCAAATTCATTCAACCTTAGTTGAATTAACACTTGGACTACGAGCCCTCGACTCAAAAAAAATCAAAAAGGTTCAACTAAGATTGAACAGGGACTCACGCCATGAGCCTTCGCCGAATCAATTCAACCTTAATTGACTTAACACTCGGGCTACGAGCCCTCGACTCAAAAAACTCAACAAGGTTCAACTACGGTTGAACTGGGACTCAGGCCATGAGCCTTCGCCGAATTAATTCAACCTCAGTTGAATTAACACTCGGGCTATGAGCCCTTGGCTAAAAAAAAATCAACAAGATTCAACAGATAAACTGGGACTTAGACTATGAGCCTTCGCCGAATTAATTCAACCTTAGTTTAATTAACACTCGGGCTACGAGCCCTTGACTCAAAAAAATCAACAAGGTTCAACTACGGATGAACTGGGACTCAGGCCATGAGCCTTTATCGAATTAATTCAACCTCAGTTGAAATAACACTCGGTCTACGAGCCATCGACTCAAAAAAATCAACAAGGTTCAACTACGGATGAACTGGGTCTCAGGCCATGAGCCTTCACCTAATTAATTCAACCTCAGTTGAATTAACACTCGGGCTACAAGCCCTCGACTCAAAAAAAATCGACAAGGTTAAACTATGGTTGAACTGGGACTCAGGCCATGAGCCTTCGCCGAATCAATTCAACATTAATTGACTTAACACTCAGGCTACAAGCCCTCGACTCCAAAAAATTCAACAAGGTTCAACTACGATTGAATTGGGACTCAAGCCATGAGCCTTCGCCGAATTAATTCAACCTTATTTGAATTAACACTCGGGCTACGAGCCCTCGACTCAAAAAAATCTACAAGGTTCAACTACGGATGAACTGGGACTCAGACTATGAGCCTTCGCCGAATTAATTCAACCTCACTTGAATTAACACTCGGGCTACGAGCCCTAGACTTAAAAAAGTCACCAAGATTAAACTATGGTTGAACTGGGACTCATACCATGAGCTTTCGCCGAATTAATTCAACCTTAGTTGAATTAACATTCGGGCTACCAGCCCTCGACTCAAAAAAAATCAACAAGGTTCAACTATGGTTGAACTGGGACTCAGGCCATGAGCATTCGCCGAATTAATTCAACCTCAGTTGAATTAACACTCGTACTACGAGCCCGAAACTCAAAAAAAATTCAACAAGGTTTAACTACGGATGAACTAGGACTCAGGCCACGAGCCTTCGCCGAATTAATTCAACCTCAATTGAATTAACACTCGGGCTACGAGCCCTCGACTCTAAAAAATCAACAAGGTTCAACTACGGTTGAACTGGAACTCAGGCCATGAGCCTTCGCCAAATTAATTCAACCTCAGTTGAATTAACTCTCGGGCGACGAGCCCTCGACTCATAAAAAAATCCACAAGGTTCAACTACGGTTGAACTGGGACTTAGGCCATGAGCCTTCGCCGAATTAATTCAACCTCAGTTGAATTAACACTCGGGCTTTGAGCCCTCGACTCAAAATAATCAACAAGGTTCAATTACGGTTGAACTGGGACTCAGGCCATGAGCCTTCGCCGAATTAAATCAACCTCAGTTGAATTAACACTCGGGCTACGAGCCCTCAACTCAAAAAAAAATCCACAAGGTTCAACTACGGATGAACTGGGACTCATGCTATGAGCCTTCGCCGAATTAATTCAACCTCAGCTGAATTAACACTCGGGCTACGAGCCCTCGACTCTAAAAAATCAACAAGGTTCAACTACGGTTGAACTGGGAATCAGGCCATGAGCCTTTGCCAAATTAATTCAACATCAGTTGAATTGACTCTCGGGTGATGAGCCCTCGACTCAAAAAAAATCCACAAGGTTCAACTACGGTTGAACTGGGACTCAGGCCATGAGCCTTCGCTGAATTAATTCAACCTCAGTTGAATTAACACTCGGGCTATGATCCCTTCACTCAAAAAGATCAACAAGTTTCAACTACGGTTGAACTGGGACTCAAGCCATGAGCTTTCACCGAATTAATTCAACCTCAGTTGAATTAACACTCGCGCTACGAGCCCTCAACTCAAAAACAATTCAACAAGGTTCAACTACGGATGAACTGGGACTCAGGATATGAGCCTTAACCGAATTAATTCAACCTCAGTTGAATTAACACTCGGGCTACGAACCCCCGACAAAAATAAATCAACAAGGTTCAACTACGGTTGAACTAGGACTCAGGCCATGAGCCTTCGCCGAATTAGTTCAACCTCAATTGAATTAACTCTCGGGCGACGAGCCCTGGACTCAAAAAACAAATTCCACAAGGTTCAAATACGGTTGAATTGGGACTCAGGCCATGTGCCTTCGCCGAATTAATTAAACCTCCATTGAATTATCACTTAGGCTTCGAGCCCTCGACTCAAAAAAATCAACAAGGTTCAACTAAGGTTGAACTGGGACTCAGGCCATGAGCCTTCGCCGAATTAATTAAACCTTAGTTGAATTAACACTCGGGCTACGAGCCCTCGACTCAAAAATAATCAACAAGGTTCAACTACGGATGAACTGGGACACGGACTATGAGTCTTCGCCGAATTAATTCAACCTCACTTGAATTAACACTCGGGCTACGAGTCCTCGACTCAAAAAAGTCAACAAGATTAAACTACGGTTGTGTCACGACCCTAGTTCACCAATCGTGAACATGTCGTGATGGCACCCAGTCCCCACGACTAGGTAAGCCTAACACATTGCGGAATATACAAGTTATGAACGTTAAAGATAAGATAACAGCGGAATAATATAAATAAAGTGTAATCCGTGCCGCTTGGCACGTACACCCGTCAAGAACACCCTGAATATAACACCACCAAGACCCGGAATCCCACGGGCAACACAGACTAAAAGAGAGTATACAACTGTGGCTCTATGTATAAAGAGTATCTAACAACGAAATGAAGGATCTCCGGGAATCGAACCCGCAGTCCACATTTCAATAAATCTCAGGATCTCCGGGAATCGAACCCGCAGTCCATATTTCAATAAATCACTGGATCTCCGGGAATCGAACCCGCAGTCCATATTTCAATAAATCACAGGATCTCCGGGAATCGAACCCGTAGTCCATATTTCAATAAATCACAGGATCTCCGGGAATCGAACCCGCAGTCCACAACAATACCACTCCGGGTCTCTGGGAATCGAACCCACATCCCTGGGATCTCCGGGAATTGAACCCGCAGTCCACAAATACAGCAAGTAAAGGAATACACGGAGGGAAGTATAATATGCTTAACTATAACTTCGCCGATAAACAGCGCCAGCGATTACCAAGAAAAACTCAAGTAAGACAATTATGCAACTAGACAGTTAAGTACTACCTAATCATGCTTTTCTAACTGCCACCGGGTAGGAATATCGAATTTAACAGCTAAAAACAGGAATATCACTCATCGAACATTTTAAGTAAAGTATGTGTTCAACAACCAACGCATGTACACGCCCGTCACCTCGCGTACAAGGCATTTAAAGTATCACATAATATCCTAGGGGTGAAAGTCCCCCACACGAGGTTAGACAAGCCACTTACCTCAATTCCGGTACAAAACCGCTATGAAATAACTCTCTTGCCGCGAATGTCGGCCTCCACAAGTGTAGTATCTGATAAAAATCAATAGAATCACATTAAAATAGGCCAATTGGGCATTACCCAATCAAAATAACTCAAAATACACCAAAACCCACAAGTTGCCAAAACCCGACTTTTGGTACGCTTATCGAAAAATCACGAAAATTATATATTCGGGTTCCTTATCTCAATACGAGTCTAGGCATATAAAATTTACCAAAATCGGACTCCATTTGCCCACTCAAATCAGTGTTTTTCTTCAATTTAGGCCTAGGGCTCAAACCCACCCTTAATCTTCCATTTACAGAAATTTAACCAAGGATTTCATGTTAAAAAGATGTAATTAAGCCACAAAACTTACCTCCGACGAATCCCCAATGAATTCCCAGAAATTCCCGTGAGTTTCTCTCTCTAGAACTCAAAAATGGCGTTTTGGGGTATGAAACCCGCTACTGGTTCTGTTCTGTAATTAAACTCACTGCCAGCCTATTTTCTTCATCGCGTTCACGACGCCTCCCACGCGAGACGTGAAGTCACGCGTCCGCGAAGGTCATCTTCCCAGCCTCCAGACTTTTACTCTACGCGAACGCGTCCAAGTCCACGCGAACGCGATGCCCTGCCTTTTCCTCTTACGCGATCGCGACAATACCCCACGCGAACGCGATGAGTTCCAGCTCCCTCATATGCGAACGCGTCCCTGGCATCGCGAACGCGATGGTCATCCAACCCAGGCCTTCGCGAACGCGGCCCAGTCATCGCGAACGCGATGACCAATGTCCTGCTGCACTGCTGCTGCATTTTCTGCAGATTTTTCAAAGTTCCAAATGCCCGTTTGATGGTCCGAATTCATCCCGAGGCCCCCGGGACCCCAACGAAAACCACCAACATACTCCAAAACACGATACGAACTCATTCCAATCATAAAAACACGTCTAACAACATCAAAACCCATAATTCATATCGAATTCAAGCCTAAATTTCTTAAAACTTTCCGAATTGCACATACGATCTAAAACCCGACCAAACGACGTCCAAATGACCTGAAAATTTGTGGACATATCCAAAATCACATAACGAAGCTCCAAAAATTGTCGGAATTCCATTCCGACCCCCAGATCAAAATCTCACCTATCGTTCGGATTCGCCAAAATTTCAACCTTCGGCATTTCAAGCCTAATTGAGCTACGGACCTCCAAAATACATTCCGAACGCGCTTCCAACCCCAAAATCACCTAACGGAGCTAATGGAACCATCAGATTTTCGTTCCGAGATCGTCTTAACACTGTTCCGGCTACGGACCATTTTCTAGCTTTAAAACTCTCATTTAGGGACTAAGTGTCCCAAAATGCTCCAAATTTCAGAACCGACTCTCCCGGCAAACCACAATAGCAGAAATGAACTTAGGGAAACAGTTAAATTAGGGATTGGGGCGTAATTTTCTAAAACGACCGGTCGGGTCGTTACATCTTCCCACACTTAAAAGATTCGTTTGTCCTCGAACGAGCATAGAAAACATACCTAGAGTAGTGAAAAGATGAGGGTACTGGTTGCGCATATCCTGCTCGGTCTCCCAAGTCGCCTCCTCGACCGGCTGGCCCCGCCACTGAACCTTTACCGAAGCGATGTTCTTTGACCTTAGCTTTCTGACCTGCCTGTCTAGAATGGCTACTGGCTCCTCAACATAAGACAGATCCTTGTCTAGCTGAACAGAAGTGAAATCCAACACATGCGACGGGTCACCATGGTACCTCCGGAGCATGGAGACATGAAATACGAGGTGAACTCCAGCTAGACTAGGAGGTAAGGCTAACTCATAGGCAACCTCCCCAATACGCCTCAAAATCTCAAAAGGGCCAATAAATCTGGGACTCATCTTCCCTTTCTTCCCAAACCTCATAATGCCCTTCATGGGCAAGACTCGAAGTAGAACCCGCTCACCCACCATAAAATCCACATCGCGAACCTTCTTGTCCGCATAACTCTTCTGTCTAGACTGGGCCGCACGAAGTCTGTCCCGAATCACCTTGACCTTGTCCATAGCCTCCTGAACCATATCAGTACCTAGTAACCTGGCCTCGCCCGGCTCAAACCAACCCACGGGAGACCTGCACCTCCTACCATATAGGGCCTCGTACGGTGCCATCTGAATACTAGATTGGTAGTTGTTGTTATAAGCAAACTCCGCCGGTGGCAAGAAGTGATCCCATGAACCTCCAAACTCAATCACGCACGCACGGAGCATATCCTCCAAAATCCGAATAGTGCGCTCGGACTGCCCATCAGTCTGGGGGTGAAATGCTGTGCTCAGCTCCACCCGAGTACCTAACTCCTGCTGTACAGCTCTCCAGAACCGTGAAGTGAACTGAGTGCCTCTATCTGAAATGATGGAAACTAGAATACCATGCAGCCGAGCTACCTCCCTGATATAGATCTCCGCCAGTCGCTCCGATGAATATGTAGTGCTCATCGGTATAAAATGGGCGGACTTGGTCAGCCGATCCACAATGACCCAAATGGAATCAAACTTCTTAACCGTCCGTGGAAATCCAGATACAAAGTCCATGGTAATGCGCTCCCATTTCCACTCGGGAATCTTGATCTGTTGCATTAATCCACCCGGACGCTGATGCTCATACTTCACCTGCTGGCAGTTGAGGCATCTAGAAACATAATTAACTATATCCCTCTTTATCTGCCTCCACCAGTAATGCTGTTTCAAGTCCTGATACATCTTCGCGGCTCCCGGATGGATGGAATACCGCGAACTATAGACCTCCGCTAGAATCAGTTCTCGAAGATCATCCACATTAGGCACACAGATACGCCCCTGCATCCTCATAACTCCATCATCCCCGATGGTAACATCTCGAGCATCACCACGTCGAACTCTATCCCGAAGGACAAGCAAATGAGGGTCGTCGAACTGACGCTCCCTGATGCGATCAAATAAAGAAGACCGAGAAACCACACAAGCTAGAACCCGGCTGGGCTCCGAAAGATCCAGTCTAACAAACTGCCTGGCTAAAGCATGAACATCCATCGCCATAGGCCTCTCCGAAGCTGGTAGATATGCCAAACCCCAAACTCTTCGCCCGACGACTCAAGGCATCGGCAACCACATTAGCCTTGCCCGGATGATAGAGAATAGTAATATCATAGTCCTTCAGTAGCTCCAACGATCTCCTCTGATGCATATTCAGGTCCTTCTTCTTAAGCAAGTGCTGCAAGCTCCGGTGATCAGTGTAGATCTCACAAGGAACCCCATATAAATAATGACGCCAAATCTTCAAGGCGTGAACAATGGCAGCTAGCTCCAAATCATGAACAGGGTAATTCTTCTCATGCACCTTCGGCTGTCTCGACGCGTAGGCAATCACCCTACCGTCCTGCATCAATACCGCGCCGAGTACAACTCGTGAGGCATCACAATATACGGTATAGGACCCCGTACCTGTAGGCAACATCAATATAGGGGCCGAAGTCAAAGCTATCTTGAGCCTCTGAAAGCTCGCCTCACACTCGTCTGTCCACTGAAAAGGGGCACCCTTTTGGGTAAATCTAGTCATAGGTGCTGCAATCGAAGAGAACCCCTCTACGAAACGACGGTAATAGCCCGCCAAACCAAGGAAACTGCGAATCTCAGTAGCGGAGGAGGGTCTGGGCCAACTCTACACGGCCTCCACCTTCCTCGGATCTACTCGAATACCATCACTCGACACCACGTGGCCCAAAAATGCCACCGAACTCAACCAGAATTCACATTTAGAGAACTTGGCATAAAGCTGCTTCTCCCTCAGGATCTGAAGCACTATCCTCAAATGTTGCTCGTGCTCTTCCCGGCTCCGGAATATACTAGAATATCATCAATGAAAACAATCACGAACGAGTCCAGATAAGGCCTGAACACACTGTGCATCAAATGCATAAAGGCTGCTGGGGCATTAGTCAGCCCAAAAGACATCACGAGGAACTCATAGTGACCATACCGGGTCCCGAAGGCAGTCTTCGGGATATCTGGCTCCCGAATCTTCAGCTGGTGATACCCGGAGCGCAAATCAATCTTAGAAAACACTTGTGCACCCTGTAGCTGGTCAAATAAATCATCAATACGGGGCAAAGGATACCGGTTCTTCACTGTAACCTTGTTCAGCTGACGATAGTCAATACACATACGCATAGAACCATCCTTTTTCTTCACAAACAATACAGGAGCACCCCAAGGCGAAACACTGGGTCGAATAAAACCCTTTCCCAATAACTCCTGTAACTGATCCTTTAACTCCTTCAACTCAGGAGGAGCCATACGGTACGGTGGAATAGAAATGGGTTGAGTGCCCGGCAACAAGTCAATAGCAAAGTCAATATCTCTGTCGGGCGGCATGCCCGGGAGATCAGCTGGAAATACATCAGCAAAGTCACGTACCACATGAACGGAATCAATAGAGGGAGTGTCAATACTGACGTCCCGCACATAGGCTAGATAAGCAGCACACCCCTTCTCAACCATACGCTGAGCTCTGAGAAAAGAAATAACACGGCTAGGGGTGTGATCTAGAGTACCACTCCACTCAATACGTTGAATGCCTGGCATAGCCAGCGTCACGGTCTTGGCGTGACAATCAAGAATAGCATAATGGGGCGACAACCAGTCCATGCCTAGAATAATATCAAAATCGACCATCCCGAGCAACAATAGATCCGCTCTAGTCTCAAAATCACAAATGGTAACCAAACACGACCGATATACACGGTCCACAACCAAAGAATCACCCACCGGAGTGGAAACATAAATGGGGGCACTCAAAGAATCCCGAGGCACACCCAGATGAGAAGCAAAGTAAGAAGACACATATGAAAAAGTGGAACCAGGGTCGAATAGAACCGATGCCTCCCTGTGACTAACCAGAATAATACCTGTGATAACAGAGTCGGATGCAACAGCCGCACCACGATCGGGAATAGCATAGAATCCGGCTCTGTCCCCCTCTCGAGGGCGGCCTCTGGAACCCTGACCCCCGCCCCTGGCTGGCTGGGCAGGTGGAGTGGCAGCTGGGGCTGGAATGATAGCCTGCTGGCCCTGAGAACCACGCGGATGCTGTGATGACTGATGAGGGGCTCCTCTCCTGCGCCTGGGGCACTCCCTAACCAGGTGGCGAGTATCCCCGCACTCAAAACAAGCTTTGGGAGGATGCGGTGGCTGTGACTGACCGGCCTCACCCCCACTAGTCTGACCCCTGGAAGGACCCCGCGCAGGAGGTGCACTGGAAACTGGGGGAGCATAATAAGGCTCTTGAGGTGCTGGAAGACCTGGAGTACTACCGGCTGCGGGCAATGCCGAGTGAACTGGTCGACCGGAATAACCCCTGCCAAAACGACCGGCTGATGAAGTGCGGGCACCGGAGAAATGACCCGACTCACGAGACCTCTTGGCCTCTCTCTCTCTCCGCTCTCTAGGGAGCATACTCTCGATCCTCTTGGAAATGCTAACTGCCTGCTGATAAGATATATCTGTCTCCAGCTCTCTGGCCATGCTGGATCGGATAGGCGGAACAAGGCCCTCAATAAATCTCCGCACTCTCTCCCAAACCGTGGCTACCAAAGCCGGTGCATGCCTGGCTAGACGGGTGAAACTGATAGCATACTCCGATACTGACATGGAGCCCTGTCGCAACCGCTCAAAATCCGAGCGCCAAGAATCCCTAAGGCTCTGTGGAACAAACTCCCTCAAAAACATATCTGAAAACTGCGTCCAGGTCAGTGAAGTAGACTCCTCTGGACTATCCAACTCATACGTGCGCCACCAATCATAAGCGGCCCCGCGAAATTGAAAATCAGTGAAGGAAACCCCGCCGGTCTCCACAATCCCCATAGTGCGAAGAATACGATGACACTCCTCTAGAAAACCCAACGCATCATCTGAAGCCAACCCACTGAACACAGGAGGCATAGTAATAATCTCTGGAACCTGACCCACGGGAACTCGCTGCTCAGGTGTAGTGGTTGCGGGAGTCTGGGCCCCTCCCATGGCCTAAGATGTAGCTGCAGTGAGAGGAAGTAACCCTGCCTGAGCTAAAGTAGTAGACATGCTCATGAACTAGGCCAGGGTCTCCTAGAGTGCTGGAGTAGTAGCAGTTGTAGTCTGTGTACTAGGTGCCTGCTCCAACCTGATCCACCGGTGGTGCCTTGGCAGCACGCGCGGGTGCCGTGGCTGCACCTCGGGCGCGTCCTCGTCCTCTACCATGGCCTCGGTCTCTGGCGGCGGCAACAGGGTGCGCGGGTACCTGATCATCGCGAGTAGCTCGTGTCCTCACCATCTGTGAGAGAATAGAAAGAAGTAGTTTAGATTTTTAATGCCAAGAATGTCGCACGACAAGGAATCCAAAAGAAATGAAGAGTTTCCTAAACAGTTACATAGCCCCTCGTAGATAAATACAGACGTCTCCGTATCGATCAGCGAGACTCTAAGTAACCGGTCTGTGTCCCGTGACTCCTATGAACCTAGAGCTCTGATACTAACTTGTCACGACCCTAGTTCACCAATCGTGAACATGTTGTGATGGCACCCAGTCCCCACGACTAGGTAAGCCTAACACGTTGCGGAATATACAAGTTATGAATGTTAATGATAAGATAACAGCGGAATAATATAAATAAAGTGTAATCCATGCCGCTTGGCACGTACACCCGTCAAGAACACCCTAAATATAACACCACCAAGACCCGGAATCCCACGGGCAACACAGACTAAAAGAGAGTATACAACTGTGGCTCTATGTGTAAAGAGTATCTAACAACGAAATGAAGGAAAACATCTACTAATACTATCGGAATAGAAGGAGGGCCTCCGGATCCGCGGACGTAGCAGATCATACCTCGAGGTCTCCCAAAGTGCTGCTGAATCACCTAGTATGAGCCTGTCGTGATGTACCTGGATCTGCACAACAAAAAGTGTGCAGAAGAGTAGCATGAGTACACCATGGCGGTACTCAGTAAGTGCCAAGCCTAACCTCGATGGAGTAGTGACGAGGAAGGTCAGGGCCCTACTGAGAAACAATAATATAATGATAATAACAATAATAAGCAGTTTAAATGATAATAATTTCCGAAATAACAACAATAAGATGATTACTGCAATCGTCTACAATTAAGCTAACAACAAATAACCAACTCAATAAAACAAGTCCAGGACCTGTGGGAATCGAACCCACAGTCCCATTCTCAGTACCCCTGGGTCTCCGGGAATCGAACCCGCAGCCCATGTCTCAATAGTATCACAATAACTCAGGATCTCCGGGAATCGAACCCGCAGTCCCTACCAATAAATAACTCAGGATCTCGGGAATCGAACCCGCAGTCCCTACCAATAAATAACTCAGGATCTCGGGAATCGAACCCGCAGTCCCTACCAATAAATAAC
The DNA here is from genome assembly GCA_032618575.1 of Nicotiana noctiflora. Classification (NCBI taxonomy): domain Eukaryota; kingdom Viridiplantae; phylum Streptophyta; class Magnoliopsida; order Solanales; family Solanaceae; genus Nicotiana; species Nicotiana noctiflora. Next base: position 118,681 of record JASVEL010004936.1, on the reverse strand, counting down.
TCAGGATCTCGGGAATCGAACCCGCAGTCCACATTTCAATAAATCTCAGGATCTCCGGGAATCGAACCCGCAATCCATATTTCAATAAATCACAGGATCTCTGGGAATCGAACCCGCAGTCCACAACAATACCACTCCGGGTCTCTAGGAATCGAACCTACAGCCCTGGGATCTCCGGGAATTAAACCCGCAGTCCACAAACACAACAAGTAAAGGAATACACGGAGGGAAGTATAATATGCTTAACTATAACTTCGCCGATAAACAGCGCCAGCGATTACCAAGAAAAACTCAAGTAAGACAATTATGCAACTAGACAGTTAAATACTACCTAATCATGCTTTTCTAACTGCCACCAGGTAGGAATATCGAATTTAACAACTAAAAACAGGAATATCACTCATCGAACATTTTAAGTAAAGTATGTGTTCAACAACCAGCGCATGTACACGCCCGTCACCTCGCGTACAAGGCATTTAAAGTATCACATAATATCCTAGGGGTGAAAGTCCCCCACACTAGGTTAGACAAGCCACTTACATCAATTCCGGTACAAAACCGCTACGAAATAACTCTCTTGCCGCGAATGTCGGCCTCCAAAAGTGTAGTATCTGATAAAAATCAATAGAATCACATTAAAATAGGCCAATTGGGCATTACCCAATCAAAATAACTCAAAATACACCAAAACCCACAAGTTGCCAAAACCCGACTTTTGGTACGCTTATCGAAAAATCACGAAAATTATATATTCGGGTTCCTTATCTCAATACGAGTCTAGGCATATAAAATTTACCAAAATCGGACTTCATTTGCCCACTCAAATCAGTGTTTTTCTTCAATTTAGGCCTAGGGCTCAAACCCACCCTTAATCTTCCATTTACAGAAATTTAACCAAGGATTTCATGTTAAAAAGATGTATTTAAGCCACAAAACTTACCTCCGACGAATCCCCGATGAACTCCCAGAAATTCCCGTGAGTTTCTCTCTCTAGAACTCAAAAATGGCGTTTTGGGGTATGAAACCCGCTACTGGTTCTGTTCTGTAATTAAACTCACTGCCAGCTTCTTCATCGCGTTCACGACGCCTCCCATGCGAACGCGATGCCTTGCTCCAGTCCTTCATCGCGAACGCGACGTGAAGTCACGCGTCCGCGAAGGTCATCTTCCCAGCCTCCGGACTTTTACTCTACGTGAACGCGTCCAAGTCCACGCGAACGCGATGCCCTGCCTTTTCCTCTTACGCGATCGCGACAATACCCCACGCGAACGCGATGAGTTCCAGCTACCTCATATGCGAACGCGTCCCTGGCATCGCGAACGCGATGGTCATCCAACCCAGGCCTTCGCGAACGCGGCCCAGTCATCGCGAACGCGATGACCAATGTCCTGCTGCACTGCTGCTGCATTTTCTGCAGATTTTTCAAAGTTCCAAATGCCCGTTTGATGGTCCGAATTCATCCCGAGGCCCCCGGGACCCCAACGAAAACCACCAACATACTCCAAAACACGATACGAACTCATTCCAATCATAAAAACACATCTAACAACATCAAAACCCATAATTCATATCGAATTCAAGCCTAAATTTCTTAAAACTTTCCGAATTGCACATATGATCTAAAACCCGACCAAACGACGTCCAAATGACCTAACAATTTGCAGACATATCCAAACTCACATAACAAAGCTACAGAAATTGTCGGAATTCCATTCCGACCCCCGGATGAAAATCTCACCTATCGTTCGGATTCGCCAAAATTTCAACCTTCGGCATTTCAAGCCTAATTGAGCTACGGACCTCCAAAATACATTCCGAACGCGCTCCCAACCCCGAAATCACCTAACGGAGCTAATGGAACCATCGGATTTTCGTTCCGAGATCGTCTTAACACTGTTCCGGCTACGGACCATTTTCCAGCTTTAAAGCTCTCATTTAGGGACTAAGTGTCCCAAAAAGCTCCAAATTTCAGAACCGACTCTCCCGGCAAACCACAATAGCAGAAATAAACTTAGGGGAACAGTTAAATTGGGGATTGGGGCGTAATTTTCTAAAACGACCGATCGGGTCGTTACAGGTTGAACTGGGACTCATACCATGAGCTTTCGCCGAATTAATTCAACCTTACTTGAATTAACATTCGGGCTACGAGCCCTCGACTCAAACAAAATTAACAAGGTTCAACTATGGTTGAACTGGGACTCAAGCCATGAGCATTCGCCGAATTAATTCAACCACAGTTGAATTAACACTCGTACTACGAGCCCTAAACTAAAAAAAACATTCAACAAGGTTCAACTACGGATGAACTAGGACTCAGGCCATGAGCCTTCGCCGAATTAATTCAACCTCAGTTGAATTAACACTCGGGCTACGAGCCCTCGACTCAAAAAAATCAACAAGGTTCAACTACGGTTGAACTGGGACTTTGGCCATGAGCCTTCACCGAATTAATTCAACCTCAGTTGAATTAACTCTCGGGCGACAAGCCCTCGACTCAAAAAAGAAATTCTACAAGGTTCAACTACGCTTGAACTAGGACTCAGGCCATGAGCCTTCGCCCAATTAATTCAACCTCAGTAGAATTATCACTCGGGCTTCGAGCCCTCAACTCAAAAAAATCAACAAGGTTCAACGAAGGTTGAATTGGGACTCAGGCCATGAGCCTTCGCCGAATTAATTCAACCTTAGTTGAATTAACACTTGGGCTACGAGCCCTCGACTCAAAAAAATCAACAAGGTTCAACTACGGTTGAACTAGGACTCATGCCATGAGCCTTCACAAAATTCATTCAACCTTAGTTGAATTAACACTTGGACTACGAGCCCTCGACTCAAACAAAATCAACAAGGTTCAACTAAGATTGAACAGGGACTCACGCCATGAGCCTTCGCCGAATCAATTCAACCTTAATTGACTTAACACTCGGGCTACGAGCCCTCAACTCAAAAAACTCAACAAGGTTCAACTACGGTTGAACTGGGACTCAGGCCATGAGCCTTCGCTGAATTAATTCAACCTCAGTTGAATTAACACTCGGGCTATGAACCCTTGACTCAAAAAAAAAATCAACAAGTTTCAACAGATAAACTGGGACTCAGACTATGAGCCTTCGCCGAATTAATTCAACCTTAGTAGAATTAACACTCGGGCTACGAGCCCTTGACTCAAAAAAATCAACAAGGTTCAACTACGGATGAACTGGGACTCAGGCCATGAGCCTTTATCGAATTAATTCAACCTCAGTTGAAATAACACTCGGTCTACGAGCCCTCAACTCAAACAAAGTCAACAAGGTTCAACTACGGTTGAACTGGGTCTCAGGACATGAGCCTTCACCGAATTAATTCAACCTCAGTTGAATTAACACTCGGGCTACGAGCCCTCGACTCAAAAAAAATCGACAAGGTTAAACTACGGTTGAACTGGGACTCAAGCCATGAGCCTTCACCAAATCAATTCAACCTTAATTGACTTAACACTCAGGCTACAAGCCCTCGACTCCAAAAAATTCAACAAGGTTCAACTACGATTGAACTGGGACTCAAGCCATGAGCCTTCGCCGAATTAATTCGACCTCAGTTGAATTAACACTCGGGCTACGAGCCCTCGACTCAAAAAAATCAACAAGGTTCAACTACGGATGAACTCGGACTCAGACTATGAGCCTTCGCCGAATTAATTCAACCTCACTTGAATTAACACTCGGGCTACGAGCCCTCGACTTAAAAAAGTCAACAAGATTAAACTACGGTTGAACTGGGACTCATACCATGAGCTTTCGCCGAATTAATTCAACCTTAGTTGAATTAACATTCGGGCTACGAGCCCTCGACTCAAAAAAAATAAACGATGTTCAACTATGGTTGAACTGGGACTCAGGCCATAATCATTCGCCGAATTAATTCAACGTCAGTTGAATTAACACTCGTACTACGAGACCGAAACTCAAAAAAATTCAACGAGGTTCAACTACGGATGAACTAGGACTCAGGCCATGAGCTTTCGCCGAATTAATTCAACCTCAGTTGAATTAACACTCGGGCTACGAGCCCTCGACTCTAAAAAATCAGCAAGGTTCAACTACAGTTGAACTGGAACTTAGGCCATGAGCCTTCGCCAAATTAATTCAACCTCAGTTGAATTAACTCTCGGCCGACGAGCCCTCGACTCAAAAAAAAAATCCACAAGGTTCAACTACGGTTGAACTGGGACTCAGGCCATGAGCCTTCGCCGAATTAATTCAACCTCAGTTGAATTAACACTCGGGCTATGAGCCCTCGACTCAAAAAGATCAACAAGGTTCAACTACGGTTGAACTGGGACTCAGGCCATGAGCCTTCGCCGAATTTATTCAACCTCAGTTGAATTAACAATCGGGCTACGAGCCTTCAACTCAAAAAAAAATCCACAAGGTTCAACTACGGATGAACTGGGATTCAGGCTATAAGCCTTCGCCGAATTAATTCAACCTCGGCTGAATTAACACTCGGGCTACGAGCCCTCGACTCTAAAAAATCAACAAGGTTCAACTACGGTTGAACTGGAACTCAGGCCATGAGCCTTCGCCAAATTAATTCAACCTCAGTTGAATTAACTCTCGGGCGACGAGCCCTCGACTCAAATAAAAATCCATAAGGTTCAGCTACGGTTGAACTGGGACTCAGGCCATGAGCCTTCAGCTACGGTTGAACTGGGACTCAGGCCATGAGCCTTCGCCGAATTAATTTAACCTCAGTTGAATTAACACTCGGGCTATGATCCCTTCACTCAAAAAAATCAACAAGTTTCAACTACGGTTGAACTGGGACTCAGGCCATGAGCCTTCACCGAATTAATTCAACCTCAGTTGAATTAACACTCGCGCTACGAGCCCTCAACTCAAAAAAATTTCAACAAGGTTCAACTACGGATGAACTGGGACTCAAGCTATGAGCCTTCACCGAATTAATTCAACCTCAGTTGAATTAACACTCGGGCTACGAGCCCCCGACAAAAAAAAATCAACAAGGTTCAACTACGGTTGAACTAGGACTAAGGCCATGAGCCTTCGCCGAATTAATTCAACCTCAGTTGAATTAACTCTCGGGCGACGAGCCCTCGACTCAAAAAACAAATTCCACAAGGTTCAACTACGGTTGAACTGGGACTTAGGCCATGAGCCTTCGCCGAATTAATTAAACCTCAGTTGAATTATCACTCAGGCTTCGAGCCCTCGACTCAAAAAAATCAACAAGGTTCAACTAAGGTTGAACTGGGACTCAGGCCAAGAGCCTTCGCCGAATTAATTAAACCTTAGTTGAATTAACACTCGGGCTACGAGCCCTCGACACAAAAAAATCAACAAGGTTCAACTACGATTGAACTAGGACTCATGTCATGAGCCTTCGCCAAATTCATTCAAACTTAGTTGAATTAACACTTGGACTACGAGCCCTCGACTCACAAAAACCATCAAGGTTCAACTACGGTTGAACTAGGACTCAAGCCATGAGCCTTCACCGAATTAATTCAACCTCAGTTGAATTAACACTCGGGATACGAGCACTCGACTCAAACAAAAATCAACAAGGTTCAACTACGGTTGAACTGGGACTGAGGCCATGAGCCTTCGCCGAATCAATTCAACCTTAATAGACTTAACACTCGGGCTATGAGCCCTCTACTCAACAAACTCAACAAGGTTTAACTACAGTTGAACTAGGACTCAGGCCATGAGCCTTCGCCAAATTAATTCAACCTCAATTGAAGTAACACTCGGGCTACGAGCCCTCAACTCAAAAATAATTCAACAAGGTTCAACTACGGATGAACTGGGACTCGGGCTATGAGCCTTCGCCGAATTAATTTAACCTCAGCTGAATTAACACTCGGGCTACGAGCCCTCGACTCAAAAAAATCAACAAGGTTCAACTCCGGTTGAACTAGGACTCAGGCCATGAGCCTTCACCGAATTAATTCAACCTCAGTTGAATTAACTCTCGGGCGACGAGCCCTCGACTCAAAAAAAAATCCACAAGGTTCAACTTTGGTTGAACTGGGACTCAGGCCATGAGCCTTCGCCGAATTAATTCAACCTCAGTTGAATTAACACTCGGGCTACGAGCCCTCGACTCAAAAAATCAACAAGGTTCAACTACGGTTGAAGTGGGACTCAGGCCATGAGCCTTCGCCGAATTAATTCAACCTCAGTTGAATTAACACTCGGGCTACGAGACCTCGACTCAAAGAAATCAACAAGGTTCAACTACAGTTGAACTGGGACTCAGGCCATGAGCCTTCGTCCAATTCATTCAACCTCAGTTGAATTAACACTTGGACAACGAGCCCTCGACTCAAAAAAAATCAACAAGGTTCAACTACGGATGAACTGGGACTCAGACTATGAGCCTTCGCCGAATTAATTCAACCTTAGTTTAATTGACACTCGGGGTACGAGCCCTCGACTGAAAAAAGTCAACAAGATTCAACTACGGTTGAATTGGGACTCATGCCATGAGCTTTCGCCGAATTAATTCAACCTTAGTTGAATTAACATTCAGGCTACGAGCCTTCGACTCAAAAAAAAATAATGATTTTATTTACGGTTGAACTGGGACTCAGGCCATGAGCCTTCGCTGAATTAATTCAACCTCAGTTGAATTAACACTCGGGCGACGAACCCTAAACTCAAAAAATATTCAACAAGGTTCAACTACAAATGAACTGGGACTCAGGCTATGAGCCTTTGCCGAATTAATTCAACCTCAGTTGAATTAACACTCGGGCGACGAGCCCTCGACTCAAAAAAAAACAACAAGGTTCAACTACGGTTGAACCGGGACTCAGGCCATGAGCCTTCGCAGAATTAATTCAACCTCAATTGAATTAACTCACGGGCGACGAGACCTCGACACAAAACAAAATCCACAAGGTTCAACTACAGTTGTACTGGGACTCAGACCATGAGCCTTCGCCAAATTAATTCAAACTCAGTTTAATTAACACTCAGGCTTCGAGCCCTCAACTCAAAAAAATCAACAAGGTTCAACTACGGTTGAACTGGTACTCAGGGCATGAGCCTTCGTCGAATTAATTCAACCTCAGTTGAATTAACACTCGGGATACGAGCCCTCGACTTAAAAAAATCAACAAGGTTCAACTACGGTTGAACTGGACTCAGCACATGAGCCTTCGCCAAATTCATTCAACCTCAATTGAATTAACACTTGGACTACGAGCCCCCGACTCAATAAAATCAACAAGGTTCAACTACGGTTGAAATGGGACTCAGGCCATGAGCCTTCGCCGAATTAATTCAACCTGAGTTGAATTAACACTCTGGCTACGAGCCCTCGACTCAAAAAAAATCAACAAGGTTCAACTACGGTTGAACGGGGACTCAGGCCATGAGCTATCACCGAATTAATTCAACCTCAGTTGAAATAACACTCGGGCTACGAGCCATCGACTCAAAAATATCAACAAGATTCAACTACGGTTGAACTGGGACTCAGGCCATGAGCCTTCGCCGAATTAATTCAACTTCAGTTGAATTAATACTCGGGCTACGAGCCCTCGACTAAAAAAAATAACAAGGTGCAACTACGGATGAACTGGGACTCATGCCATGAGCCTTCGCTGAATTAATTCAACCTCACTTGAATTAACACTCGGGGTACGAGCCCTCGACTCAAAAAATCAATAAGGTTCAACTACGGTTGAAGTGGGTCTCAGGCCATGTGCATTCGCCGATTTAATTCAACTGAGGTTGAATTTACACTCGGGCTACGAGCCCTCTACTCAAAAAAAAATCAACAAGGTTCAACTATGGTTGAACTGGGACTCAGGCCATGAGCCTTCGCCGAATCACTTCAACCTCAGTTGACTTAACACTCAGGCTACGAGCCCTCGACTCAAAAAAATCAACAAGGTTCAACTACGGTTGAATTGGGACTCACTCCATGAGCCTTCGCTGAATTAATTCAACCTCAGTTGAATTAACACTCGGGCTACGAGCCCTCGACTCAAACAAAATCAACATGGTTGAACTACGGATTAACTTGGACTCAGACTATGAGCCTTCACCGAATTAATTCATCCTCAGTTGAATTAACAGTCGAGCTACGAGCCCTCGACTCAAGAAAATCAACAAGGTTCAATTACAATTGAACTGGGACTCAGGCCATGGGCCTTCGCCGAATTAATTCAACCTTTGTTGAATTAACATTCGGGCTATGAGCCCTCGACTAAAAAAACATTCAACAAGGTTAAACTACAGTTGAACTGGGACTCATGCTATGATCCTTCGCCGAATTAATTCAACCTCAGTTAAATTAACACTCTGGCTACGAGCCCTCAACTAAAAAAAAATTCAACATGGTTCAAGTACGGATGAACTGGGACTTAGGCTATGAGCCTTCGCCGAATTAATTCAACCACACTTGAATTAACACTCGGGCTACGAGCCCTCGACTTAAAGAAATCAACAAGGTTCAAGTACGGTTAAACTTGGACTGAGGCCATGAGCCTTCGCTGAATTAATTAAACCTCAGTTGAATTAACACTCGGGCTACGAGCCCTCGACTCAAAAAAGAGTCAACAAGGTTCAACTACGGTTGAACTGGGACTCAGGCCATGAGCCTTCACCGAATTAATTCATCCTCAGTTGAGTTAACACTCGGGCTATGAGCCCTTGACTAAAAAAAATCAATAAGGTTCAACTACGATTGAACTGGGATTCAGGCCATGAGCCTTCGCCGAATTAGTTCAAGCTCAGTTTAATTAACACTCGAGCTACGAGCCCTCGACTCAAAAAAATCAACAAGGTTCAACTAAGGTTGAACTGGGACTCAGGCTATGAGCCTTCGCCGAATTAATTCAACCTCAGATGAATTAACACTCAGGCTACGAGCCCTCTACTCAAAATAAATCAACAAGTTTCAACTACGGATGAACTGGGACTGAGGCTATGAGCCTTCGCCGAATTAATTCAACCATAGATGGTTCAGTATTCGGGCTATAAGCCTCGATCTAGGATAATCGACAACAGCCGAACTAAGGGAAAACATAAATGATGCAAGCAATAATAAAGCAACACGAAATGGGGAATTCCCCCTTAATTCAAAGGGACAGTTGCGGGCCACGCCCGTCCATCCCAATTCAAACTTTGTCGGAAAAATAAACAACAATAGAGAAGAAAAGAAAGGAAAAAAATAATTTTGCACGGCAACAACCGTCAAGAAAATCATCAACTAATCATTTTTCACTCAGGGCCATCGGTACCATCGCCCGCGCCAGTTTCACCGTCACCTGCCCTTGCTGCCTTACCACCTGTTCTGCCCTCGCCATCGCCCGCAGCTCCCATGTCATTACCAGTTCCAGTCAAACTACCACCGTCGCTATCATCAATATCGGGCATCGCAGCATCAAAGCCGCACTCCTTGCGAGCCTCCCGCATCCTCTGGCACGCCCCTTCGAAAATTGCTTCAGAAATTATACCGGCCTCGAACAGGTGCTTGTATATATCCCTTTGGGCGTCGTCAAAAACCCAAGCCTCAGGGGAGCTACCCATAAAAGCAGATTGTTCTTGAATACGCCTGTTCTCTTCCTCCAGGAGCATAATTTGCTCCGCTGCATCCTGAGCGTTCCGCTCCAGAACCCTAATCTGATCCTCAAGGCAGCCCTCACCAATGACAATTTGGAATCGTTGGCATGGATAACCCCTTGAAGCTCCTCCGCCCGGGCAGAGGCTTTGGCCAACCTATGCTTCAAGGCGACTACTTCTCCCTCTAGTGCGGCGACCTTACCGCTCCACTCCGAGGTAACCTCCGTCACCTTGGTCAGAACAAGCGCTCGCTCTCCAATGACGCCCTCCGCCCAGCCTCAGTTTTGTCGCTTATTTGACGTAACTGATCTTTTAGGGCCTCTACACGATCGAGCGCCTGACTCCTCTGCAACTCTTTCCTCGCCAGCTCTTCAACTAGTGCCCGATTACGTGGATCAGTCCTTTTGCATTCGCTAAGCTCCCTAGACCTGTTCCGGTACCGAAGACACCTATCAAGAACGTGTAGAAGCACCCCGGACCAAACATTGGCCCGACGAAGGTTCTCTACCTGCAGCGAAAAAGCCTGCAAAACAAAACAAAAGAAATGAAGGAGTCAGACAAGGATACAGAAGCTCATTAAAAATGGGAAACGATATGCACACGAACAAATAGTCACTATGGAATATATACCCTCATTCCCAACACTCCCACCTCGTTCATCAATCCAACATTCAGTACCCCCCTCAGCGACTCGTTCTCAACTGCAGAACACAACTGACCAAGCTACAACATCAAAGCAGAATCCCTTAGTAATAGGTTCTCGTTCACAGCAATCTCAATTACACGCGGCCTCCCATCCGGATGGACTGTCACATTCGTGATCTCGTCACAAAACATGCGGATGTCTTCAGTCCAAATCAGAGTCGGATGTGGATCCCTCTCCCCCCGCCTCCACTTCAGTCAAAGGAGTACTCGAGCCACCAATATCTACAACCACCCGAGAAGGTTCTCCCACCTCGAACATATGAGTAAAAGATTGAGTGGTAGGGGCAAAACTCCCCTCTCAATCCTTTCGAGCTTGAGCCTCATCTTCTCCTGGCCTGCCATCTGGGGCATGCGCCGTATCCACATTCTCCCTCGCCCCGTAGGGGGGAGGAATCCACGTTTATCACATCAATATAAGCGGGTCGAGACGCTAATGGGGCCGAGGGGGAGGGGATGATCCTGCGCCTAATTAAAGGCCTATCCTCCTCGTCACAAGAAGGCAAACCATCCCGCGGGTGAATAGTCCCCGACAGACCTCCGCCACATATTAAAGGGCGCATGGGAGACGGCTCCGCGAAAGATTCGACCGAGATGGCCCTAGGCACCTGGCTCGGCGTCGGCGCAACAAAAAATCTGGCAACCGCACCAGGCCTCCTGAATACTAATTGGGGAGCCCTGCCACGGTACACCCTCCCTGCAAATACAGAATTGGATCAATCCCAGGTCATAGCAACGATATGAGTTAAATACACACAAGAAGGGCAAACCTCCTACAAAGAGCTGGCCCCGACCATATCTCCTCCAAAAAAATGACCACAAACGAACCCCCTCAGTATGCGAGAGGACAACTTCAAGTCATCCATGTAGACCGGTAAATAAAGACGGGGGTGACCTGTCGGCTACAGAAATATCAACAAAAATAGTGATTATCCGAAAATAAAGAAAGGGAACGAAGTCAACCCTATCAAAGAAACAGAGTATAACTTACGCCTATGATTCCAAGTCTTTGGAAATCTTAGAGAGGGCACCACCAAATGCCCAGTCAAACCCTGCGACCCGTGTGGTACCATATAGATCATACTCCCCCGAACTCGCTGGGGGCGTATAGAGCAAGCACGTGCTGCAACGTAACAGTGCAGCTAGCAAACTCCGCGAATTTCAGCAACATCGTCAGGAGCTTGTACAAAGATGGGGCAAGCTGCCCCGGACACATATTGTAATATCGACAAAAATCAACTACCGGTTTGGGAAGGGGGACCCTGAACCCAGTCTGAGAGGATAAGAATAAAATACACGGTACCCGGCATGGTCGGTATGGACCCGCTCCTCCGGCCAGGCTAGTACGATATCAACATGAGAGGGTACGAGCCTTTACTCCCGTAACTGGGTCATACCTACTTCCCCCATTAACGGGGCTTCATCAACCGGGTCATCTCCACCGTCAGCAGTGAAATCCGCCGCTAAGCTCCCAGCTGCAAGGAGAATTTCATCTACCGATGGAACCCTTTCAGTCTCATTCCGACCGCCATCCACGAGCACTAGAGATAGTCCTTCGATCATCGGAGGGCTAACCAGTGCCACTGTCGGAATACCGTCATGGGAGGAAGAACCATCCATTGATCAAAGTCACTTGAAAGACAAGAGAAAAGTAGTGGAGTCAACTAAGAACGAATAACAACATTTCACAAAGAAGAAAGAATTTATGATGTTCACCAAAAATGAGAGTTGCAAATAAATCAGGGAGTCTTGAGAATCAAGTACCCCAAACCATCTTATAGGCAACCAAATCAAATATCAGGAAACCGACAAGCGCCATTAAATTCATAATCCAACCGTCGAAAAACTGTTCAATTCTACAAAAACAGTCGCCACCACGATTAAGACCATAGTGCGTGCGTCAAAGTTGTGGTCACTACTTCAGATACCACATAAACACGAATGCCTCATCGATCGAGGCGACTAGACCCTGCGTCCCCAAAGTCCTTACGGACGAAACATATCCTAACTCATGATTATGACGTACCGACCATTTCCATTCGCCAAGAATATTCACGCATGAGATCGTACCCCCATCATACGAAAGAAAATAGTGATAAGGTGTCATAAGCAATTATCATCCCCCCTCTCGCCCGGAAAGGGTTCGTTCTTCGATCGATCATATCCGCTTACCAGGGTCTACCTCGAGGCGACCATGATAAGCGGAGGGACTAACTGTATGGGTCATAATCTGATCCCATGACAATCAATCAGATTAACCATTCCTTACAACTAGTACAAACATAACATGCACCAAGATTGCCTCAACCGAGAATACTATCCGTACCCGCCGAAGCCTTGGCCGGGGTCGATACTTTTCGGATATGTCCGAAATAACCTTCTAATATGGGCCCGATCTCTAAGAAAGTCAACTCGTTCAGCAAATGTCTATAAATACAAGGGCAGATATCAGAAGAAGGGTGTCACTCTATCCCCATGGGGGCTCTAAGAAATATAGAGTAAAACACAGAATGAGAACCCAAGACAAAAAACAGAATAACGGTAGACCTAGAAAAACATGATTATAAAAATCTGAACCACTTCATGAAGACGCAGATTAATCCATTATCATGAATAAAGATCACCGATATTTTCTGCTGTCCATACAATTATTTCTGTTATATTTTCCCTTATTAAATTTCAGATATGTTACGACTTGCTATGATTGGCCCTTTATTTTCATTGATTGTTTTGAATTCATAAGTGCTTGCAAACATTTTGAGTAAAACATTATCTTTTCTCATCTCTTTACATACTATAATTTTCTCTCTTTAATTAAAAACAAAAAAAATATGGACGATCTTGCTCTTATCTTTTCTCATCATAATCTTGAAACGTCAAGAAAACGACTTCACAAAAATGAAAGTGTTGCTGCTTTGGCTTGCATAATTTCTTTGAACACTACTACTACTCCAAACTCATCACAACATTATACATCAGCTGCAGCTATGAGCAATAATAATCAATATCAGAACTCTCAACCTTTAGAATCTTTAATAATTCCAAAGGTTGAGGCAAATCAACAATAAAAAAAAATTCAGTGTAATCACACAAAGTGAGGTCCGGGAAGTATAGTATGTATGACTGAGGCAAATCCTAATATGATAAACTTCTCGCCCGTTGTGTTGCAGAGTTATCAAAATGGAGGAACGGCAAGAAGGACAGTGGAGCAAGCTCAAGACCACCTATTAGGTGAAAGAAGGAGACGACAGAAGATTACTAAGTTGTTCATTGCCTTATCCTCTCTCCTTCTGGGCCTAACGAAGGTACGTACGTACTTGCAAAACCTCAAATATTTAATTAAATTTTACGTGCTTATGGGATAAACAATATCTATACAATAAGATTGTTTGACTCAAAAGTTGTCGTCTACTTTATGAGCTATTAACAATCAAAAAATATAAGAGGGGTAAATCGTAATCAAATATAATAAATCCAAAAATGGAGTCAGTGTGATTATAGTATAGGAATGTTTGCAAGGATGAAGTACTTGTAAAGATAATTGATTATCACAGTTGAGAGAATGATAGATAGAGAATGACAGATAGAGAATGATAGAAGTTGTATTATTAGATAATAACACATGGTTCTTTACAACAGGGAAGCCCCCTCCCCCCTTTATATAAATGTGGGGCTTCCTTACTAAAATTATAGTGTGTCGATGGATCATTGGCATCATTAAAGAGGGGACGTCTAAATACATACGTCGCCATTTGTACCTTTACATCTATATTATGCCCTCGCTATAAGAAATGTAAGGGAGGGTCGTACCCTTACCGTTTTGTGGGCGTGGGGAAAGCCGCACCCGGCCCTCTATGGTCAAACCATGTTTAGCCCCATACAGTTAGTCCCTCCGCCTGTTGGAGGCGTACTCAACGTTCGTCTTCAGTGGGTGGAAAAGTTGATCCGCCAAGGCATCGTTAATGCATTGACACGTGGCGTACTTTTTGAATTTACATCATTGCCGGCATGCGTCATGTTATAACTGCTCCTAAGATAGATCAGAGGGCGATTTGACGTTTTAGTTTTCCGCACCTTTTCCAACGCCCGACTCTTCGATTCCCGTGTATCAAGGCTCTATGAATAGGGGGAGGGTTTGATTTCCACTATCTTTGGAACTTCTCAAACTCTCTCTTCCTACTTTTATCTTTTAGGGCTTCTATTGACTTTTGTGTTGAATCCTTCGAGTTTTCTTCGAAGTTAGTTTCCCTAGTCGTTGATGCGTTTATTTGTAGAAAGACTTTGATTATGGAAGAGAGAGGTCAACAGGGTAGCGAGGATATAGAGACGATTCTCCCTCTAGAGTTTCACCATCTTTGGGTGGTGGGAAAAAAACTCAAAGACCCCTTGTTCCCCTCGCTGTAGATAATGCTCTTCCCCGAGAGCTTCATGCTCGAAGGGATTTTCCCACACGATGCCTAATTCCTACATGGAACCTTTCTGAGTTCTCTAACTCACATTTGGACAGTTTGTAGGATGCATGCCAAATTCCGGATACAGAGATTATAAGGGCGGTCGGAAAGGATGTTGCCAACATACACAAACCGGGGTTCTGTGCTTTTTATGAATACCCTTCTTTGATCGGGTGTGGCCTTCCCGTATATCCTTTGGCGGAGGAGCTCTGCCGCTTCTACATTGTGTGCCCGGCCCAGCTTACCCCATATACGTGGAAAGTGTGTCGCATACTTACCACTTATGCTGATCGGGCTGGACTCGACATCACGGTCCACCACTTGCTGCAACTATTTAGCCTGGTTTTATGGGGGGAAAAATGTTACAGTTGAAAAACCATAATGCGAAAGGCCTGGTTGTCCAAGCGGACGACAAGCCCAATCGCCGTTTTTGGCTCAAAGTTTCCTATATCCGAACATCAGACTTGATGGCGGCCCTAGAAGGGTTCCAACAAAGGTGGAATCCGAAATGTGAGTGTTACTATATGTATTTAATATTTTTCATCACTTACGCTCGTTCAGTCTTTGTGACTTCCTTGCTTTCCCCTTTTTGCAGCTAGGGTCTCTCTGCCCCGACATGTACGAAATATAAGGTCGTGGGGGGAATGATTGATCCCTTTCGCAAAGGAATGCCGGACGTGGGCGACATTCATCACACAATACGACCCTTCAGGTATTTCACCGACTTCTGGTTTGGTAATTTTATTTTCAGGCGACGTCGCTTGACTTACTTTATTTAGCAGTTCGAAGCGCCCCTTGAAGGAGGAGACGACAGAATGCAGCAGCTCCCTCGACAGCAAGGACTGATTCTAAACACGAGTATGTGCTTCGGGAGCATTCGGATGAGGATGTTCCTGAGGCTTCCTAGCCTGAGGGCGATTATGCAACTGTAGAGGCCTCAAGCAAGGATGCTCCCGAAGCTGCTCAGTCCGAGGGTGGAAATACGACCCACGAATCCTCTAGAGGGGGCATTCCTGAGGCTACTCGGCTTGAGGTCGAGCCGGTAGTTGAATTTGCGAACGAGGCGACTCCTTCGCCTCCATCTCCTCATGTCGAAGAGGAGGCTTCCGAAGGTGAAGGGCCGCCAAAGCGGAAGAGGCGTCGACTGCATCTTGGCAAAGGAATAGCCGTAGAATGCAGGAGGGTGAATATACACCATCCAAAGTCGAGGCAGATCTTGATGGGCGATGTCATTTGCTCGGAGAGGCCAACCCTTCAGAGGGGGTTGTACCTGATATTACCTCCCTAAGAGTAGAAGGAGATGACATACCGGTCGTTAGTGAGGCGATTGATGATGGGGGAAGAGAGGACTCCGAGCATGCTCTCACAACTGCGGACATGTCGCAAAGGGATCACGCTCGAGTGGAAATGGCGGCGGTTGGGCCTAACCGTTGAATTGTGATCCCGACTAGGTATAACCTATTGCTGGAGAGTGAGTAGGCCGCGGCGGACATGACTTTACTTTGTGCGGCTGCCAAGAGCGAGACTCTGAAAGACATTAGTGACAAGGATTTATCCCGACGAGTAGTCGGTGCAGCTTTGCAGCTATGCTTTGCTTCCCTTTTTTAGTTCATTAAGATGAACCTTGGGCGTGTGCTGACTTGTATTGCATTTTCCTCTTCAGACCATCATTTTAGAAGTGGAGAGGGGTCGACATGCTCAGAGGAAGATTGCCACCCTTAAGAGGGTAATAAAAAAGTATAAAGAGTGCCGAGCTAAGCACCAGACGTTGGCGGACATGTATGCCCAGGACCCGTAGTTTCATGTATTTTGCGAGGGCTTAGAGCAGTCAGAAGCTCAATTGCAGGAGCACATGACTCGGTTAGAGAAATCAGATGCAAACTTAATGACTACCGTGGCTCGAAACACGGAGTTAGAGAACCTCCTTCGGTCGAAGGAGGATGAGCTGGAGATTGCTCGTGGGGCAATGTCGGACGCTGCTGAATTGCGTGCCAAAGTTGATGCCCTAACCGCCAAGCTCAATACCAAGGCAGCTGAGGTTGACGCTCTTAAGAAGGCAGCATCGACCGAATTGGCCGACAATGTGTCTAGAGAGGCACACGACATGTGGGTGTATGGCAAAGCCAGGCTGATAATTTTTGAAGATTTATGTGTCACTGGTCAGACTATCGAGGCGGAGGTTGAGAACTAACGCTGTCTGGTTTGGGTTGCCCGAGAGCTTGCTAGTATAACCCAGGTTCCCCGGGATCGGCGGGATATACCTTTGCAGATGTGAACCAACTTGCTACTGGTTCCTAGATTTCTGCATTATTTCAGGCCGAGGGCGATAGTGATCAAGGTGAAAGACCGGTTGTCGATGATGGGCAGGGTGGCGACGGCTAGGATAAGTGTCTATTTTGTTGTTGTGATTTTATAACTGAATGAATAGGATATTTTTTAAATATATAGTTTTCTTTTTAGGAGGAAATGGAAATTATTCTTTTGGTATCCATATATACTTTCTGGACCTTTTATTTTGTGTGCTTGTTGTAGCAGTATGCGTAGTATTGGTCGTTGTCAATTTGATTTGTCGTAGTCGAGCTGTGTGGACCTCGTATGGTAATGTCTTCAGTCTTTTGGTTATCTTGGAATTATTGTGATTGTTTTGCGATTTTGATCGTGTCGAATCGATTTATCGTAGTCGAGCCGAGTTGATTACTACGATACTAGCCTTAGCCGTTTGTTTATTTTGAGATGGTCGCGGCCATTTTAATGCTCTCGGCCGTGTCGAGTTGATCTATCGTAATCAAACTGAGTCGACCACCTTGACACTGGCCTTAGCCTTTTATTCGTTACAGATGGAATTAGCTTTTTATACATTATGGACAGCCTTAGCCTTTAATATATTATGGACGACCTTAGACCTTTCTACGTTATAGGCGGCCTTAGCCTTTTGTACATTGTAGGCGGCCTTAGCCTTTTATACGTTATGGACGGCCTTAGGCTTTTCAACGTTGTAGGTGGCCTTAGACTTTTGTACATTGTAGGTGGCCTTATCCTTTTATACGTTATGGATGACCTTCGCCTTTTACATATTACAGTTGACCTTAGCCTTTTTTACGTTGTAGGCGGCCTTAGACTTTTGTACATTGTACGCAGCCTTAACCTTTTATACATTATGGACGGCCTTAGCCTTTTATATTTTGTGGACGGCCTTAGCCTTTTCTACATTGTAGGCGGCCTTAGCCTTTTATATATTATAGATGGTCGTAGCCTTTCATACATTAGAGATGGCCGTAGCCTTTCATACATTGGAGACGATCGTAGCCTTTCATACATTGGAGATGGATGTAGCCTTTCATATATTGGAGATGGATGTAGCCTTTCATACATTGGAGATGGAGTTAGTCAAGTCCCTTTGGCATGCCAGTTGTAAGGGCTTGTAGAGTGGCTGGCGTGTCAAACTTGCCTCGTGAGTATCTCCGAGCGTCTCCTTTTTCCCTCCTGTTGTTGTATCTTTCGATTTGCTATTTTTGGGCTGCCATCCTAATGTGGGTCATTTCCATCCTTTCCTCGGCTTAATCAAGGTCTTGAAGTTGGTTCGAATCATTTTCTGCTCTTCTCGTGTGTGAGTACCTCAAACTTGGTTCGCCTACTTCAACCGGTATGTTGATCTGTTCCGTAAACCAGCGAGTATGGCGTTTCTCCCGTGGAAGATTTAGGGGTGGTCCTGTGTGCCTACAACACCTCTGGTAGCAGTTCAGGACATAGCCCTTTGGCATCTTCAAGCTTCTTTTTCAATATATTCAGTATGGTTTTGTTGGATGACTCTGCTTGACCATTGGCGGTAGGATGATACAGTGTGGAAAGTATCCATTTGATGTGCCATTTGTCGAAATTGTCATTTTCTGACCGATGAACTGTCATCCGTTGTCACAGGTGATTTCTTTGGGGATGCCGAAGCGGCAGATGATGTTCTTCCATATGAAGGCGATGACCTCTTCCTCGCGTATCTGGGCATATGCACTTGCTTCCACGCACTTGGAGAAATAATTAGTTAAAACTAATAAAAAAAGTACCTTTCGTCGTCCGGCAGGTAACACGCAGACTATGTCCATTCCTTATTTGATGAAGGGCCAAGGGGAAGTGACTGAATGAAGGGGTTTTCATGGTTGGTGTATGTAACGACCCGGCCTGTTGTTACGGGAATTTACCACCCCGTCATGTTGCAATTACATGTTTTATGCTTTTATATCTGTGTTAGAGCCTATCGGGTGAGTTAGGAGTAAATTGAATTGAAAATGAAGCAAATAGCATGTTTGAAGGAAGTTTGAATATGGAAAGTCAACCTAGAGTTGACTATCGAGTTAAAGTGCTCGGAATCAGATTCTGATGATTCGACTAGTTTCGGGGGATCATTTATGACTTAGGAGAGCAATCGGAATTGAATTTGGAGGCCGGTGTAGAAATAGGCTTGAATTGGCTAAGGTTGAATTTTGGCGAAAATCGAACGGTAGGTGAGATTTTGATCCAGGAGTCGGAATGGAATTCCGACAGTTGCAGTAGCTCCGTTAGGTGATTTTGGATGTGCCTGCAAAATTTCAGGTCATTCGGACGTCCTTTGGTCGGGTTTTTGATGGAATGAGCAATTCGGAAATTTTGAAGAAACTTAGGCTTGAATCCGTGTGTAATTGGTGATTTTGATGTTTAGGATGGTGTTTTTATGATTGGAACAAGTTCGTATCGTGTTTTGGAGTAGGTTGGTGGTTTTCGTTGGGGTCCCGGGGGCCTCGGGGTGAATCCGGACCATCATCCGGGCATTTTGAACTTGGAAAGGTCTGCTGCAAATTGCAGGTTGGTGCAGCAGGCATTAAGCCTTCGCGTTCGCGTGGCCCAGGTCGCGTTTGCGAAGGCAGGGCAGGCTAAGGCATCGCGTTCGCGATCAGGCTGTCGCGTTCGCGTAGGCAAGGTTGGACGAAGCTTCGCGTTCGCGTGAAGGATGGACGCGTTCGCGTAGAAGAAATCCGGCGGCTGGGAGAATTGAACTTCGCGGACGCGTGATAGGGCGTCCCGTTCGCGATGAAGTAATCGTACAAGCCACCGCGTTCGTGTGAGAGACATCGCGAACGCGTAGAGTTAAATTCCCAGGCAGTGAGTTTAATTGCAGAACAGAGGGCTCGCGGGTTTCACACCCCAAAACACCATTTTTGAGCCCTAGAGAGAAGAAATCACGGGAAAACGCTAGGAAATCATTGGGTATTCATCGGAGGTAAGTTTCTTGACTCAAAAACATCATTTTATGGTAGAATTAACATCAATCTTCATGAATTTGGGTAGAAATTGTGAAGGATTGTGGTCTAGATATTGAAAAAAAAAATTTGGGTTTTGAAAGGCCAATCGAACTCCGATTTTAGTAAATTTTATATGTACGAACTCGTGGCGAGACGAGGGTTCTGGAAATATGAGTTTCGAGAGTTTTCGAGATGTGGGCCCGGGGCTCGGGTTTTGCCAATTTCGTGATTTTTGATATTTTTCGAGTTCTTTCGATTGGGTTATGTTCCATTAGCCTATTTTGATATATTTGTGCTGATTTGTGCTAGTTTTGACGTGCGTGGATGCCGGTTCGAGGAGCTAAGGCATCGCGGGCATGAGCTTTCGTCGGTTCGAGGTGGGTAATACTTGTAAATGATGTCCCGAGGGTTAGTAAACCCCGGACTTGCACATCTTAGTGCTTGTGTTGAGGTGACTTGCACGCCGGATAACTGGCGTGGGGTAGATCACTATTGGGGATTGTGACTTGGTCCGTCCCGCGTAATAAATAATAACACCTAATTGTTGAAGTGAATTGGACTAATTATCATGTTTGGGCTTCGTGCCAATTATTTGAGTCCTTCAGGGGATTGGTATCACTGTTTTGATAACATTGTGCATATTTTATTCTAAATTTAAGTTTTAAAATGGTATTTTTGCTATTCAACATTTTTTTTATAAGGTTATGAAAAACTTGAACAAGGTCTTAATAACATTTTTAGCTGTGAGCTAATATGATATTGTTGCCCGTAGGGCTTTCTTAATTATTTGTTAGACTGATTGGGGTCGAGGGCCATATGTTAGGGCATGACATTTTATGTGAGCATATGCATACACATGCATGGATCGGACTGCACGCCGCAGTGGTATACGGATCGGGCTGCGCGCCGCAGCAGGTGTGATATTAATATTGTGCTTGGGCTGTAGGAGCCCCTCCGGAGTCTGAACCCCCACAGTGAGCACGGGTACCCAAATTGGATCGGGCTACACGTCGTAGCGGTCATATGCATTGCATGGCATACATACATTGGTTTACATGTACTACGTGGCATAACATTCAGCACTCATACATTACTGGCACACATGCATTAGTTGCCTTATTGACTAGATCTCCTGGTGTAAATTGATAAGGAGTGCTGAGCCCGAGGGGCTGATTTGAGTGCGGACTTGCACTGCTTGAGATTGCATCCAGGTATTGGTATATTATTATGAAATAAAGTAGCTAAAATTGAGATTTCTAAATAATCTACTCACATATGCTTGAAAGGAATAAAAAGATAGTTCCGTATTGTGTAGCATGAGATAGTGCCTATCGTGGTTTTCTTCCCTTCAGCATTATTTACTTTTATTACTGCTGAGTTGGAAGTACTCACACCCGACTCCCTGCACCTTGTGTGCAGATTCAGGTACATCACAGCACGGCTGATCCTATTGCGGCTAGGGAGTGCTTTTGGACAGTCGAGGGAGCTGCCAGCGTTCGCAAGACCTGATTCTCCAGTTTGTCTGTATTTTGTTCTGATCATCCCACGCTTTTGCACAGTTATATTCACTATTTACACTTTGTATACTCTGTAGAGGCTCAGGACTCTTGACCCTTCGGTCTATGGGAGTTGGTATATTTTGGGACTTGGTTCCCCGTTTTTGATATATGTATCACTGTTGCTTCATGTTCGATCTGCTTAAATGGGATAAAGCGAGCTTCTAGCTCCGTCGTTGTTATTGATTGGTCAGGCTGTCCTAGCAATGTGCTGGGCGCCATCATGACCGGATTTGGGGTCGTGACAAGTTGGTATCGAGCCTAGGTTTACTAGGCCTCATGAGTCTTGAGCCGGTTAGTAGAGTCTTGTGGATCGGTACGGGGACGCCTGTACTTATCCTCGGGAGGCTGCGAACCTTTAGGAAACACTTCACACTTCTTGGAATTCTTATCGTGCGTACTTGATTCAGCTTGAGATATAATTTTTGAAATTCCTTCCACACATCTGTGTACGCATCGAGCGTTCAGTAATATAATTGTCTTATGGCTTGCGATTCACTGGTCGAGGGGCGAGATGTAATCTCTATGAATTCATATTGGGCCAGTCGGGAGGACTTGAGGCCAGATCTTTATCATGGCTTGAGCACCAAGGTAATAATTTCGCGAGTCGGTATTATGAAGTTCGTACGATCGGTATTGATCTTTATTGTGCAAGTGGCAGTTTGATAATGGGAGAGCTGTAAGGTATTCAGTTCTTGTTGTGATTTGATATGTAGCCCTAGTTATGGACGTGAGAAATATGTTCATTGCCTCTTAGCGGAAATGTAAAGTGCACTATGTGTGGTAGTATGAATTTAGACTCAAGAAAAATTGAATTGGTTGTGCTATGAGTATTGCGGTGAAAGGTATTTGACATATGTTATGATTCGAGCAGGTACAACGCATGTTCATATAACAATTATGATAATATAACTTGTATAATGTTGTTGATATACATTGCGATGTATTGTTAGAATGGTTTGGTGATTCTCTGGCAGGTGGATAGGCCAAATTACAAAGGAAACTCTGCCGAAATTTTGGAAAATTTGGGACTTAGAAAGATTTCTGTCACCTAAAGAGAGTGGGCTTATTGGTGGTGTGTGTATAAATGCAAGAATTGCAGAAGAGTTAATATTTCTGATGGTTCGAATCTCCACCGAAGCTTGTAAATGACTTGAGTTTAATCTAACTAGAACTTTGAGGCATCATTTGAATAAGAATTTTATGAGTGGTTAAAAGTACTTGATGTATGGCTCCGAGCTAAGTTGGGGAGGTTGTTATTGATTAACTGATTGCACTGTCGTGTGTTGTGTTGGCTCTGTCTCTAGGTATGTTTGGGAAATTTTGATAAAGGTTATGGTGCTTCGTAGATGTGAAGAAATACTAGGATGTTTTGAACTGATGTTGGTAATGAATGTTCGGTGTATAGAAAGTTAAGATAGCTAATTGTGTTTGTATGTAATCACGATCTGCATTGTCAGAGTTCTAATAAGTCACGGGTGGTCCTACTCAATAGGACAGTTGAATTACAGCTGAATGAGGGTGAATGATGTTCGAGAAAGGTTTTGTAGTGTTCAAGATTTTGCTTGTAACAGTCAGGTGCCTTAAGATTTGTGTATGTGGCTAAAGATGGCGGTTTCGTTAGCGAAAAATTTAAGACTTGTGTTATATTATGTGAATGATGGGATTCTATGTAACCGTATGGGAAGGTAAAGATACTAATTCAAAAATCGCATGAAGTTCTTCAAAACTAGTATTGCAGAATGTGGTACTCCTCGGAAACATTGAGAATGGCCTATGGGTCTTAGACCGTGTGATCTTGTGTACGAGTCTCGTGTGGTAACATGAGTTGAGTTATGGTAGTGCTACATTAAAGGCTAATACTAAGTTAAAGATGGTTCAGAAAAGGAAACTGGGTAAATGGAACAACTGGTTAATAAACCAGAATGGTATAAAAAGGAATGCGATTGATTCCTGGTATGTGGTTGAAGTAATGAGTCTTGCGGACATTGCAGCAAATCTCTTGAGTGCTGGCAGTTGTGTAACTTGATATGGGTATAAGGACTCAGTCCTGGCAGTTAAACTTATGCAACGAATGGGAAGAAATAGTTTGTGATGTGTTTTATCATGGTTTGAAAATGAGTATACTCCTGTCGGTATGCGAAGCGTGGAATGTGTAATGAGTTTTCTTCTATATGGGATCACAAAAGTCCTTGACTAGTGGAGTGCGCCGATGTTGAGGCGGAGGAAAGGGATATGAATTTCCATGTTGTCTTAGTGTGATATGGTATACACGATGTGTTATGGAAAGTTGATAATGGTATATTCTAGGTTTTGAGATCAGTTCATAATATATGGGAAGTCAATAAAATTATTGAGCAACGCGGACAGCTTTCTGATAATTTAAGAAAATGGTACTGCTATTCTATTAACTTGGCAGGGAATATGATCCAAAAAGGACAAGGTAATGTAAACTGATGATATCCAGTGGTATGGTGGTATTCTCTTGTTGGATCGACTGTAATAACTGAGTCGTTGATGGCATAGTGAAATTTATGAATGGCTGTCGTGGTATGAATGGACGCTTGATGTGCGTTATGTATATGTACAGTGGAGTACGAGATCAGGCATTGTGATTCATGTGTTATATATGTGTTGGAGACTTGAAGCTCTCGTTAGTCCGCCTATGCAGTGGTTGTATATCATGTGTATCGACACCGTTTTGTGAAAAAAAAAATCGGAGGCTCTAGTGGCTTTCTCTCTCAACTTGATATGACGAATTCAGATTATGATACTTGATTGCTGACTGGTTGACATAAGCCAGGTCGTCTAGACTAATGTGATATGGGCTATGTCGAAAAATGGCACAAATTGCGTAGCAGAGAGCATCAGGGTATGCTCCAACAGAGTAGTTGTACCCAGGACCAGCGGACGACTGGTAGGCATTGCTTTGTCGGTTGGACCTTAGTGGCGGATGTCAGTGTAGAGGTATCTACCATTGATTCAGTTCCAGTATTGAGAAACGTTGTCAGATGCGTTTCATGTGGCCGAGCTTGAGGCTTTATATGTCTATTGTAATGAGCAATTTGACTCGGTGTGCATTTTCTTTTGCAAGATTCATGTGTGGATCGGGTGGCACACCGCCACATGTATGGTATCTGGATCGGGTGGCACGCCGCCACGGGTATGTCATTGGAGCGGGTTGCACGCCGCAATAGTGTAATGTGAAAATCGAGTTAGTTATAAGCTACATGGTATACAATACTTCCTCGCTTCTGAGGAAAAGACCGTTTTGAGTATCGCTTGGCGAGTGGCACATCGGTTGTGTCCTTTCGGGATTTAATAGCATACGTTAATTGTTTCACCGTGGGTGAGGTTGATTGCTTGGGTTCAAGACCTAGATCCGTGCGTGGCTAACCGTTTTGAGCTTGGTAGCTTGAGGTGCTTCATGAGTAATAGTGTTTGGATAGAATCACGAATCGTGGCAAGGCCACGTGATGTTATGACCTCTCGAGGAGGATTCGGGTACTCTATGATGTGAGACGGGATCTCAGTTCTATGTTATGATGGCACAAAGGAATTGAATTACAGCTCTCTTGCTGGAGACATTTGTCATGAATTGAGCTGTCATGATTCGAGTGTGTGCATACGTTTCTATTGGATCCTATGTTGTGCTCGTCGTGGCTTAGGCCGGTGTTGAGGTGTTTATCACCAGTGCGGTGTGTTATAACCGAAATGACCGTTGGAGTCATTAACGAATACGAGCATATTGGATCTTGGCTTGTTAGAAAGGTAATAATCGAGGTTTGGCTCCGAAACCTATCGTGGTATGAGTTTTAAAAAGGGAAATAGATTCACGAATGGTTAACCTGAGAGATGGGTTCGGTATATCGCGTGCTTCAGCTGCCGTGGGCAGGATATGGAGGTGTTGGAATAAGACTCTATCTAATGAAAGATGTTTTCAGCTAGTATTTGGTTATTGTGGCCTGTTGTTGTGCTTAGATACTATCGTCTCGAGTGATGGGGTTGTCGATACATCATATGATCTCACCCGGAGTAGTGAATGTGGGTTATTGCAGTGGATTCGAGTGTATCCTGAGTATAGGCATGGGATTTGCATTTGGCATATGATTTCGGAAAGTGCAATGTGATTTATGGTTCAGATGGTCTGTGAAATTTTGACTATATGGTGTTTTCGAACTTATGTGAGATAGGGTGACGTATGATCGCCCGAATATATGCTTGGTAAGGTCATTCAGCTATTGGGTTGCTTCTAGTACAACTCTGAGTCCGCTCGAGGACGAGCGTTTGTTTAAGTTGGGGAGAATGTAACGACCCGGCCCGTCGTTACGGGAATTTACCACCCCGTCATGTTGCAATTACATGTTTTATGCTTTTATATCGGTGTTAGAGCCTATCGGGTGAGTTAGGAGTGAATTGAATTGAAAATGAAGCAAATAGCATGTTTGAAGGAAGTTTGAATATGAAAAGTCAACCAGGAGTTGACTATAGAGTTAGAGTGCTCGGAATCAGATTCGATGATTCGACTAGTTTCGGGGGATCATTTATGACTTAGGAGAGCAATCGGAATTGAATTTGGAGGCCCGGTGTAGAAATAGGCTTGAATTGGCTACGGTTGAATTTTGGCGAAAACCGAACGGTAGGTGAGATTTTGATCCGGGAGTCGGAATGGAATTCCGACAGTTGCAGTAGCTCCGTTAGGTGATTTTGGATGTGCCTGCAATATTTCAGGTCATTCGGACGCCGTTTGGTCGGGTTTTTGATGGAATGAGCAATTCAGAAATTTTGAAGAAACTTAGGCTTGAATCCGTGTGTAATTGGTGATTTTGATGTTTAGGATGGTGTTTTTATGATTGGAACAAGTTCGTATCGTGTTTTGGAGTAGGTTGGTGGTTTTCGTTGGGGTCCCGGGGGCCTCGGGGTGAATCCGGACCATCATCCGGGCATTTTGAACTTGGAAAGGTCTGCTGTAAATTGCAGGTTGGTGCAGCAGGCATTAAGCCTTCGCATTCGCGTGGCACAGGTCGCGTTCGCGAAGGTAGGGCAGGCTAAGGCATCGCGTTCGCGATCAGGCTGTCGCGTTCGCGTAGGCAAGGTTGGACGAAGCTTCGCATTCGCGTGAAGGATGGACGCGTTCGCGTAGAAGAAATCTGGCGGCTGGGAGAATTGAACTTCGCGGACGCGTGATAGGGCGTCGCGTTTGCGATGAAGTAATCGTACAAGCCATCGTGTTCGCGTGAGAGACATCGCGAACGCGTAGAGTTAAATTCCCAGGCAGTGAGTTTAATTGCAGAACAGAGGGCTCGCGGTTTTCACACCCCAAAACACCATTTTTGAGCCCTAGAGAGAAGAAATCACGGGAAAACGGCTGGGAAATCATCGGGTATTCATCGGAGGTAAGTTTCTTGACTCAAAAACATCATTTTATGGTAGAATTAACATCAATCTTCATGAATTTGGGTAGAAATTGTGAAGGATTGTGGTCTAGATATTGAAAACGAAAATTTGGGTTTTGAAAGGCCAATCGAACTCCGATTTTAGTAAATTTTATATGTACGGACTCGTGGCGAGACGAGGGTTCTGGAAATATGAGTTTCGAGATTTTTCGAGATGTGGGCCCGGGGCTCGGTTTTTGCCAATTTCGTGATTTTTGATATTTTTCGAGTTCTTTCGATTGGGTTATGTTCCATTAGCCTATTTTGATATATTTGTGCTGATTTGTGCTAGTTTTGACGTGCGTGGATGCCGGTTCGAGGAGCTAAGGCGTCGCGGGCATGAGCTTTCGTCGGTTCGAGGTGGGTAATACTTGTAAATGATGTCCCGAGGGTTAGTAAACCCCGGACTTGCACATCTTAGTGTTGTGTTGAGGTGACTTGCACGCCGGATAACGGGCGTGGGGTAGAGCACCATTGGGGATTGTGACTTGTTCCGTCCCGCGTAATAAATAATAACACCTAATTGTTGAAGTGAATTGGACTAATTATCATGTTTGGGCTTCGTGCCAATTATTTGAGTCCTTCAAGGATTGGTATCACTGTTTTGATAACACTGTGCATATTTTATTCTAAATTTAAGTTTAAAATGGTATTTTTGCTATTCAACATTTTTATAAGGTTATGAAAAACTTGAACAAGGTCTTAATAACATTTTTAGTTGTGAGCTAATATGATATTGTTGCCGTAGGGCTTTCTTGATTATTTGTTAGACTGATTGGGGCCGAGGGCCATATGTTAGGGCATGACATTTTATGTGAGCATATGCATACACATGCATGGATCGGACTGCACGCCGCAGTAGTATACGGATCGGGCTGCGCGCTGCAGCAGGTGTGATATTAATATTGTGCTTGGGCTGTAGGAGCCCCTCCGGAGTCTGAAACCCCCACAGTGAGCACGGGTACCCAAATTGGATCGGGCTACACGCCGTAGCGGTCATATGCATTGCATGGCATACATACATTGGTTTACATGTACTACGTGGCATAACATTCAACACTCATACATTACTGGCACACATGCATTAGTTGCCTTATTGACCAGATCTCCTGGTGTAAATTGATAAGGAATGCTGAGCCCGAGGGGCTGATTTGAGTGCGGACTTGCACTGCTTGAGATTGTATCCAGGTATTGGTATATTATTATTAAATAAAGTAGCTAAAATTGAGATTTCTAAATAATCTACTCACATATGCTTGAAAGGAATAAAAAGATAGTTCTGTATTGTGTAGCATGAGATAGTGCCTATCGTGGTTTTCTTCCCTTCGGCATTATTTACTTTTATTACTGCTGAGTTGGAAGTACTCACACCCGACTCCCTGCACCTTGTGTGCAGATTCAGGTACATCACAGCAGGGCTGATCCTATTGCGGCTAGGGAGTGCTTTTGGACGGTCGAGGTAGCTGCCAGCGTTCGCAGGACCTGATTCTCCAGTTTGTCTGTATTTTTGTTCTGATCATCCCACACTTGTGCACAATTATATTCACTATTTACACTTTGTATACTCTGTAGAGGCTCATGACTCTTGACCCTTCGGTCTATGGGAGTTGGTATATTTTGGGACTTGGTTCCCCGTTTTCGATATATGTATCACTGTTGCTTCATGTTCGATCTGCTTAAATGGGATAAAGCGAGCTTCTAGCTCCGTCGTTGTTATTGATTGGTCAGGCTAGCCTAGCAATGTGCTGGGCGCCATCATGACCGGATTTGGGGTCGTGACAGTGTATCATGGGGGCGAACTTTTGGCATCTTTCGCATCGGTGGACATATTCTGTGGCATCTTTTTTCATTATAGGCCAGTAATATCCGGCTCGTATTAGGCAGCACACGAGTGCTTGGTTGCCCGTATGGGCGCTGCAATGGCCTTCGTGTACCTCTACCAGTACCGACATCGTTTGATTGGGGCCTACGCACTTGGAGAGGAGTCCTCCAAAGGTCCTTTTGTAGAGCTTGTTATTTAACAGGCAATATCTGGCGGCCTGCACACGAAGATTCTTTGCCTCTTTTTTATCGGGCGGGAGAGTTCCTTCCTCCAAGTGTGCTAAAAACTAGTTGTGCCAATCCCATGTTAAGTTTAAGGAGATTACCTCGATATGATCGATTTCCGAGTGGAGGAGAGTGACGACGCTTTCTTTGTCGATGCTTGTGATGGCTACGGCTTGTTTTTCTAGACCATCCACTTCGACGTTTTGTGCTCTGGGAACTTGCTCGAAGTGGCACTCATCGAGTTGTATCATCAACCTGTGGATTTTTGCCTGATACTTCTGCAATCTTTGTTCCTTAATTTGGTAAGTCCAAGTGAATTGATTTACCACGAGCTGAGAGTCGCAATATAGGATGAGTCGGCGGGCCCGTATTTGATGGCTAGCTTTATACCTGCAATAACAGCTTTGTACTCTACCTCGTTGTTAGTCATCTCGTGGCATCGTATGGACTGGAGAATCATTATGTCCGTGGGGATGTCAAGGACAAGTCCCAGTCCCGATCGTGAAGCATTGGCGGCTCTATCCTTGTAGAGAGCCCAGAGGTTGGTATTTGTGGTGGAGTGTTGGGCTTCCTTTTATGCCTCTGGTAGTATTTTTGCGCTAAAGTCCGCCCCGAAGTCGGTGAGGACTTGTGACTTGATGGCGGTCCTTGGGATATACGAGCTATCATGCTCGCTGAACTCTATGGCCCATCTAGCGAGTCGGCCCGATAACTCGAGCTTATGTATAATGCTTCTTAAGGGGAATGTGGTCACCAGTTTAATGGGGTAGCATTGGAAATAGGGTTCTGAGCTTTCATGAAGCGGTGACCAGTTGCAGGGCTAATTTTTTTGAGGTGTGGATACCGTGCTTTGGCGTCCACCAGGGTTCTGCTAATGTAATAGATAGGGGATTGCGTACCTTTCATTTCACGAACCAACACTGCGCTGACGACGACTTCCGATACGGCAAGATATATCAGTAGGGGCTCCCCCGGATCCGTTTTAGCCAGCACTGGCGGTGACGATACATACGTTTTCAGTTCTCGCAAGGCTTTGACGCATTCCTCATTCCACTAGAATCTGTTGTCCTTTCTTAGGACGTTGAAAAATTGTGGCATCTGTCGGAGGATCGCGAGATGAATTTGGAGAGGGCATCTATTTGGCCTATTAATTTTTGAACCTGCTATTTGTTGTTTAGCACCTCGGGAATTGAGGCGATTACCTTAATTTGTTCGGGGTTGACTTTGATACCTCTTTGGGATACGACAAACACTAGAAACTTTCTTGACGCCACGTAGAAATCACATTTCTCGGGATTCAGCTTCATCCCATACTTTTTTAGTATTTCGAAGGCCTCTTGTAAGTTGTTGATGTGATCCTCCCTTTTTTCGGATTTCACTAGCATGTCATCGATATAAACTTCCATTACCGAGTTGTCCTTTGAACCTCTTGGTGACAAGTCTTTGATACGTGGCACCTGCGTTTTTAGCCCAAGGGGCATTACTTTGTAGCAGTAGGTTCTTTGGTGCGTGATGAAGGTTTTTTTCTCCTGGTCTTCCTCGGCCATCCGAATCTGATTATAACCGGAATATACCTCTAAAAAACTTTGCAGTTCGTGTCCGGCGATAGCGTCGATCAACTGGTCGATATGTGGGGGAGGAAGTAGTCCTTAGGGCATGCTTTATTCAGGTCAGTGAAGTCCATGCACATTCTCCACTTCCTATTTTTCTCTTTGACCATTACAACGTTGGCGACCCATAGAGGGTATTTTGACTCCCTAATAGAGCCATTGGGGAGTAACTTATCTACTTCCTCGCGGACTGCTTTATTAATTCCAGTGTTGAAATTTCTTCTGATTTGCTGTACCGGCGGGTGCAGTGGGTAGACGTTTAGCTAATGGGTAGCGATATCTGGCGAAATCCCTGACATATCTGCATGCGAAAAAGCAAAAAGGTCTGCATGGTTAGTTAAGAATTCATGGTACTTACTTGGGTTGGTGAGTCCGTGTCCGATGTAGTCTTTCTTTGCGGGGTTTTTGGTATCCAGTAGGATCGTATCGAGATCTTCGATCGTCGCTTTATAGGTTTCCACAATGTATGGATCTCTGATCGTGTCTACCGTCGGGTAAGTTTTATTCCCCAACACGGCTAATTGCTATGCTTTCGCGCTCGCTCCCCTCAGTTGTCGGGTGTGGGCGCAATCTTGTGTTATCTTGTAGCATTCTTGCGTAGTACGTGGTTCCCCTTTGATGCTCAATATTCCCCATGGGGTAGGGAACTTGACCACTTGGTTCAAGCTCTAGGGGACTGCTCGCACGACATGTATCCATGGGTGCCCTATGATGACATTGTATGTCGTCTCCTGATCCATCACGTGAAAAGTTGTTTCCAATGTGACTCCTCCAGCGAGGACGGGAAAGGTCACTTCTCCTGACGTACGTTCCACTACATTGTTAAAACCGGTTAGTGTTATGCAGCTGGGTACTATCCTATCCTCGAGTCCCATTTGTGAATGGACTCTCGGGTGGATGATACAGGCACCACTTCCATCATCGATCATGACTCTCTTAACGTCCGTATCAATAATACGTAAAGTAGTAACTAAAGCATCGTAACGGGGAAAACACAAACCGTCGACATTAGACTTATCGAAGGTGATACTTCCTTCGAAGTCATCATATCGTTCGTGGGAGATAGTCCATTTTAGCCTCTGCGTGTTGGCGAATTTGACGTGGTTGATTGTAGATTCGTTGCCGACACCGACAATCATATTTATCGTCGCGTTAGGGAAGGCGGCTTTGGTGGTCCGCGGGGTTGTTCTCGCCCGCGTGAGAAGTTGGCCTTTCCTTTGTCGCTGAACATCTCTTTCATGTACCCTTGGTGTAACATTCTGACGACCTCCTGTCACAGGCCAATGCAATCTTCGGTCCTGTGTCCCCGCCCTAAATGGAATTCGCACAGGACATTTGACTTCCTTGTGGCGGGATCTGGCTTCATCTTCTGAGGCCATTACACCTTGGTGCCAAGCTTCTCTAGTGCATACACTATTTCTGAAGGAGAGACACAAAAACTATGTGATAATAATAAAAAAGGGCGTACCCTTTCATTTCGGAGTGGGGCGATGTGTCGCTGTAGTGCGTCCGCGTGTCGAGGAGGTGGATGGGAAGATCTTGTATATGGCTGACGTCGTTCCCTGTTGGTACAAAGGGAGTGCTCCCGACACCCCTCATGGCGTCGATCTTTCCTTGTTTCCGATTGTATGGCTGTTAACCGTTGGGCTAGCCCGTTGAGATCATCTTCGTTCGCTCGTACTTCGGCGCAGTAAGCGTTGTGGATTTCTTCCCATGTCGTAGGGGGATACTTCATGAGGCATTTCAGCAGCTTCTTAGTCGCTCTGGAATCATCCCTGCTTAGTCCGTTCTGGAAGGCACCGACCGCCATCCCTTCCGACGCGTTTGGCAGGCTCATTCTTACCCTGTTAAAATTGGCAAGGAAGTCCATGAGCCCTTCGCCTGTGGCTTGCCTGATGGTGAAGATGTCATTCACCCTTGCCTCTTCCTTCTTCACACCCGCATGAGCAGTGACGAACTTATCTACCATTTCTTCGAAGGTTGATATTGCCTTGGCAGGTAGTTGGGAGTACCATGTCTGGGGGCATCTTCTTCGGATTGGGATGGTGTAGGGGCGTCTTCTTCGGAGTATGGTTTCTCCATAAACCTCCCCACGTTGCGTTTTGGTAGAAACTTAGGGGCTTCGGGAATTTTGTCGACCCTTTCCTGGTGTTCTTTCATCTGGTCATGGAAAGCCTTGTTTTCGCTCTCCATTTCTTTAGGATGGCGGTCAACGTGTCGTCGTGGGTCTGTATTTCGACGGGCTGGTTGTTTGCTCTCATTTCTTCTTGCTCCTCTGTAGTAGTGGCGATACTCATAGTTGGTATTGTTTTGACGTTGCATTGTGGTGATTTTTCGACTAAGCCACTCAGGGTGCTTGTCAGCCATTGTTCTAGCAATTTTCGGACCATCAAGGTTGCCTCTTTTGCAGCGGATGTGGAAGCTCCTTTGTCATGCAAGGTTGCTAGATCTTCGGAAGGGGATGGTAAGGTTTCTGCTTTTGGTACGGTGCCGGGGGTTGTGTTGGTGACAGCGTCGTCACCGACCTCATTGAGAGAGCTAAGGAGATCGGTTGTGACCCCCATTATGGTTTTGGATCTGGCATTATTTTCAGCCATTTCTGGGTTTTCGTGTAATATAGATGAGATGATTGGTTGATTTTTAGGTGGATACTACAATTTTGATTCTCGAAATCCCCACAGACGGCGCCAAATTATTTGACTCAAAAGTTATCGTCTACTTTATGAGCTATTAACAATCGAAAATATAAGAGGGGTAAATCGTAATAAAATATAATGAACCCAAAAACGGAGTCAGTGTGATTATAATATAGAAATGTTTGCAAGGATGAAGTACTTGTAAAGATAATTGATGATCACAGTTGAGAGATTAATAGAGAGAGAATAATAGAGAGAGAATGATAGAAGTTGTATTATTAGATAATAACACATGGTCCTTTACAACAGGGAAGCCCCCTCCCCTCCCCTCCTCCCTACTTTATATAGAGGTGGGGCTTACTTACTAAAATTATAATCAGTCGATGAACGTTGGCGTCCTTAAAGAGGGGACATCTAAATACATACGTCATTGTTTGTACCCTTATGTCTATATTGTGCCCTCGCTGTAAGAAACGTAAGGGAGGGTCGTAATTGTTAAAATTGTTAAAAATATTGAGCTATGAACTCATAACTCACACAAGGTGATGGGTTGAGTGGTTGAAGTCGAAATCTTGAAATCATAGAATTTAAATCCTGATTTCTTCTCTTGTTACGTTAGATGCCTCTCCAGTAGTATAAGTAGTATTGTATGCGGAAGTAGAGACGGACGTAGTGCATGAATTATGAGTCAATTCCGATTCAATAATTTTGACCCTATATGATTTAAAAATAATTAAAGTACTAAATAAGTACAAATATATACTCATAAATTTCGAACGGCCCTGGACAAAACAAAGCAAATATAAAATTATTTAAAACAAGGTGGACTGATAATATTGTTAAATTTTTTATAGATGGACAAAGCGTCAATCCTTGAAGGAGCAACCAGTTTCATTAGACAAATTCGTGAAAAAACAGAAACAAAGAAAGATCATTTACAGACTAAAACAAACAGTGAAAAAGGTGCAGTTCCTGCAGTGAAGAAGGCAAGAAATTATGAACACATTGACAAGAGTATTTTACCAGAAATAGCAGTAAGAAGTTTAGAACGGGAGCTGCTAATTACAGTCTACTGCAAAAAGAAATATACAGGAATTATAGATGAAATATTAAGTGTGATTGAGAAGCTTCATCTAACTATCAAAAGCAGCAATTGCATGCCATTTGGCTCATATCACAATCATTGCTCAGGTCTGATTATTAATATTTCCAAAAATCCTCTTGTATTTCAATTTGTTACATTCCCATTTTTGTTTTTTACTTATATTTTTTTACAGATCAATGACGAGCTGTGTGAGAAACAGATTGTCTTGCTGAGAAATTACGATAGTCAATACTCAAAATGTTGAGATAATTTGATTTACAAACAAGCTAGCCATTCATCGTAATTTAGAGATGGAAGACGGGAGTCATGTGAATAGTAATAATTGAATTGTTTGCATTTTTTATTAAATGTTGTTGATCGCAATTAAAATAATAAATCATGTGTTTATAAATTGGATGAAGTTTTATTTTTCAAAAGTACCCTTGGCATATTTATATTGCTTTATCAATATTAATACTGAGTGTTATAAAATAATCGAAAAATCGCGATTAAAATAAAGAACAATTTCAAGAGAAATTTAAATTGAGATATACGAGATAATTGAGTAAGTAAATATTACATTCCTTTTTTAAACATGAAAATCATGTTTGTTTGGCAGAAAAGTTATCAAATACTTTCCGAGCAAATCAATCGAAATATATCAAGGGTAAATCATAGTCAATCATAATTAATCACTGAATCAGAAGACAAATATGAGATACATGAATAATCAATTGGAGAATGATACAAATAGGATTTTATTCTTCATAATAGCTTGATTTGCTCTCCTTAAAGAGGTTCAGGATCTTACAGTTCTCTTGTTCATCGCCCAATTCATGGAGCGTATTCCTCCATTTTTACGTATTCACAGTCGTGTAGAAGAAGAAGCCCCCCTTGAGGGTTCTCTTTCTTGGTATTTATAGCTTCAAGCTCTGTGAGCTGGTTACGAGTTGTCGTAGTTTCGTCGAGGAGAGGTCCTCTTGTCGCAAATAGGGACGTGACCCCCTTGTTTGCCTTAAGAACAATTGTCATGAGTTAAAAGTCAATTGCATTGACCATTCTATATAAGTTGGATAGGACGGGGCTGGCCCCGTGGCTGTCGTATGATCAAATTTCTACCAATACAGTTACTCCCTGCGTTCATTGGGGTCATGCCTGTGCCGACCTCAGCGGATGGATATTGTGGCATAATTAGGATGAGCAGGACTCGCCTTTCGTTTATTAATAGAGTTAAGAATTCCAAGATGACCCGGGGGCACGTTATCGGTGTTTACGTACCGTTATGATGCTTTCAGAACTGAAACATCGGTTGGTAAATGAAGTGCGATATCACAGAGTTGATCATAATGGCGCACGTTTCCATGAAACCGGATGGTTGTGTGCCAAGTCAGGTAATTATGATGGCTATTGTGTTTCATGAAGGCAGAGTCTACTTCTAACAAATAGAAAGGATTTGTCATTTGCCTTTTGCTCATTCATCGTTGTTTCAAAAGAAATCCTGAGAAACCTTTCCTTCTGCTACATTGAATTTTGCTCTCCTCTTTTGATCGTTATCATCATTGGTCTCCTCGTTTCTCTCGTAAAAGCTCTTGTTTATCTCGCTCGTGAGTCAATTATGACCGGAACTTCTTCTCGCGGTAATCTTCCAGTTAATTCTCCGGTGGTTGAAAATCCCACTCAGTCAACTGAAGACTTAGAGCTGATGGAATGTGAAGAAGTTCCTTCAGTCGATGAAGTTCTGCTTCATCTGGGAAATCCGGTGGTGGATTTTGGCATACCGGCTTGCGTGAAGCAGGTAGAAATTGCTTCTCTAATAAGGAAAGTGGGGATAGCACAAATGTAGGAGCATTGGGGTATTATGCGCTACGTCGAGATGGTGCTTGCGAAGACTAAGGATAGGGTTCAGATCGAACGTTGAGGGTATTGCTCGTTCTATGCTTACTCTTCCTAGTGGGGTACACACTCCCGCTCCCGATGATGGTGGTTGACTTCGGCCATTACTATGAGGTGTGTCCGGCCTAATATTCTCCTTACCTCTATAAATTGTTTCTCATGTTTATCAAGTACATGGAGCTAGTTGGAAAGGAGGTCACTCTGAGGCATATGCTTAGCCTCTTTGCTCCTCAAAAGATCCACGACACCATGATCCATGCACGCCACCGAGGGTCGAGGGGCTTGGTTGTTTGGATCGATGAGTGATAACTGTGAATTGTGCATGTTTTATACCCATTCTTACCTAAGCTTTGTGCATAAATTGCTCTTGATTATTCCTAAATAGCTTACAAGTTGCGCTTGATTGCACGGTTGAGAGACCAGATGATGAATATCACAAATCGGCTCAAAGAAGGAGTGAAACCTGCCAAGCGCCAAAAGATGACTAAAAGTTGGGAAGTAGATGACCGTGTAGACCGCACTATTTTGATGTGCGGCCGCACAGGAAGGTTCCGACAGCTACAAGTTAAAGCCCAAGATGCAGGGTCCGCACTGATTTGTCATGCGGCCGCGCAGAAACGTTCTGAGAGGAAACAATTTTGAAAAAGTTCCACGCGGACCGCATTCATTTTCATGCGGTCCGCAATGATAGTTGATCAGAGGCCCAAAAATACAAGGAAAAGTCCCACGCGGCCGCACACCAAATCAATGCGGTCTGCGTGGGTAAAAGATCATAGTGCTGTAAATGGGATGATTTTTACAATGCGACCGCGCACCATTTCCATGTGGCCCGCATCACTTCCCTTGTGCGGCCGCGCACAACTTCTACGCGGTCCGTATGACCCTACCTATGCGGCCGCATGATATTTTTACGCGGTCTGCATCCTCAAGTCCAGAAGCGCAGATATGAAGACCAGTTGCCCTACGCAGCGGTATGACATTTCTATGCCATTCGCAACAGACCCTCAGGGGTATTTTTGTTAGGTGTTTCCTGTGTAGAACAAATAGAACATTTTACTTTTTTGGGTCAAGTTTTATAATCTATCTAAGCAGCTGAGCACGAGACGACTTTTATTAGCCTACTTTAGGAAATTTTCTTTTACAATTAGCGTGGATTCAACTAGATTAATCTTGTAGTTAATGATTATATCAATTTCTTCTAGTATTTCTTCTATTTCTATTGCTTCCATGTCTAGCTAAACCCATTAGCTAGGGTTGTGGCTCAACCTTAGTATGGGTAATTAATGAGTGTTTTTGCTTAGTGTTTGGATGATTTTGAGTGTTTTGTATTTGAGTTAATTGTATGTTTTCAATTGGATTTGGTGGTTGCAAACACTAAGTTTAGCTTAGTGGGTCTTGACTCTTCTAGAGAAATAGAGTCTAGGACCTCATAATTAACCCAACAAGGATTAGGGATGGACCCATAAGAATGGTAGTCCCAAGTAACGAGTTAAACCTCAAGAGAGTAATTACCCTACTTAAACCATTAGTTGCTTGGGCAAATTATCCTACCCAATTGGTCTCGAGAGAGTCAATTGGGCAAAATCACTCTTTCTACCGAAAGGTGTGAGAGTGAGTGCTAAGTGCAACAGTTATCCATATTTCCCTTAATTATCATCCTTGTATTAAAATTCTATACCCGTTAATTAGTCACCTAGGTGAGTGATACGACCCTAGTGCTTCTTTCTTGTTGCATACAACTAGCATCATTACCTAGCATACTTTAGCTTATCAATTGTAGTTGATAATTTTAGTCGATAAACAAAAGAAAAAACCAAAAATGATTGAAGCAAAATTAGGAGCCAAAACACTTTCCTAGACTTCACAAATACTTGACTCCCATAACTAGCTCCCTAAGGAAATTGACCCCCAAACCGCTATCGGGTAAAAGTTGTTAGCGCCCACTCTTTCCAAGGGTTGAGTCCGCATCGATCACTTTTTGGCGTCGTTGCCGGGGAGCTTAGGGTGTTGACTATTTGTGTAGCAAGTTTTTTATTTTGCTCCTCTTTCCTTCTTTTTACTAAAATTATTAGTGTCAAACCAACAAGTACAAATGGATTTAAACGAGAATGTCCCTCTTGAGAACGTTGTCACGGGGGAGAAGGTTGATGATATTGAACAAGAGGAACTCCAGGTACCACAAATACCACGGAGAGGTAGAAATGCTAATATAAATCCTAATGATGCAATTCCAGACCCTCCTCCGCCTCCACCAAGAGTTGCTCCAAGGGTCCTCCATAACCAAGGTTATGCAAGTGCAATAGTTCCTCCCCGAATCCGGGGAGGGAATTTTCAAATCACAAATGTTATGTTGATACTTCTTGAACAACGAGGGTACTTTATTTGTGCCTACGATCAAAATGCGTACAAGCACTTGAAGGGTTCGTAGATACTTGTTGGGGAAGTGAACAAACCAATGTGTTTGAAGATTCTTTAAGATTGAGGCTTTTCCTGTTCTCTCTTCGGGGTAAAGAGCTCGATTGGTTGGAGAGGTTACCGAATCACTCAATCACTACATGGGATGAATTGGCGGACAAGTTCATTTCCAAGTTCTTTTCTCCAAGTCTTATGGCGGCGCTCCTTGATGAGATTTTGGCCTTCAAACAATAACTAACAGAGTCTTTCCATGAAATATGGGAGAGGTTTAGAACCATGGTAAAAGAGTGTACGAATAATGACATGAATGATGTGATGATTCAACAAATGTTCTATGGAGGCATCAACACAACAAACCAATGCATTGTGAACCAATTGGCGGGTGGAAACCTTATGAAGCTCCTGTACAATGAAGCATGTGAAGTTCTAGATGAAATGGCTGATACTTCTTCGACATGGAAAAGTCAGGAAAATGTTCCTCAAGGTGATCCCAATGTTATACACTTCCATAAAGAGTTGCATGAACACGGCCAAGCCATTGCCGAACTTGCAACTACTATGAATCAATTAGCAAAGGTGCAATTGCAACAAGTGCAAAACCCGCATCAAGTCGATGCTACGGAAGGAATAAACATGATGAAGAGGAGGCAAAGAGGGCCACAACAACAAGGGAATTATGAAAATTATGATGATGGTAGTGGGTATTCAAATGAATGTTATGATGAGCAAAGTCAAGATTGTCAATATATTAACAACTCCCAAGGTAATAGAGGAAACCAAGGACACCAACAATGGCGATCTCAAGGGAATTGGAATAATCAACAAGGAGGTGGCAATTGGAATAACAATAATAAACCCCAAGGCAGCGGAAATTGGAATGGGAGTAATTAAAGAAACAATTGGGGGAATCAAAGCAACAATATTGGCAATTGGAGTGGAAACAACAACAATTGGAACAATAACAATGGTGGCCAAGGTAATTGGGGGCAAGGCTTTCAAAGGCCCCCAATGTTTCAACAACCAAACAACCCACCACCATATCATTCGCAAGGGTCGAGTTCTTCGAGCAATAAATTCGGGAGAATCTAAGTAATGTTTGAACAAATGATGAAGAAGACTCAAGACTCAGATGTGCAATTAGCTTCACATAATACTTCCATCCGCAACTTGGAAGTACCACTTGGACAAATTTTACAATCTCTAAATACTCGCCCAAAGGGTGCGCTACCTAGTGAAATGATAGTAAATCCTATGGGTGGGCACAACAACCATGTAATGGCGGTGACCATACGGAGTGGACGAGGTGGTGATATGTATGCCTCAAGAGAAAATCAAACCATGGTGGAAGAAGATGAGTTGCCTAATGTTTATATGCCTACGGGGGTTGCTGATGTTTCAGAGCCAAGTCCACGAGATGAGGTGGGAATTGACATTCAAGAAATTGAGGAGAAGACTCAAGAGAACGTGAATCCGTCTAGGGAACATGTTATAGATATGCCCGAGCCGGAAGTGCCAAAATCCAAGGCACCCTTGCCTAGGCCTCCTCCGCCTTACCCTTAACGCTTGTCAAAACAAAAGAGTGATAACCAGTTTAAAAAATTCATTAAGATGATGAAGAGTTTGACCATCAATGTGCCCTTGGTGGAGGCACTAGAGAAAATACCCGGGTGTGCAAAATTCATGAAAGATTTGGTCACAAAGAAGAGATTAATGGAGTGTGAAACGATCAAAATGACCCATCAACTGAGCACAATAGTACACTCCATGGCTCCCCGGAGCATTCACCATCCCATGCACTATTGGAAGCGCCGACTTTGCAAAAGCCCTTTGTGACTTGGGGGCAAGCATTAATTTAATGCCATATTCAGTGTTCAAAACCTTGGAGATTGGGCAACCTCGCTCGACTTCAATGCAGCTCAAAATAGCGGATAGGTCTATGAAGCGGCCTTTGGGTATCATTGATGACGTCCTTGTTCGAGTTGATAAGTTCATCTTGGCGGTCGACTTCGTGATTCTTGATTGTGAGGTGGACTTTGAAGTCCCAATTATTCTTGGAAGACCTTTCTTAGCAACTGGAAAAGCTTTAGTTGATGTCGAGGCGAGAGAGTTGACCGTCCGTGTTGGTGATGAAAAGGTAGTGTTCCATGTGTGCAAATATATGAGACAACGAAATAGTACCGAAGTTTGCTCATTTGTCGACATTGTCACGACGGTGATAATGGATGACACAAGAGCAATGATCAATGTTGAAGATCCACTTAAAGCGGTGCTTTTGAACATGGAAGCTAATTATGATGTCAGGAGAATTAAATGTATAAATGCTTTGCATGGTATGGGCTCGTACTCTTATGAGCCTAGGAAGTTATCAATGGACCTTGACAATCGCAAGACCCCTCCAACAAAGCCATCTATTGAGGAGCCACCGGTGTTGGAGTTGAAACCTCTCCCTCCTCACCTCAGGTATGAATACTTGGGTCCCAATTTCACTTTGCTTGTTATTCTTTCATCTTGCTTAACTAACTTGCAGGTGGACGCCATTTTGGTGGTTTTACAAAAGAGCATGCGGGTGATTGGATGGACTTTGGCAGATATTCAGGGCATAAGCCCCGCCTTTTGCATGTATAAGATCATATTGGAGGAAGATGCAAGGCCGTCACTTAAACACTAAAGAAGATTAAATGAAGCTATACAAGAGGTGGCCAAGAAGGAAGTTATCATATGGTTGGATGCTGGTGTAGTCTACCCAATATCGGATAGTTCATGGACATCCCCAGTCCAATGTATTCCAAAAAAAGGTGGTATCACGGTTGTCACTAATGCAAGCAATGAATTGATTCTTACCCGCACGGTCATGGGTTGGAGGGTGTGCATGGATTATAGAAAGCTCAATAAGGTCACTAGGAAGGATCATTTCCCTCTACCATTTTTGGACCAAATGCTTGATCGTTTAGCGGGCCGGGCTTATTATTACTTCCTTGATGGTTATTCAGGGTATAACCAAATTCTCATTCCCCGAAGGATCAGGAAAATACAACATTTACTTGTCCATATGGCACATTCGCTTTCTCAAGGATGCCATTTGGACTTTGTAATGCTCTGCGGACCTTCCAAAGATGCATGATGGAAATCTTCACTGACATGGTGGAGGGCATTCTGGAGCTGTTCAAGGACGATTTTAGTGTGGTGGGTGACTCATTTGAAGGATGCCTAGAGAACTTTGATAGACTGTTGACAAGATGTGATGAGACCAATATTGTACTAAACAAGGAGAAATGTCACTTCATGGTGCAAGAGGGAATTGTTTTGGGGCACAAAATTTCAAAGAATGGCATTGAAGTTGACAAAGCAAAGATAGAGGTTATCTCAAGGCTTCCTCCCCCTACTTCTGTCAAGGGGGTGAGAAGGTTCTTAGGCCACGCTGGGTTTTACCGGCGCTTTATCAAGGATTTCTTGAAAGTTGTGAACCCGTTGTGAAAGATATTGGAGAGGGATGTGAAGTTTGTGTTTGATGAGAGGTGTATGGAGTCCTTTGAATTGTTGAAACATAAGTTGACTACCATTCCCATTATAACCGCACCAAATTGGGATTTGCCTTTTGATTTAATGTGTGATGATAGTGATGTTGCGGTTGGTGCAGTGCTTGGCCAAAGAACTAACAAAATGTTCCAACCGGTGTACTACGCAAGCAAGACAATGAATGAGGCTCAAAAGAACTATATAGTCACCAAGAAGGAGTTGCTAGATATTGTGTTTGCCATGGAAAAGTTTTGCCCATACCTTATGGGGGCCAAAGTCATTATTCATACCAATCATGCCGCCCTAATTAGGTACTTGATGACAAAGAAAGACTCAAAGGAAAGGTTGATGAGATGGGTTTTACTCTTGCAAGAATTTGATCTAGAGATTGTGGATAGAAAAGGAAGTGAAAATCAAGTCGCGGATCACTTGTCCCGGCTAGAGGAAGAAGGAAGACCAAGCCATAGTGTTGAGATCAATAATGCTTTTCCGGATGAACAACTCCTTGCGGTGTCTATGCATGATATGTCGTGATTTGCCGATGTGGCCAATTATCTTGTGACCGGTATAAAAATGTATGAGCTCTCTTCTAACCAAAGGAAGAAGCTCCAGTGGGATAGTTTGGATTACTATTGGGACAAGCCCTACTTGTTCGAAATCTGCACCGATGGTGTAATTCGTCATTGTGTCCCGGAAGAAGAACAATTGAGAATATTGGAAGCTTGCCACTCTTCTCCTTATGGTGGTCATCATGGGGGAGTGAGAATGGCATCAAAGGTTCTAAGTTGTGGTTTCTATTGGCCGACGTTTTTTCAAGATGTAAGTGATTTGGTGAAAAGTGTGATGCATGTCAACGAGCCGACGGGATTTTTAAAAAGGATGAGATGTCTCTTAACACCATTTTAGATGTTGATATTTTTTATGTGTGGGACATTGACGTCATGGGCACATTTCTAAGCTCTTATGGGAACGCCTACATTCTTGTCGCGGTAGATTATCTCTCCAAGTGGGTTGAAGTCGTGGCTCTTCTGTGCTATCATTAGTGATGGGGGGTCCCATTTTTGCAACAAGGCCTTTGATTCTTTGCTCACGAAATATGGAGTTAACCACAAGGTGACTACCCCATGCCATCCGCGAGCAAGTGGCCAAGTGGAGGTTTCTAATAAGGAAATTAAGAGTATTTTGTCCAAAATAATGAATGCGAATAGGACCGATTGGTCAAAAAAGTTGGATGATGCTCTTTGGGCTTATAAGACGACGTACAAGACTCCAATTAGTATATCTACATATCGATTGGTGTTTGGTAAGGCTTGTCATCTCCCGGTGGAACTAGAGCATAAGGCGATGTGGGCTTTGAAAAGGTTAAATTTGGAATGGGATGTTGCGGCCAACCTCCGAGTGGAGCAATTGAATGAGCTTGATGAATTTTTATTCCATGCTTACTCCAGCTCGTCATTGTAAAAGGACAAGATGAAGTACCTCCATGATAAGTATTCTCAGGTTAAAGAATTCCAGGTTGATGACAACTCAAGGCTAAGCTTATTTCCGGGGAAGCTCAAATCCAAATGGAGTGGTCCTTTTGATGTGGTTTTTGTAACTCCTTTCGGTGCCCTTTATCTCAAAAACAAAACTGGTGAAGTATTCTGGGATAATGGGCATCATGTCAAAAATTACTTGGGCATGGTTGATGATAGCCACGTGGTGGCGCTTATTCACTTGATTGAGGTGATGGTAACTTGCGTCATGCCCTGACGTTAAATCATGTGCTTCTTGGGAGGCAACCCATGTCTTTTGAATTTCTTTATTTTTCCTTTGTAGAGTAGGATTTTTGAGCTGATGGTTTGTGAAGTGTTGCAGGAATAATATTGAATAAGTGTAGGGAAAACGTGAAAAAAGAGAAGTCTCTCAACACTGCCCACGCGGCCACATACCAAAATAGTGCGGTCCGCATGGGACTGAAATGATAAAGGAATTGAACTCAGAAGACCCAGCATGGCCGTATGGCATCTTTGTGCGGTCCACGCTGGAAAAATAAAATTTATGAAGTCTCCGAACTTTTCCATGCGGCCGCATACCAAAACAGTGCTGACCGCGTGGAAATTGCCCAAATTGGATGAATCTCTGAAGTTTCCCAAGCGGACACGCACCAAAGTAGTGCGGTCCGCGTGGGAGTTGCTGAATCTCAAAGGATGAAAAGTCTTGCGCTGCA
Source organism: Nicotiana noctiflora (assembly GCA_032618575.1). Taxonomy (NCBI): domain Eukaryota; kingdom Viridiplantae; phylum Streptophyta; class Magnoliopsida; order Solanales; family Solanaceae; genus Nicotiana; species Nicotiana noctiflora. The sequence continues at coordinate 74,271 of JASVEL010004936.1, read as the reverse complement.
CACCATTTTTTTGCGGCCGTGCAGTTAGGTAAGAAATGGGCCCACAGTTTTTCTATAAATAGGAGCCTTGGGCCTCCTTTGACCCTTTTCGCAAATTTTTTATCTAAGCATAGCTCTGTACTGTTCACCCGTATACTTTGTGCACATATTGTCGTTCTCAATAGCCCCTGGTAACATCTCCTATTCATTTCAATTATTAGTTTAATTTTTGTTTATTTTAATTGATTTCTGCTAAATTAACTTCTTAATTTCTTCTATTTATTCCTTGTTCATATTAGTTGGTTGTTAGAATAGTGTTTTTGAATATTTATTGAAGTTGGACATATGTTATTAATTGAAACCACTGAGTAGGGACACTTAGGATGTTAAAAATTGGACTAAAAAGAATAAAAGAATCTTCCTAGTCATGTTTGCCATACGCAGCCGCACAACATTTGTGCGGTCTGCGTACTTTGATTGGTAATTGAAAATTCCTCTAAGCGGTCCGCGTGACCATTTCTGTGCAATCCGTGTTGAACCTACACGGCCGAAATCCAAAATAGTGCAGTCCGCGTTGGCCATGTTCAGAGAAACGGTATTTTTAATGATTTGCCTGTGCGGACCGCGTGACATTTTTGTGCGGTCTGCGTTAGACCTACGTGCCCGTAATCAAAAATAGTGCGGTCCATGTAGGTTAGGTTCAGAGAGATGTTAATTCTAATAGTTTGCCTCTGAGGACCGCATGACTTTTTTGTGCGGTCCGCATCCCTCCTTCTGCAATACTATGCCTGCAATTGTGCGTTTAATCTTAAACTGTCCATTCAATATGTGCTTCCACTAACAATTTTAGACTTGTATCTCTTGCAGAAAATGGTGAAAAAGCAGAGGTGCACAACCACAACATAGGGGCAAAGATAAGCAAACCTGGATGGGTGGTTCTTCCTGAGGGAAGACAATTAGAAGGGTGGTACAACTCACTGCCAAGGACAGGGAGACTATGAAGAAAAATAGAAAGATAATTCGGGCAGCCGACAAGGCTGCTTCTCAATCAACTGGTAGTGAGTATGCCCTTTCACGGAGTATGACTTCGTAGTCCGACCCTACACACATGTCCGTGGAGGTTCCAGCACCTGAATCATATTCACCTGAGCAAACAAATGTGGCCACCTCCGAGAGGCCAATGAATGTGGTATCTTCGGACTCGTCTAATGAGTCCAGAATAGAAAAGGGTAGTGATGACAAATACTCCACTTCACCCACAGCTTCAATATCAAGGGAGAGTGGAGTATAAGAGGAAGGAAGTGAACCACAAGTGGGGGGATAGAGCGGACCAGGAAACCCGAGGTTTGGGAGGACAGATTCGTCAGTCAGGTTGCCTTCCACCGGTTGAGGGAATGGTGGCCCAAGAGAAAGCTCATTCCGAAGTGGCGATTTATTGAAGCTGATTTGGTTCCTCACAACCCTCACGAACAAGCGCAATTCCATACGAGAGAGGGTTGGAGCTTTTTCAAAGAATGAGTGGGATTGGCAAATGAGCACATGGTGAAGAAATTTTATAGCGATGCTCACCATGTAGTTTGAGGCTCCACAGCTACAAAAGTGAGGCACAAGATCGTGTTATTCGATGGGAAGACTCTTAATAAATTCTCGGGGTTTGTGGAGGAGGATAACTCTCAATACTTGGAGAAGTTAGATATGAAAGAAGAAGCTCGGTCGTGGTTAGCTGAGATTTTAGCAGCTCCAGGAACAGTCCCAGTGTGGCTCAAGGCACATGAGAAGATATTCCGCAACACCCTAAACTTTGAAGCAAAAGGGTGGTTGACATTCGTGTGCAATCGGTTTGATCCGACCACACATGATCACTCCGTCCCCATTGATCGTGCTATATTCGTTGCTTCTATTATGGTCGGATTCCATTGAATATGGGCAATATTATGCATAGGGTGATTTCTACAGTGGGTAATGAAACAAAGACAAACTACCCCTTTCCCAATATATTGACCATAAACTTCACGGAGCTAGGGGATGGAAAAGAAGAATTATGATGTTATGGTACCCGCGGTAAGCCCATATTCGTGGTGTGATAAAAAAGGTCCCGACAACCCGAAAAATGCCACGAAGAGCCAAGCCTCCACTTTTTCCACAGGTGGCTAGTCTGAATAGACAGCTGCCATTGAGCAGCCCACTGATACCACTACAGTGCCTCCAGGACCTTGCACACCACCCTCTTCCACCTCAGCTGATCCGGTGATCCCGGTATCAAAGACTCACAGATTCACCGCCAACCAGCTCACGCACTCATTAGCCAGTCTGAACAACTGGATGTCGGCATCGACATTCAAGTTATCCACATTGACCATAGTTGTATATGCTCAGCAAGTACCGGTGACTGTTGAGATCACTGCTTCTATTGAGGAGACTTTGAAGAAAATCCTGGCCAACCAGGAGCAGATGATGGCAAAGCAGGATTCCTTAGCCAAGGCAGTCGGTGAGCATAGCAAGGCACTTAAAAGCTTGGCCAAGGAGCACAGAAAGTTGAGGAAGACAAAAGCCTCGAAAGAGTCGGTTGTAGAATTGAAGGAGCAAGTGGACAAGTTAATGGCGGATCAGCTGCCACTAGACTTATTATTTGAGGAGTCGGCCGTAGACCCACCATTTGAGCAGCCACAAGAGGAGGAGCACATGCCGAAGAAGAAGAGGAAACTCCCCAACACTGGGGGAGTTGTGATATAAGTCGCTCCCGAGCATGAGGGTCCCTCCAGTGCCCCTTCAGTTGATGAGCTAGACTCGGAGCAGGAACCTGTTCCAGTAGCATAGCAGCAGCAGGTTGGGGACCAGTCTGAGGTCCTTACCATTACAGATGACACAGGATCCACTGACCAACACAGGTCAGCTGATGAGGCTTGAGGGGCCATTCTATATCCTTTGACTATTTTTTGATATTTTATTTGGTAGTTAGCATTACGAACAATGCTAGCTCTTATTTGTGGGGGTATGGACCTACTTTTTTTTATTGAATGGATGACTGTATATACTTTCCATTCTCAATACATTAATAGACATAGATGGTTTACATATAAATTTTCATTTTGAACTCCCTTATTTGTGTATTCTACTTCCCGTGTGTACATATTCATTTGGCTATCATTTGAGCTTTCTTTCTCATTTTATTATTTTCGTTAAAAAAAAATTATTTTAGTGCAAAGATAGGCTCATAGCCTCTTTTTAGTTTTCCTTTGATGTTGCAATAAGCCCTTGGTTTTCTTAATGCCACGGTTCTTTCCAAGAGGTAGAGTGTCGTGTGAACTGGGTGGCTCTTCCCACTGATAGTTAGTGTGACAACTTTCTTAAGGGTTGAGTTAGTTTTTGATTTTTCTCTTTGATTTTCATGTTTTTGTAGTTAAGCGTACCTCAGGCAAAGCTTCACTTGGGCCTAGCACATTTGCCTTTGATCTTATGGTCAAAGACATTAAGTTGTGTTTAGGATGGTGAATGTTGTGGCCTTGAGACTCTTGTGTTGACCAAACAATCATCATGTAGTCAAATATGGGCCATTGTGTGCTTTAATCGTGACTAAGGTCATTGTGGGCCCTTGACCCTGTCTTTGGCAATCCTTGAGCGTATGTGTGGCGAGAATTCAATTTGTGAGCCCAAGTACCGAGCCAATGGTCTAGTACTTGCCCCGAATGTTTGTTGAGGTGAAATAATAGGTGGAACTTGAGTTGAGACGTGATGGTAGGCTCTCCTTGATCCAAAAATGCTAATTTGATCCATTTCATGACCTACTAATGCAATGATCCCTAGTCCACCCCTTTTGAGCCTTGAGCATTCTTCTTTCATGAACCAAAGTTACAAGCATATACCCGTTTTTAATGAAACCCTCTCTTGGGACCCAAAAATCTTCCTTTGAGTAAAGGCATATATCTAAGTTTGGGGAAGAGACAAGACAGGCACCAATATGGTAGAAAAGGCACAAACGCAGAAAGAAAAGGAAGGCAATGAAAAAGAGAAAAAGGCAAAAAGAAAGACAAAAGTGAAAAAGACACAAAGAGGGAAGTCAAAGTCAATAAAAAGTGGAAAAAGATGCGAAAAAGGTGAACAAAAAGGAGAAAGGTTTGAAATTCAAAAGAAAGAGGACATTGTCTCTCTAACCACTTGAAAGAAAAAATACTCAAATGAATCAAGAAAGCATGCCAAAATGAATCAAAACAAGTGCTTAGGGGAAGATTGAACCCATATGGACGAAAGCGTATTCTACCTTTACCCAAAAGCCTTCACAATGACTCCTAAAAAGCCCTATATGATCTTGAGTTGAGGGAAGACTACATTAGTGGATACTTACATAAAGGGCGAGCATATGGTGCTTAGAGCCGGACTTAGGGTCTCTTCTTTGAGAGAGATGGGCGAAGAATCCTTCCACTTCAATTTGTGCGCAATTACTCTAAAAGGTGAGGTACACTTAGAGAGAGTCGAGGATGTTTTAGTTTAGGTTCCACAATGACCAAAGTACTTTAGAAAGGTTCCTTGATGAGATGTGTCAACCCTTAAGGCTCTTGTGTCACACTTGATCCACAAGTTTTCAAAAGTTTTAAAAGTGTTAATGATGCATTCGTATTGAGGGAAATTGTTAGTCCCAATTGATGCTTGACTGAGGTTACTTTAGGACAAACAGGAATTACGTGGTTGTTTTCTATTTATGGTTAGGTATCATTTTAATTGCTTGAGGACAAGCAAAGGTATAAGTTTGGGGGAGCTGATAGCTGTCAATTGTGCATGTTTTATACCCATTCATACCTAAGCTTTGTGCATAAATTGCTCTTGATTAGTCCGAAATTGCTTACAAGTTGCATTTTATTGCATGTTTGAGCGACTAGATAATGAATATCACAAATCGGCTCAAAGAAGAAGTGAAACCTACCAAGCGTCAAAAGATGACTGAAAGTTGGGAAGTCGATGACCTGTGCAGACCGCAATATTTTGATGTGCGGTCGCACAAGAAGGTTAAGACAGCTACAAGTTAAATCCCATGCTGCGCGGTCCGCACTGATTTGTCATGCGGCCGCACAAAAAAGTTTTGAGAGGCAACAATTTTGAAGAAGTTCCATGCGGACCGTATTCATTTTCACGCGGTCCACAATGATGGTTGATCAGAGGCCCAAAAAGACAAGGAAAAGTCCTAAGCGGCCGCACACCAAATCAGTGCGATCGACGTGGGTAAAAGATCAGAGAGTTGTAAATGGGATGATTTCTGCAGTACGACTGTGCACCATTTCCACGCGGTCCACATCACTTGCCTTGTGAGGCCGCACACTATTTCCACGCGGTCTGCATCACTTGACTTATGCGGCCGCGCACCATTTCAATGCGGTCCGCATGACCCTACCTATGCGGCCGCGTGACATTTTTATGCGTTCCGCATTCTCAAGTCCAGAAGACTAGATATGAAGACCAGTTGCCCTACGTGGCCACATGACATTTCTATGCGGTCCGCAACAGACCCTCAGGGGTATTTTTGTTCGGTTTTTCCTGTGTAGTATAAATAGAACATTTTACTTTTTTAGGTCAAGTTTTGTAATCTATCTGAGCAGCTGAGCACGAGACAACTTTTATTAGCCTACTTTAGGAAATTTTTTCTTACAATTAGCGTGGATTCAAGTATATTAATCTTGTAGTTAATGATTATGTCAATTTCTTCTAGTATTTCTTCTATTTCTACTGCTTCCATGTCTAGCTAAACCCATTAGCTAGGATTGTGGCTCAACCCTAGTTTGGGTAATTAATTGGTGTTTTTGCTTAGTGTTTGGATGATTTTGGGTGTTTGGTATTTAGGTTAATTGTATGTTTTTACTTGGATTTGGTGGTTGAAAACACTAAGTCTAGCTTAGTGGGTCTTGACTCTCCTTGAGAAACAGAGTCTATGACCTCATAATTAACCCAACAAGGATTTGGGATGGACCCATGAGAATAGTAGTCCCAAGTAACGGGTTAAACCTCGAGAGAGTAATTAAACTACTTGAGCCATTAGTTGCTTGGGCAAATTAGCCTACCCAATTGGTCTTAAGAGAGTCAATTGGGCAAAATCACTCGCTCTACTGAGAGGTGTGAGAATGAGTGCTAAGTTAAACGGTTATCCATATTTCCTTTAATTATCATCACTGCATTAAAATTCTATACCCGTTAATTAGTCACTTAGGCGAGTGCTATGACCCTAGTGCTTCTCTTTTATTGCATACAACTAGCATCATTACCTAGAATACTTTAGCTTATCAATTGTAGTTGATAAACAAAAGAAAAAACTAAAAATGATAGAAGCAAAATTAGGAGCCAAAACACTTTCCAAGACTTCACAAATACTCGTCTCCTAGAACTAGCTCCCTGAGGAAATTGACCCCGAAACCACTATCGGGTAAAAGTTGTTAACACCCACTCTTCCCAAGGGTTGAGTCCGCACCGATCAATGACCGGACTAACCGTCACTTCTTTGAAATTTTTTTCTATACTCGGACTGAGCACCTTGTGATAGACCCGAGCAGGTTCCCAGAAGTTTGGAACTTTGCACGTAAGTCCTTGTTCCCGACTAGAAATGCCTTGTTTTGACCTTCTTTATGCCTTGTGTTTGTAATTATTGATTTATTTTAATGTTTTGTAGCTGAAAATCTACCCCCACCTCCTTTGGATGGGATCTGGGACTGGGTCGAGGCAGTGCTTCCTCGTACTGTGGGTATTCGCACATGGTCGACTTTTTGGGAGAGACACAGATGTAGGCCCCTAATAGGTAGAATATCGCTCCTACTTCATATCTGTTTTGCCTTATTTTGACTTTATTTATCGAATGTTTGTTTTTGTGGTTAGGGAGAACTCGCCGAGTCAGATCTCCTCATTTAGTTTTCCGTCGGCCTACTACAATTGCTCGACTATCTACAACGCTTGTGCCTGGCCCAGTGTCGAGGGCACCGTCAGTTGAATCATCAGCGACCACCTCTCCGATACGGGCTGCGCCATAAGATGAGGGGTCGTCTGGGCTCATCCATCTTTGGACGGGATTGCCTTCAAATGGAGATAAGGATATGACATTGAAGAGGCGAAGGTTGGCATTTGTGGTGGCTCCTCTAACGGTGATCAATTTGGATTCTCCCCCGACGGAATCGGAGAGTGGTGCGGCTGTGGCGCATGTTGTAGAGGGGGGCAGCTGGTCGGAGTTTCCCCAGCTAGTTCAAGTAAGGGGAATGTTGTTTCTTTAACATCCCAATCAGAAGCTCCTGGTGTCGAGGCACATGGTTGATCCTTACTAGCTGCCATCGTGATTTCAAATATACCCTCATTGGCCATGGCGGATTGCTCTACACTGTCGGTGGCGAAGAGAGGGAAGAATGTTGTGGAGGATGAGTATGAGTCTGAGTCCAATTTGGACCCCAATGACGTCTATATGTTTGAGGAGGGTATTATCAATTCTACGGTGCACGTAGGGGGGCCGACCCGTTTTATCAAAATTCGCTCAGATTGAACTTACTAATCGAAGGAAATAGCTTGGTGTAACAATTTGAGTTATTGTGTTTGGTGGCCAAGAACACGTCTTTTAGGAGCGTTTCAGATATTGAAGTGATGGATGAAGTGGTCGTGATGGCCCTGAGGGTGTTTTGTACGCTCCTAGCTCGTTCTTTATTTTTGTCTTAACCTGGGCATTAGTTTTAACTTCTCTTTGTATTGCAGACTTACTTGTTGGAGATGGAGTGTATCTGCAGAGCCAATTGCCGCTCGAGGATCTTCTAGCAGATGCTGGGAAAATATTGTCGTTATCATGATCGGTGTGGAGAGCTGCACGAGCGTTTGAGGAACGATCCTCGCAATCGGGCTCTGGGCGAGGAGCTAACAAGGCGAAACAAACAGTTGTTGCAGGCGCTTAGCAGCAAAAGTATTCTTGAAGAGCAGATTCATCAGAAAGATGAGGAGCTTGAGGATGGAAGGGGGATCGCAGCTGAATGTGCGCACCTGTTGGGTAAGTTGAGGGAGATGGAATCGAGGTAGAGCAGAACAAGGTCAAAGCAGTGGAGGCGGCTGCAGAATGGAGTGGGAAACTGGCGGAACTGGAAGGCGAGGTTGCTGCCTTAAAACGTTTGGAGAGGGATGCCTCCTCGAGGGCTGGAGCGTTGGAGGTGTCGATCCACATGCACGAGTCTCGGCTTGAGTCAGAGAGGGCTACAGTGGTACTTAGGGAAGCGAAGCTCAAGGAGCAGATTGGTGTTTTTGAGTAGGAGGGCCAAGTTATGTTGGATTGGATTGCAGCCTTAGGGGAAGAGAACCAGCCGCTGTGGAACCAAGCTGGTCCATCACATACTGTTGTTCTCAACTAGGCTCATAAACTTTGGGTTTATGCCAAAGCTCAACGCGACGTTTACAAGAACTTGTGGGAGATAGGTACTGTGACTGAGGCAGTCTTTGAGGTGGCACGCTAGAAGGATCGTGAAGCCCATGCCAACTATGGTTATGATGTGGCAATAATCGAGGCTGATGATGGTACGAGTGGTAGTGAGGGTGGCGGCGAGTAAAAAAGAATTTGTTATTGGTTTTTTTGTTCCATTCGCCGGTTGGCGTTCGGGTGTTTCTTGTTGTTTTTCTTCATTTTTCTTTTTCTTGTGTTGACCAGCCTTGGATGGGTGTAAGCGGGGATGACCCGCATTATCAACTTTGTGGATAAATGAATTCTCTTTTTTGTCGTTTTTCTTGTGCTTATTTTGTACCTTCTCTTTTTTGAACGTACTTGAAGTGCCGACTTTTTGAGCTTCGACGGGGTTGGTGTATCAGTCTTTAACTCATGATGATTTTGTCTTGTTCCTAGTTTGAGCGAGGTCGAACATACTTCGATGGCGAAGGCACTTAGCCTTAGTCTTAGATTCAATGTCGAAGGCACTTAGCCTTATCCTCAGTTGGGACGAGGTCAAACCTGTTAAATTTGATGTAAAAGGTGTGAGCACGTGATTTTTGCCCCAAGCAAATTATTCCAAATAGGTAAAATGATTTTTGAATTTGTGTGGAAATTTGTTGATAATTGTTTGCTTAATAATAACTCATGATATAAGTAAAAATACCAGGATTTATTTTTTGGAAAAAAGAAAAAAAACAAAGAAAAATCATAACAAATACCATTTTTGTATTAATTAGAAAATACCAAAGACAGAAGTTAATTACTCTTTAATTTTAGAAAAATCAGAAAATTAAAAGAAAAATACAGAAAAGAAAATAAATACAAAAAAGTATATAATACTAAAATACAAAATACGAATATAATACATAAGAATTGGGAAATTATAATTCAGTGGCCCAAATAGACAATACCTAGACCAGGCCCAAATTAAAATGACCTGTCAATCTTAAAGCCAAACCAAACGACACCGTCTAGGAAGCTGAATCTAGACCGTTGAAAAACTTATCAAACGGCCTAGGAATAATGGTCGTCTAATAATAAAATGACATCGCCTAAGAGAAACAATTTGAACCGTTAGTGACCTTGAACTAAAGGTCACAATCAAATGACCCTTTAATCAAAACGGTGTCGTAATAGGGTTGATTGAATCTGAGCCGTTGGTACATTTAATCCAACGGTCTTAGAACAATCATATGTTTTAAATACACAAAACATTATACATTAATTCATTTTACACCCTTCTTCCCAAATGAGAAGCCCTAGCCGCCATTACCTCCTCTCCACCATCGCCGGAACCTCACCGGCGGTGGTCCACCACCTCCGTCAATCAGTCCGCCCTTAACACCATCTCACCGTCTCTGTCTCCTCTATCATCCTACTATATCGGATCCCCTAAAAAACCACTGGAAAATCTCAAATAATCGAAAAGGTGTCGCCGGAACCCTACTCCGGTGACCACCACTTTTGAACCATTGTTCATTGTTAACACCATACGGCCATCTTCTCACCATTTTAAAACCCCACTAGGTAGTTTTCCTTGAATCAACCCCGAACCGTTCGAATATCTAAAAATATTTCACCGGAACCCTACTCCGGCGAGCAGCCCTAACCCCAAATACTACCCTATTAAGGACTCGACCCCTTGAATCAACCCCTAAGAGTCTTTCTTACAAAAGGACTCGAGGAGTCCGCTCGAAAGTCAAAGATCCAAGAAATCCTCAACTTCTGATACTGGAAAATCAAGAAAAGAAAATGAAAAATGAAGAAAAAGAAAATAGAAGAAAGAAAGAAAAAAAAAGACACAAGAAAGCTAAGTACCCTAAACCCTAATTTTTCTACCGTGCATGTCTCTTTTTTATCTTTTCTATTTCCTATTTCTTTGCCTTCCTGAGTATTTCATGAGTTCTATCGCATGTTAGTCACCCTCTGATTATACTTAGTTGTGAAATCATGCCTGTGACTGTGTAGTTTCCTGATCTTTTAAACTTTGGAATCGCATGGTTATGGTTTTTCTTTTCTAGTAAATGTTTTTAGTCAAATTGTCTGTTTTGTTATTCATAGCTACTTTTAGGGTTCTTACATGATAGGTTCGAAATTAGTTATTGAGTATTCTATTAATTTGATTCAACCTATAATCAATTTGTTTCCCTGGATCTTGTTAATTGGGTACTTAGTCTTAATTTGACTATATCTGTAAAGTTGTCTAGTGTTGGCTATTTTTGCAATTCAATTTTGACTTTGACTTTTTAATTTTTCTGATTAAATAAGATGGTTAATGGGGTACTTAGTCTTAATTTAACTACATCTGCAAAGCTGTCTATTGTGACTATTTTTGTAATTCAATTTTGAGTTTGATCATTTAAGGTTCTGATTAGATAAAAGGGGGTTAATTTGGTAAATAAAAAGGAAATAAAGGGTTAAGAGGGAAAGGATAAATGGTATATTGTAAATGAACTAAATGGTTAAGGGCATAAAAGGCAATACTGCCTGGTTCGTGGGTAAATGGTTGAACAATAAGGGGTACTTTAGGTACAATGAAAGGGTAAAAAGGTAAAAAACTGAAAGCAAGTGGGGTTAATAAGGACAATTAAGGGTAATTTGAACAATATGGATGCCACTAGAACCTTCTAGTAGGGGTTCTAGTGCATTTACGGTTAGAATATGTGTATTAATCTGAAAATAAGTTATAGGAACAGGGGTGAAAAATCTGAATATTAATTTCAAATTTCCCTCCCATTTTGTTCTATAATAAGCCTCCTTAGGCCACATTTTAAGAGGTTCAGAAGTTTGATAAGTTGAAAATAGTCAGAAATTAAATATTTCTAAGGTTCAGAAGTTTGATAAGTTGAAAATACTCAGAAATTAAGTAATTCTAGGGTTCGAAAGTCTGAAAGAGCTTAATTCATACTGTTCTATTGGTTTTGGCTCAATTTCGAGTGGAAATTTCCTGAATTCTGGTGTTTCATCTACTGCTCTAAATCTATTGTAGAAGCTGTTGGGTTTAAATTTTGGTTTCAAGTCAATTGTTGTGTTATTGTTGTGGATTTGCTGGTTATTGCTTGGAGTCCTACTATTTGCTGATCTTCTTCTTCATTTTCACCTTAGAACTCATTGAGTTTTGTTTCACATTTGACCAGATACACTTCTGATCTTCGAGGATGTAACCAGAATTTCATGAATATACAAAACTATTAGTAGTTTTTTTTGTTTGTTCTAATTCTGTTATATAGAATGCTATAGATTTATATGTAATTTGTTAGGATTGTATGTATAATTTGGACTATGAACTGTATTAATTTTGGACTTGAACTAATAATTCTGTAAAGTAGTTAGTTTAGATACTCATGTAGGAATCACATGGAGTAGATTAGTAGAAAACAAGTTACTAGATTATAGATTATAAACTAGTTAAAGCCTAGAAGGTCGGTTTTTAGATCTCCATCTGTCATTAAATCATAAGTGTAATACAAATAATTAAAAGGCTTTTGTAGTTAAGTTCTCTATCAACAGTTATAAATTTGAATGGGTATGAAATGGTTAAATTTAAATTTCGTCTATGGCACCGCATTGTTTAAACTAGTTTGGTTATAAACTCACGTTAAAGTTGAAAACCATGATGTGAAACAGAAATAAAATTACGAATGAAATCTAGGACTTAATTCGAATATGTTTGTTGAAAAATTAGATTAATGTTTCAAGTTAAATAAAATAGTAAGGTAATTCTGCAACTGAATAAGTAGATGTCTCCATTGATAAAATAAGACTTTGTTAATTTGAGTCGCTAAGCAGTAGTATCCAAATAAAATTAGTGTTAATGTTTATAGTTAATTTCTGATATTGAAATTACAATACTTGTTTAAATATATTTAGTTCAATGAAAACGCTTTAATCTGTTTGGATTTGTTAATGATTTGGGCCTGATCAGGTAAAAAGGCCAGATTCATTCATGATGGCTTATAGGCTCATAAGAGGTGAACTCATAAATGTGAACTGGGTTTTAATCAGCCCTATGCACTTCTATGCATTTCCCATTTGTTGGTGCGATTTCTAGGCCCAAAACATATAATGGCATGGGTGTGAATGGAATATCAATTAATAAATACTATAATTAGACAGCATTACTAGTTACTTTAGATGAGGGAAAAACGATAATAGAAAATATAGCACACCATAGGTTTTGCCTTTAAAAGATGAAATGAGATGAGCCTCGTTAGAAGACAAAATGCACGGGGCCCTCAAATAATTATTATAAAATCTTTAGACTCGGAAGGACCATTTAGCTAATTTCATGGTCATTCCCAAAGTAATAAGACATAGATATCTTAGGCACAATTTAATATACATTCTCAAGTACGGGTGCACATTTATGTGACCCAAATCTTATTTTCAACGAAGTCGAAATGTATTTAAAGCCACAGGCGTACTGGTACGGTGTAGTTAAAAATGCATTTTCACAGCGTTGCAATTCCTTAAAATTGAATAAGCGAAATACTATTGCACATAATTAAAATATATAATTAAAAGCAGATAAAGCCAAATACAACAGTTGAGCGACCGTGCTAGAACCACGGAATTCGGAGTGCCTAACACCTTCTCCCGGATTAACAAAATTCCTTATTCGGATTTCTAGATGGCAGGCTGTAACAGAGTCAAACGTTCCTCAGTTCAGGATTAAACGATGATTTGGGACACCATTATAGTCTCAAGTGGCGACTCTGAAAAAACATAAATAAATATTCTCGTTCCAACTGTCCTTAAATTGGAAAAAACTCTTTTCCCTTCTTTATTATATCTCTGCTCGAGGTGTAGTAAATAAGCGAGGGTAAGTGTAAAAAAGGAAGGTGTGACAGCTCTGGCGACTCTGCGGGGGATAAGAAACCCAGAACGTCGGTTCAGGGTTTAAGAATTCGAGTGATAATCGGTGAATTTGACTATATTTATGCCCTAAATAATCACACTTTATTATTGCTTTGATATTGTTTATGATGACAAAATACTTTTATTAGTGTTTTTAGTGTTTTATAGGTACACATGAGCTAATAAAGACTAAAAGAGCAAATTTTGGAGTCAAAAGATGGTGAAAAAGGCCAAAGGTGGTACAAGTCAAGATATTATGCTGAAAATAGCCGGGAAGGTGTGATTCCAAGCTATATAGATATTATGGCATGAATTTAAGTGATTTGGATCTTTGAAATCTGAGTAAAAGTTCAACGAATTAAGTCGGGATCATGTTCGGGGGTCAAATTTGATAGTTTAGTACAAGCGAAGACTCGATGAGGCATATTATGCACTGTCTAGTACATTGGACATAACATTCTGCTCAGAACTCCGTTTTGGCTCCATAATATTTGGTTGGAAATCCAACTCAAAGCGCTACAACTTTCGTGTTTTGAGTATTTCCAAATTACAAACGGAACAGGGTGAGAAACCGCGGTTTCACCGCGACTGCGGTGGAACCGCGGCAGAAGAGGCCTGCGGAAGATTTTGAAGTTCAGAGGAGTGGATTTTCCGCGGTCCATCCGCGACCGCGGACGGCCCGTGGGCGAGGCGGAAAATTTGAAGGCTAAACTTGTCAAAACTCAAATTTTGTAACCTAAACCCTCTATATAATTATAGGATTCGCCCAAGAGAGGCAAGTATTGTATTATTCACTACTTTTGCAATAACACTAGTAAGAGAGAACTCTCTCAACATATTTCTTTCTTTTACATTGAATATTTGATTATGAATTCAATTATTATTCTTGTGTCTTTGATTATGAGTCGCTAATTCTTTATCTAAGGTTTTGATGAAACCTATTGAGTGATGAACTTCTAGATTATGCGATTACAAATTGTTAGCTAGAATTCTATTTGTTCAGCTTCGTTCTTGTTGTAGTTAATTGATTGAGCTCTCAATTAGATGTGCCTATTTAGTGTGAATAACTTGGAAAAGATTGCATATTTAGGTATTTTGTTGAACAACACCACACCTAGATTATTGGAGGAATCTATAATTTTAGGCGTAAAGGTGGGATTAGGAATAACGAAACCTTGGGTGCAATCTAAAGTGAACTATTCAAATTAAAGCTAGCTAGGGTAGCTTGGGAGAGTGCACTAGTAAATTATTGTAGTTTCTTGGGAGAGAATTACGGTAAAAATAGCATTCATGATTGATAGAATAATATTGACAATTTGTATGGGCATAACAAAAGGGATTCCATCAATAGGGGAAATCAATACCTTAGTCTTTCTCTTTATTCTTTACCCAACATTCAATTCTTCCATTCAAGTCTTTAATTCTTGCAAAAGTTAATTGTTAGAAAACATCCACAAAAATATATTCAAAGTTTGGGAAGCTACTTCAGAATTGTTCTTGGGTTGTGGAAGTTGCAGTTGATAGGTTAATTACCTGTGGGATCGACTCTGGTCTTAATTGATCGGATTATATTGACTACGACCGTTCCTTGGACGTGAATCAATTTTGGTGCCATTGCCGGGGAATTAACGGAATTATCAATTGTCATTGATAGAACTACAAGATTCTTGTGTAGTCAGGTTCTTTCTACACACCTTACATTGAATTTTTTGACGGTTATTGAATTGGGTACTCAGGTGCATGCCTAGGAAATCTGCAAGGACTGGAGAACTAATTGAAGGACTCTCAGACCCAGAGCAAACTTTTCGAGAACGTAACAGGGCAATCAAACAACTTCAACAATCTCAGCAACAAATTAAACTAGATTTCGACATGGGAGACGTGAACGACCCAAACCAGCAAGCTGGATTGAACGTACAGGAGATGCAGGAGGCATGTCACGACCCCAAATCCGGTCGTGATGGCGCCCAGCACATTTCTAAGCCAGCCTGACCAATCAATATTAACAACGGAGCTAGAAGCTCTCTTTAACCCATTTAAGCATTTCAAAATATGAAACAATAGTAATACTTATACCAACAGCGGGGAAACCAAGTCCCAAAATATACTAACTCCCATAGACCGAAGGGTCAAGAGTCATGAGCCTCTACTGAACATGAGTGTATAAAGGTTTACAAGATACCAAGTGCGGAAAGAAATGTCAATACAAAATCAAAAGACGGTAGGAAGGAATATCGGGTCCTGCGGACTCTGCGGCTACCTCGTATATCCCACAGATGTCGCCTCGCACAGCTACTGGATCACTGCTGAGAGGTACCTGGATCTGCACACAAGGTGCAGGGAGTAAAATGAGTACTGCCAGACTCAGTGGTAATAAACAAGGGTAAGACAGCGAGATAAGAAATCCGCAATAAAGCACTATGTAAAGCTGTAGTCAAATACCCTGTCACAGAATTAATATCACTGTACCTGTACCAACAATTACCAATAAATAGCATAACAGCTAGCAGATGTAGCTAAATGCAATGCAATGCATGATATGACCGCTACGGCGCGTAGCCCGACTCCAATTTTGGGTACCCGTGCTCACTGTGGGGGTTCGGACTCCGGAGGGGCTCCTACAGCCCAAGCACATCTCATAGAGATATTCCTGCGGCGTGCAGTCCGATCCAACATATATCTCGCTGCGGCGCGCAGCCCGATCCACTACTAGTCTGCTAATATGCAGATACAGCCTCGCAGGCTCAAAAGTAGTTTTTGAAAACTCTTTTTAGCATTTTTCAGTTGGAAAACAGTAATATCAAGTTCCAGAGATTGGAAATTTGCATAATAACAGAAATAGCTGCGGACTAGTAGCAAACTAGCATGTCTATATGATAAGACAATGATAACGATCCTCGCGGGATGCAATAACTGGCTCGCAGCCCACAATATACTCAACCGTCCAAGAAGGAGGTTCAACGGCTCGAGAATAGCCAATAATACAGTGTCAACAGGTCGGACTAATATATAGTCTCCAGTTCATGATCGACCCCGCACTCTCAAGAGTGTGCGTGTCTCGCCGCTATACATCGTCACAAAGTGGTATACCGGGGTTTCGAACCCGCTGGTCATCACCCACATCTATTACTCACCTCAATACAGCGCGACGACTATTCCGCAATGCCCTTGCCACGAGAATCAAGCTCCGCGTGCGTAGAATCTGATCAAACACAGTAGAAATACAACAAATTAGGCCAATGGGACGACACCCAATCAATATAACTCAATTTACATCAAAATTCCCAAAGTTGTCAAAACCCGACTTTCGGTACGCTTGCCGAAAAATTACAAAAGTCATATATTCGGAACCCTCATCTCGATACGAGTCTAAGCATATCAATTTTACCAAATTCGGACTCCATTTGGCCATTCAAAACCTTGATTTTCTAAAGTTCAAGCCAAGGGTTAAATCCTCCATAAATTACCCCAAATTCCTCCATTTTCATGATATAATTGCATAATATTACCAATACTAATTATAGTTTAAGTCCATAGTTGATTACCTGATGATTTCCCTTGAGTTTCTCTTCAAAATCGCCCAAATCGCCTCTAAAGCCGAGACCCAAATGTGTGAAATGTTTCTGAAAATTTTCAAACTTCTGATACACTTAACTCACAGCGATTTTCGCTTCTGCGGATAAAATTCCGCCCCTGCGGAACCGCTTCTGCGACCTTTTGGTCGCTTCTGCGAACCCAGGCCCTTTTGGCCATTTCCGCACCAGTGATCCAAGGACTGCTCCTACGAGTCCGCTTCTGGGGATTTTTATCCGCTCCTGCGGTCCTTTCCGCCTCTACGATCAAGAGTCCGCTCCGGCGGACTCGCCTCCGCGATCAACCACCCGCTTCTGCGGACCTCCCCATCGCGCCTCAGGACCGCTTCTGCGATCGCCCACTCGCTTCAGCGAAGCCGCTCCTGCGGACCAGGCTCCGCTTCAGCGGTCTAGCCCGCTTCTGCGCCTTCTTGTCCGCTCCTGCGGACTCGCTCCTGCGTCCAAAATTCCGCAGGAGCGGAAACAACAGAAGCAGGATCCCAACCTGCAATTTTTCCACAATTTTCTCCCGTTTAACCATCCGAAAACACCCCGAGGCCCCGGGACCTCATCCAAACATACCAACACATCTTAATACCTTATTCGAACTTGTTCCAATCCTCAAAACGCGTCTAACAACATCAAAATCCATAATTCACATCGAATTCAAGCCTAAATTCCTTAAAACTTTCCGAATTACACATTCAATCGAAAACCCGACCAAACGACGCCCGAATGACCTGAAATTTTGCAGGCACATCCAAAATCACCTAACGGAGCTACTGCAACTGTCGGAATTCCATTCCGACTCCCGGATCAAAATCTTACCTACCGTTCGAATTTCGCCAAAAATCAACCTTAGCCAATTCAAGCCTATTTCTACACCGGGCCTCCAAATTCAATTCCGATTGTTCCCCTAAGTCACAAATCACCTCCCGGAACTAACCGAATCATCAGAATCCGATTCCGAGCCCTCTAGCTAAATAGTCAACTCCGGGTTGACTTTCCTTATTCAAGTTTCCTTCACAAAGGCTATATGCCTCATTTCCAATCCCAATCACTCCTAACTCACCCGATAGACTCTAACACCGATATAAAATCATAAAACATGTATTTACAAAATAACGGGGTGGTAATTCCCGTGACGACGGGCCGGGTCGTCACATTCTCCCCCTCTTAAGCAAACGCTCGTCCTCGAGCGGGTCAAGAAACATACCTGAAGTCTCAAACAAGTGAGGATAACTGCTCCGCATCTCCCGCTCGACCTCCCAAGTGGCCTCCTCCACGGGTCGACCTCTCCACTGAACCTTAACTGATGCAATCTCCTTAGACCTCAATTTTCTCACCTGACGTCCCAAAATAGCAACAGGCTCCACATCATCGGATAGATCACCATCAAGCTGAATGGTGCTGAAATCTAATACATGAGACGGATCTCCAATGTACTTCCGGAGCATAGACACATGGAATATCGGATGAACGCTGGATAAGCTGGGCGGCAAGGCCAACTCATATGCCACCTCCCCAACTCTCCTGAGTATCTCAAAAGGACCAATGTACCTGGGACTCAACTTCCCTTTCTTCCCGAACCTCATGACACCCTTCATAGGTGAAACCTTCAACAATACTCTGTCACCAACCATAAAAGACAACTCTCGAACTCTACGGTCCGCATAACTCTTCTGACGAGACTATGCCGTACGAAGCCTCTCCTGGATCAACTTTGCTCTATCTAGAGCATCCTGGACTAACTCGGTCCCTATCAATCTAACCTCACCAGGCTCAAACCATCCCACGGGGGATCTACACCGCCTGCCATACAATGCCTCATACGGGGCCATCTAAATACTCGACTGATAACTGTTGTTGTAGGCAAACTCAGCAAGTGGTAGGAACTCATCCCACGAACCACCAAAATCAATCACACAAGCTCTCAACATATCCTCCAAGATCTAAATAGTGCGCTCAGACTGTCCGTCTGTCTGGGGGTGAAATGTTGTACTCAACTCAACCCGCGTACCCATCTCTCGCTGAAATGCTCTCCAAAACTGAGAAGTGAACTGAGTACCCCTGTCGGATATGATAGACACTGGAACTCCATGCAACCGAACAATCTCTCGAATAAAGATCGTTGCCAACCGCTCCGATGAGTAGGTAGTACTAACTGGAATGAAGTGAGCTGACTTGGTCAGTCTATCCACAATCACCCATACAGAATCAAACTTCCTCGCCGTCCGAGGGAGTCCAGTAACAAAGTCCATAGTGATCCTCTCCCATTTCCACTCAGGAATAACAATGCGCTGAAATACATCACCGGGCCTCTAATGCTCGTACTTAACCTGCTGACAGTTGAGGCACCGTGCTACATGTCTGACAATGTCCATTTTCATCTTTCTCCACCAATAGTGTTGTTTCAAATCTTGATACATCTTAGCGGCTCCTGGATGGATAGAATACCGCGAGCTATGGGCCTCCTCCAGAATCAACTCACGAAGGCCATCAACATTGGGCACACATATCCGACCCTGCATCCTCAATACACCGTCACTATCAATGGTGACATCTCTAGCATCATCATGCTGAACTCTGTCCCTAAGGACAGCCAAATGTGGATCATCATACTGGCGCTCACCAATACGATCATATAGAGATGACCGAGATACAACACAAGCCAATACCCTGCTGGGCTCCGAAATATCTAACCTCACTAGCCGATTGGCTAGCACCCGAACATCATAAGCAAATGGCCTCTCCTCAGCTGGAATATATGCCAAGCTCCCCATACTGACCGCCTTCCGGCTCAAAGCATCGGCCACCACATTGGCCTTCCCCGGATGATATAATATAGTAATGTCATAATCCTTCAGCAACTCCATCCATCTCCGCTGTCTCAAATTAAGGTCTTTCTGTTTGAACAAGTGCTGGAGACTACGATGGTCGGTATACACCTCACAAGACACACCGTATAAATAGTGCCTCCAAATCTTCAAGGCATGAACAATGGCGGCTAGCTCCAAGTCATGAACGTGATAGTTCTTCTCATGCGGCTTCAACTGCCGAGAAGCATAAGCAATTACCTTTCCTTCCTGCATCAACACACAATCTATCCCCACTCTTGAGGCATCACAATAAACGGTATATGAACCTGAAGCTGATGGCAGTACTAACACTTGAGCTGTGGTCAAAGCTGTCTTGAGCTTCTGAAAGCTCTCCTCGCACTCATCCGACCACACGAATGGTGCACCCTTCTGGGTCAATTTAGTCAATGAAGAAGCAATGGATGAAAATCCCTGAACAAACCGGCGATAATACCCTGCCAAGCCAAGAAAACTCCCGATCTCTGTAGCTGAGGACGGTCTAGGCCAACTCTGCACCGCCTCTATCTTTTTCTGATCAACCTGAATACCATCACGAGACACCACATGTCCCAGAAATGCTACGGACTCGAGCCAAAACTCGCACTTGGAGAATTTAGCATATAGCTTCTCCTCTCTCAATCTCTGCAACACAATACTCAAATGCTGAGCATGCTCCTCCCGACTACGGGAGTAGACTAGAATGTCATCAATGAACACAATCACAAATGAATCCAAATAAGGCCCGAACACACTGTTCATCAGATGCATAAATGCTGCTGGGGCGTTGGTCAGCCCAAACGACATCACAAGAAACTCATAATGACCATATCGGGTCCTGAATGCAGGTCTTCATAATATCCGAGTCCCTGATCTTCAGCTGATGATAGCCTGAACGAAGATCGATCTTAGAAAACACCCTCGCACCCTGTAACCGATCAAACAAATCATCTATGCGCGGTAGAGGGTACTTGTTCTTCACTGTCACTTTGTTCAATTGCCTATAATCAATACACATTCGCATGGAACCATCTTTCTTTTTAACAAATAATACCGGCGCACCCCACGGAGACACACTAGGGCGGATGAAACCCTTATCCAGAAGCTCTTGAAGCTGCTCTTTCAGTTCTTTCAACTCAGCTGGTGCCATTCGATAAGGAGGAATGGATATGGGCTGAGTGCCCGGCACCAAGTCAATGCCAAAATCAATATCCCTGTCCGGCGGCATGCCCGGCAGGTCCGAGGGGAATACATCTGGGAAGTCCCTCACAACAGGTACAGAATCAATGCTAGGAGACTCAGCTCCCACATCTCTCACAAAAGCTAAGTACGAATAACACCCTTTTTCAACCATCTTCTGAGCTTTTAAGAACGAAATAACACGGCTAGGGACGAAATAAGTCGAACCCCGCCACTCAATCTGAGAAATACCAGGAATGGCCAACGTAACTGTCTTAGCATGACAGTCCAATATCGCATGATACAGACACAACCAGTCCATACCCAATATAACATCAAAGTCCACCATCCCCAACAATAACAAATCTGCCTGGGTCTCCAGACCCCCAATAGATATAACACGGGATCTATAGACATGATCCACAACGATCGTATCACCCACGGGGGTGGATACATGAACAGGCAAATCAAGACTACTACGAGTCGCACCCAAATGATGTGCAAAATAAGAGGACACGTAAGAATATGTGGACCCTGGATCAAATAGAACAGAGGCATCTCTGTGACAGACAGAAATGATACCTGTAATCACGGCATCGGAGGCAACTGCATCACGCCTGTCAGGAAGTGCATAGAACCGTGCCTGGCCTCCACCAGATCTCTCCTCGCCCCTGGGGCGACCACGAGAAGACTGACCTCCACCTCTACTAGGCTGAGATGGTGCTGAAGAGGAGGGCTGATCCCTCTGCTGAGTCCTGCCCCTACGTAGTCGAGGGCACTGTCTCCTCATGTGGCCAAACTCACCACACTCATAACATGCACCTGGTGCTGGAGAAGTAGGTGTTGCACCCTGGGCTGGGAGGGCACTAAGTGATGACTGACCCTGCTGAAACCCATGTCGACCACGACCATAAGAACCTCCGCTCTGCTCTGGGAGGCCTGAATGAGGAGGTCTAGATGAGCGACCTCTGCTCTGCTGGGAATGCCCTCTAGATGGAGCACCGCTGAAACTGCCAGAACCACGAGGCCTCTTGGCCTCCCGCTCCTCTCTCCCTCGGCGACGATCCGCCTCAATGGAGCGTTCCATATCAGCAACCTGCTCAAACGATGATGACAGAACTCGCTCGCTGGTCATAAGAATACGGATAGAGTAGTTGAGGCCATCAATGAACCTCCCGATCCTCTCCCTATCAGTGGGGATCATCCATGTGGCATGCCTAGCCAACTGAGTGAATCTAAGCTCATACTGGGTCACAGACATGTCGCCCTGAATCAACCACTCGAACTGGCGACGTAGCTCCTCGCGACGAGATTGAGGTACATATTTCTCTAGAAAGAGAGTAGAGAACTGCTGCCATGTGAGAGGTGTTGCTCTTGCAAGCCTACGCCTCTCAAACTCCTCCCACCAATCAAATGCGGGACCGGTGAACTGAAATGTAGTAAATGAAACTCCGCTGGACTCAAGAATACCAGCCGTACGCAGCATCCTCTGACACTTATCCAAGAAACCCCGGGCATCCTCGCCCTCGGCGCCACTAAAATGGGGTGGTTGAAGTCTGCCAAATCTCTCAAGACGACGCTGCTCGTCATCGGGCATAACCTCAACCATATGCTCTGGAGCTGGAGCTGGTGCAGTCGGAGGAATAACCGGTGCAACCACCGAGCGGGGACCGCCTTCTGGCGTCCGAAGTCCCCGAACAACCGGGTCGGTGTGCGAGCTGCAGGGGTCCGCCGACCACCCCCTGACCTGAGATGTCGCTACGGTAGCGGTAGCCGAAACTACCCGAGCCAAGCCGGAACACACCGATAATATCCGAGCAAGAGTCTCCCGAAGACCGGGAATAGCAATAGATATAGTCCGGAGTTGAATTTGGCGATATCCGATCGATAGGCGAGATTTTGATCCGGGAGTCGGAATGGAATTCCTACAGTTGCAATAGCTCCGCTAGGTAATTTTGGGTGTGCCTGCAAAATTTCAGGTCATTCGGAGGTCGTTTGGTCGGGTTTTTGGTCGAATGTCGGTTTCGGAAGTTTGAATGAAAACTTAGGCTTGAATTGCTTGAATTAGATGCTATTCCGTGTTAAGGTATGTGTTTTCATCATTGGAACAAGTTCGTATCATGTTTTGGAGTATGTTGGTGGTTTTCGTTGGGTCCCGGGGTGTCACGACCCCAAATCCGGTCGTGATGGCGCCCAACACATTGCTAAGCCAGCCTGACCAATCAATATTAACAACGGAGCTAGAAGCTCTCTTTAACCCATTTAAGCATTTCAAAATATGAAACAATAGCGATACCAATACCAACAGCGGGGAAACCAAGTCCCAAAATATACTAACTCCCATAGACCGAAGGGTCAAGAGTCATGAGCCTCTACTGAACATGAGTGTATAAAGGTTTACAAGATACCCAGTGTGGAAAGAAATGTCAATACAAAATCAAAAGACAGTAGGAAGGAATATCGGGTCCTGCGGACTCTGCGGCTACCTCGTATATCCCACAGATGTCGCCTCGCACAGCTACTGGATCACTGCTGAGAGGTACCTGGATCTGCACACAAGGTGCAGGGAGTAAAATGAGTACTGCCAGACTCAGTGGTAATAAACAGGGGTAAGACAACGCATATAAGAAATCCGCAATAAAGCACTATGTAAAGCTATAATCAAATACCCTGTCACAGAATCAATATCAACTGTACCTGTACCAACAATTACCAATAAATAGCATAACAGCTAGCAGATGTAGCTAAATGCAATGCAAATGCATGATATGACCGCTACGGCGCGTAGCCCGACTCCAATTTTGGGTACCCGTGCTCACTGTGGGGGTTCGGACTCCGGAGGGGCTCCTACAGACCAGGTACAATATCAATATAACACCGCTGTGGCAAGCAGCCCAAGCCATCCATATATCCAGAAATTATTATAACACTATTGCGGCGCATAGCCCGATCCATGCTCAGTCCAGAAATGCACGTAAGCCTCTTTGGCAGTGATGAAATAGCAGTTCTATCAAGTTCCAGAGATTGGAATTAGCATAATAACAGAAATAGCTGCGGACTAGTAGCAAACTAGCATGTCTATATGATAAGACAATGATAACGATCCTCGCGGGATCCAATAACTGGCTCACGGCCCATAAGTATACTCAACCGTCCAAGAAGGAGGTTCAACGGCTCGAGAATAGCCAATAATACAGTATCAACAGGTCGGACTAATATATAGTCTCCAGTTCATGATCGACCCCGCACTCTCAAGAGTGTGCGTGTCTCGCCGCTATACGGCGTCACAAAGTGGTATACCGGGGTTTCGAACCCGCTGGTCATCACCCACATCTATTACTCACCTCAATACAGCGCGACGACTATTCCGCAATGCCCTTGCCACGAGAATCAAGCTCCGCGTGCGTAGAATCTGATCAAACACAGTAGAAATACAACAAATTAGGCCAATGGGACGACACCCAATCAATATAACTCAATTTACATCAAAATTCCCAAAGTTGTCAAAACCCGACTTTCGGTACGCTTGCCGAAAAATTACAAAAGTCATATATTCGGAACCCTCATCTCGATACGAGTCTAAGCATATCAATTTTACCAAATTCGGACTCCATTTGGCCATTCAAAACCTTGATTTTCTAAAGTTCAAGCCTAGGGCTAAATCCTCCATAAATTACCCCAAATTCCTCCATTTTTCATGATATAATTGCATAATATTACCAATACTAATTATAGTTTAAGTCCATAGTTGATTACCTGATGATTTCCCTTGAGTTTCTCTTCAAAATCGCCCAAATCGCCTCTAAAGCCGATACCCAAATGTGTGAAATGTTTCTGAAATTTTTCTAACTTCTGATACACTTAACTCACAGCGATTTTCGCTTCTGCGGATAAAATTCCGCCCCTGCGGAACCACTTCTGCGACCTTTTGGTCGCTTCTGCGAACCCAGGCCCTTTTGGCCATTTCCGCACCAGCGATCAAGGGACCGCCCCTGCGCATCCGCTTCTGCGTAAATTAGTCCGCTTCTGCGGAATGATCCGCTTCTGCGACCAAGAGTCCGCTTCGGCGGACTCGCCTCCGCGATCAATCACCCGCTTCTGCGGACCTCCCCATCGCGCCTCAGGACCGCTTCTGCGATCGCCCACTCGCTTCAGCGAAGCCGCTCCTGCGGACCAGGCTCCGCTTCAGCGGTCTAGCCCGCTTCTGCGCCTTCTTGTCCGCTCCTGCGGACTCGCTCCTGCGCCCCCATTTCCGCAGGAGCGAAAACCACAGAACCAGAACACAAGTCTGCAAATTTTCCACATTTTTCTCCCGTTTAACCATCCGAAAACACCCCGAGGCCCCCGAGACCTCATCCAAACATACCAACACATCTTAATACCTTATTCGAACTTGTTCCAATCCTCAAAACGCGTCTAACAACATCAAAATCCATAATTCACATCGAATTCGAGCCTAAATTCCTTAAAACTTTCCGAATTACACATTCAATCGAAAACCCGACCAAACGACGCCCGAATGACCTGAAATTTTGCAGGCACATCCAAAATCACCTAACGGAGCTACTGCAACTGTCGGAATTCCATTCCGACTCTCGGATCAAAATCTCACCTACCATTCGGATTTCGCCAAAAATCAACCTTAGCCAATTCAAGCCTATTTCTACATCGGGCCTCCAAATTCAATTCCGATTGTTCCCCTAAGTCACAAATCACCTCCCGGAACTAACCGAATCATCAGAATCCGATTCCGAGCCCTCTAGCTAAATAGTCAACTCCGGGTTGACTTTCCTTATTCAAGTTTCCTTCACAAAGGCTATATGCCTCATTTCCAATCCCAATCACTCCTAACTCACCCGATAGACTCTAACACTGATATAAAATCATAAAACATGTATTTACAACATAACGGGGTGGTAATTCCCGTGACGACGGGCCGGGTCGTCACAAGGCAGATGAAGGTGCATTATTTTACTGGGCACAACCTGTTATACCCCATTTTAACATGGGTCAAACTAGAGTATAACATATTGACTAATCTGAAGATTTAATTAATTAAAGGGAGTCGCCACCTAATTATTTTAACGGTGAATTAGGACACAAATTTTAGCTAAATAGTGCTTAAAGTTAACTCTGTATTATGATTTGCTTAAGCTTAAAGATTATGGGTAAGGATTCTAACTAATTCTATAGGGAAGGTTATTAAGGCACCCTATATGATCCGTTAACTACGGTTAACTGGCCAAACTTAGGTTAAAAAATTTATTATGTATTACTTAAAGCAAAAATGAGATGGTGGAGACGAAGAAGGAGATTTAAGCACTCGAACTTGCAAGATTTCTTTTTCTAAAATATAATTAATAGTTTTAGACTTCACATATTTGAAAGAAATACAACATGCTCAATATGAAGCAAAAAAAATGATTTTTAATATTTCAAAGGGATAATTTTAAATCTTGTTTTTTAAGCTTTTTTAAGCGAGACTTGTACTCAAACTTGAAGATTAAATTTTCTCCAAAGAAAATCTATGAAAGCCAAGCACACAATTACTTCTTATAAAGGGATTATTGCTTATTAAGAATGCTAAAAGTCACGTTCTTTTCTTTTAAAAAATGGGAATGTTCAGTTTTGAGCTTATGAAAAAAAAGGGAACATTTTGGACAGCCAATGAATACTCCAAAACGTTTTAAGCAAAATAACTATGCTTAACAAGTAAGAAATTGGACACAAAATTTAAACTAGTGAGTTCCAAATTAGTTTAACTTAGTAGCGACTCCCAAATGTTATAAAATCCATCCTTGCAATAAAACCAAAACACACAAATAAACCAAGGATCATAAAAAAAAACTAGACAAAAATGAATGTTAAAAAAAAGAGAACTAAGAAAGACGCCATAAGCGCCCCCAAGCGTTTCACTTGTTTTCCTTGCTATCCAATGCATTTTAAGGAAGACACGTAATGTGATGGCTCCATGCTCGGGGTATGGTGGCGAGCCTTGCGTTAAGACTCCATATTTTGCTCCAAGTGCATATGCAAAAGGAAGAAAAGGAAATGAGAATTAGAAGAGAAACATTATTTGGTGAAGACATATAAAGATGAGGCATACAAAATATTATATCCTTCCTTAATTATGGTTCAATTTACATATAAGCAACTCTATTTTTTACTAAACAATACTTTTTAGCTGTTAATAGAGAATTATCCCAATGAACAAATCATGTTTATTTCCTTAAGGCCATTAAAATAAGCTAAACCTTATTCTTAAAGATATAAGAAATTATGACTGCCAAAATTATATGGTTATTTAACAAACACAACTAACAGTTTCATCTATATCATAATTAGACATCATATTACTTCTATTACGTGTAATAAAGACAACATTAACGCTACAAATTCAGTCACGAGAAACAGTGAATAGCTTCTTGTACTTCACAAACAAGCACACCCCATATACATGAGTTTTTAATTAAGGATCTTAACATACTAGCTTTCAAAGAGCCATGAGGGTTTCACAAGTTGGTGATTCAACCACAAACATGGTAACAATGTAAGAAATATTCACAAGCTGGCATTTTAGACATAAAACACGAAGGAGATAAAAGGTCATATGCTTAGGCCAAACAATAACAACAAGTGTGATCCTTAGATAAGTCTATATGATGGCGAGATTTCAACGAGACAACACTGTTGTTTAATGGTCATTTAGCTTAGATCTTTACTAAGTTATAACATGAAGAGAACCTTATGTCAAAATCTTGAGTAGATATTTTGTCGAGTAAACCAAACTAACTTATAGCTGCATTTTAATACTTCAATGCCACCATCTTAAGAAAGGATCTCAAAAACAAGTTTCGCTAAAATACACATGAAATTAGCCAGTCATAATAGGTCACTAACTGGTGCAAACACTATAAATTAGCCTTCAGCCTAGTGTAACAGTAACAGAGGATCACAACTTGGCTTGAGTTGGATTATTTGCTTTCGACAGTAACCAAAAGGGTCTTATTGCGACTTGTTCAGGGCTAATTAAATTTTATAAGCATGGTCTTTAAGTTTCAAGCAAAATCTAAAGCCGAAAATCCTTATAATAAAGAAAATAAGAAAATATACATCAGTTAAATTATAAAAGTTATTTCTTTTACAAGAGAGCATATGAGCCTTTCATCCATATTAACTAATCAGAAACCAACAAGAAGCATCCCGGATATTTGATCAAGTAACAGAAAATTAAGGGCTCATTGCCGACAAGATACTGAAACAAAATTCCAGGAACAAAACAAAAGAAAGATACTGACCTTTTGCACGGCAGTGAACTGAGGCGCGGATCTTAGATGCACTATTAAGCTCCGACCTCGAACTCGCTAACTCGGATGAACTAGTCAACAAAATGCAGCACCTCTGTTGTATTTAAAACAAATAGAATCAAAAGACAAAGAAAATAGAAGATTTTGGGAAGGCCAAAATTATAAGAACATATGAGAGCAGTAGCTTTTTTTTCCCCCTTTTCTCTTGAAACTCCCCAGCAAGTATGGTAATTATAGGAGTAAAATTAGGGTTCGGAGAGATGATTTTTGGGCGGGATCTCTTCGAGCGGGAGTTAGTGCTTCAAAAATTAAGTCAACAACGGCTTGAAATTGGAACGGTAAAGGTCGTGACATACTTCAAGTGATTTTGGTCAGAAGGTGAAGAAGAGGTAAGCAATTGAAGAGATTTTGGAAAACAAAAATAAAGATTGAATCTCCCATACAATTTTAATGCTTTCTTATCGTGTTGAAACCAAACTTGCACAAAAATGGAGTGAGCATCTCCTGCTCAAACTTGATAAAGCTAAAAATTAGCTGAAATAGGGTATGAAAACGAAAGACACGCTGAGAGGGATAAGAGAAGAATTTCTAGAGGGTTCTCTACATATATGGGATTGGCGGGTTGGGTTAGTTAAGTTAGCAAATTTAAATAATTTTGGGCCCATTTAGAGACTTAATTGGTTGGCTAATTAGTTGGTATAAAATATTATTTGGGTTGTGAGAAAATGGATTCATAGGAATCTAGTAGGCTCTTTTGATTAGAGCAATTTTGACACGGTTTGGGTTGGTTTTTTAAACTTTAAACCCTTTCTTCTTTGTATTTCTTTGTGCTTCCATTTTAAATTAAATTATATGCATGACACTAAAAATTCTAGCTTTTAAATAAAGGAAACGTAAAGTTATAAATGCTAAAGTTTAAAATCTTAATATATATTCTATAAAATAGAATGCATTAAACTTCAGTACTTTATGACCCAAAAATTATTACTTACTTGATAACTTTAAAGGTTTTGCCATGATGATTAATAATAATAATAATACTAATAATAACAATAACTATAATAATAATAATAATAATAATAATAATAATAGTAAAAAAAATAATACTAATGATGATGATGATAATAATTATTATTAAAATATTAAAAGCTTAAAGAAATAGCTTGGAAGAAAGGAGAGACAAAATTGGATGTCAACAGCTGCCCCTCTTTGACCGGGGAGGATGAAAGAGTTTTCGGGAAAAGAATATTGACTTAGTAGCCAATTTTGTCCCGACCATCAAGATTGGAATGAGACAAAGAGGACAAAAAAAATGTTTGTGGCCGAACTCCGGTTTTGAGTTGCCTACATATCTCGAGTTTCACGAGAATCAGGCCATATGTAGTTCAAGGCTGACGGTACCCTGGATTATGATTTAACGATTGATGTAGAGCCTAAAAATGTTGCCCCAGTGCCGAATCATAAAGACTGTGCGTATCATGATTGAAAGAAAAATATTTGAAATAAGGATTTGGTTAGGAATTTTGAGAGTTGAGCCGAGCGGAGTTCGAAGTAGATCCTTGACCGTTGTTGGAGAGTTTGGTATTCCTCTCCAACAAACTGCCCCAGTTCACTGCTAAGATATAGTTCCACGTAGCGCTATCTTTCCTGTAAATATTAACAATGCTAAAAAAAATTCGTTAGAAAATAAGATGTAATATACCATAAAAGTAATTTTACGAAATTAATATTTAGGCGTCAATTCATAAGAAATGCGATTTTATTGGGTAAACTTAAAAAAAAATTATGGTGATATATTTCATGATCACAATGTCATATGAAAACTTAGCTTATGAAAATGTGTTTGGCAATGATTTATGAAAGATATGTTTTGGCAATGTTTATGCAAGTAGGACCATTCGGGTCAAAATAACATTAAAAATACTTTTGAGGAAGAATTAACTTCAATATCCTATTTGAGGGCGGATAGACCGGATATATCCTATTTGAGGGCGGATAGACCTGATATATCCTTTTTTATGGCGGATGGGCCTGATATATCCTATTTGAGGATGGATAAACCCGACATGTCCTATTTGAAGGTGGACAAGCCTGATATGTAGTGCTTTATTTTTTAATTATAAAGATTAATATGATGCAGTGCTAAGAGATTGATATGGTACATAAAACTTGATCCGATGCTAGAGTTATAATAACGATATTCAGGGAGCGATGCAAAAAGCTTGGTGCAGCAGCGAATATCCTTGGTGCGGAGAGCTTGATGCAGTGCATTTACAAGGAGCGATGCCAATAATTTAAAAATTTACATGCTAAAGTTTAATATTAGTAAATTTTGCACTCAAAGAAAACTA
Source organism: Nicotiana noctiflora (assembly GCA_032618575.1). Lineage (NCBI taxonomy): Eukaryota > Viridiplantae > Streptophyta > Magnoliopsida > Solanales > Solanaceae > Nicotiana > Nicotiana noctiflora. The sequence goes on along the minus strand of JASVEL010004936.1, from coordinate 43,749 downwards.
TGAGATTTAAAATATAAGTTGCGATAGCTCGGCTTGATCGCTATGTTGCACTATATTTCCTGCAGGACAAATTCATCAGTATAGTAGACATTGAAATGCGATATGCTGTAAAATAATCTTATGAAAATGACACATGTTGGACGTTTACTTATACAATACGGCCTAGTCGGCCAAAATGATTTGATAAAAATGTAGCTTTATCCCAATAATAATTTTCAACAATAACATGCAGTTGATAAATGTGCTTTGCAATGATGTATGATAATAGTGCATTTCTAAAATAACACTAAAAGCATGACCGTCAAGGTCAAAATAAATTAATAAAAAACATGCGAATATGTGCTGAAGTGTCATGTTGTTCAGGCGGACAACCTATATATCATAAAGTGTGCTTAAAAATCCAAGTAAAGGCGGATAAGCATAAATTTTAATGCATAAATGCCCTGTTGAAGGCGGACAATCCTAAATGTTTAATGCATAAATGTCCTATTAAAGGCGAACAAGCCTAAATATTATAGAACCAAGTTTGCTGAAAATTCAATTAAATGCGAATAAGCCTGAATGCATAAATGTCCTATTGAAGGTGGACAAGCCTAAATATCATATTAAAGGCAAGCGTGCTTAAAACTCAAATTAAGGCGGATAAACATGAATATTAATGCATAAATGTCCTATTATTAGGCGGACGACCTCATGTCCAATTAATTAGGTGGACTACCTCATGTCCTATTATCAGGCGGACAATCTTATGTCCTATTATCAGGCGGACAATCTTATGTCCTATTATCAGGCGGACAATCTTATGTCCTATTATCACGCGGACTACCTCATGTCCTATTATCACGCGGACTACCTCATGTCCTATTATCAGGCGGACTACCTCATGTCCTATTATCAGGCGGACTTCCTTATGTCCTATTATTAGGCGGACTACCTTATGTCCTATTATTAGGCGGACTACCTTATGTCCTATTAATTAGGTGGACTACCTTATGTTCTATTATCAGGCGGACTACCTTATATCCTATTAATCAGGTGGACGACCTAATGGCACTTGATTTACCATTTATCACATTGGTGCGGTGCAGAAGCTTGATGCGATGCTTGATTTGTAGCTGTATAATGCTGTGCGAAGAGCTTGGCATGGTTACTTCGAAGTAACATATATTGATGGTGCAATGCGGAGAGCTTGGTGCAATGATTTTTTGATAGCAAATGGTGCGATGCAGACAACTTGATGAAATTCCTTTGTAGTAGTTATTATTCCTAGTGCAATACTAACAATCGTTGGATCTTCATGCTGAAGCTTTGCTATTAATAAATCCTGTACTTAAAGACAAATTGTAAGTTTCAAAGTTTGGTTTGCGCTTGCTTGGCGTTATCCTTTGCTTTGCATGAACATTGCGGCTTTTGACTTGATGATGAGCTTTGCGTTAGCATGTAATGTTCGAGAATAACTAAAATATGCCCCTGCATTACTCAAAGAAAATTCGTTAGTATAAAATAAAGCGGTTGCCTTGCATTGAACGTCAAAGTTTGGCTTTGAATCTGCAACTTGTTGCCATGGCATTCTGGAAATTTGTTGTTGCTCTTGTAACAACTATGTAGCTTGAAATTTCATTTTCTGCTTTGCCAAATGATGAGGATTCTTTTGCAAAAGCTTCCCCGGTTTTGGCTTTTGGGGTAAATAGGATTTTTATTATGATGAGACTGAACCCATAAGGCTGCCTACGTATCCCCTTTTAAACGGGAATCAGGTCTGAACGTAGTTCATTACAAAATTAAGGCATGGTTACAAAATATAGAAACTTATAGAGTGATAACATCAAAATCATAATGCCAACAAGATCAGAAAAATCAGTCTTGCTCTTCGTTCAGACAACGTTTCTTCTTCGGATGCCCAACCACGCATGGTATATTGCTTGTGTTGTAGCTAATTGCATTTGAGGTATTTGTTCCAACTGGTACGTGCACTCGCAGTTTGTTAGAATCAATCATATTCTGAATCTTATGCTTTAATGCTAGGCATTCTTCTGTATCATGACCTTGAGCATTTGAATGGTAGGCACAATACTTGGAAGGGTTGAATAATGGATGCGAAGGGTTGAAAATCCTTCCTTTTCTTGGTTGCATAATTCCCGAGGCATTCAATCGAGCGAATATGCTAGAGATTGATTCAGTCAGAGGTGTGAAGTTGCGGGGCTTCCTTTTCTTGGATTGGTGAGAAGCGACTTGTGCTTGATGATGTTGATGGTGAATGCTTTGTTGGCGACGAGGCTGGAGATGCATGTTGCGGGCATTAGAGATTGCGTGATTTTGCAAGAGCTGGTGATCATGATGGCATTGCGGTGGATGCATAGTCATAGCAACTGAGGCATTTTCCTTCTCTTTACCTTTCAACTTTTCTGGCATCTCTGGTTGTAAAGCATGATTGATGGTCTGCATGTTAATCTTTCCTTCTTTGATGCCTCTTTCTAGGAAGTCCCCGACTCTAATCAAGTCTGAGAAATTACGCACGTTCGCAGTAGCCAACTTTTCATAATATATGCCATTTTGAATGTCAATGAAGATTGAGATCAACTCTTTCTCGGATAACGGGGGGTGCACCTTTGAAGCTTCAACTCTCCACCGGATTGCATAATCCTGAAAATATTCATGTGGCATTTTTTCTAGTTTGTACAGGCTATGCATGTCTGGATCGACTCCAAGGTTGAACTCATATTGCTTTACAAAATCGTGAGCCATATCATCCCACGTGCGCCATTTGCTAAAGTCTTGTTTTGTGTACCAAACAAGTGCATGTCCTGATAAACTTTGGATAAATAACTTCATTTTAATGGCCTCATTGTGCCCGATACCAAGTAATCTACTGCAGTAGTCCTTTAAATGAGCAATGGGATTTCCCTTCCCATTGAAAGTATTAAGCTTTGGCACCTGGTATCCTGGTGGGAGTTCTACATCCGATTGCAGGCATAAGTCTTCATATCTAAGACTTTGATAATTTCTTGATTGTAATTCTTCTCCAATGGCTTTCTTCAGATCAAGGAGTTCTTTTTCCAAATTTTCACGGCAAATATGTTGTGATGATTTTTCAAGTCCCTTATACGAACATACAACTAGTTGGTTTTGCTTGTCCTTATCAAATGGAGTTGTGACTATATGAAGTTCAGCATAAGGAATCATCGTGACTTGATTGGGATTGCAGGTTATTGGCATTTGTGGAGAGATTGTATAAGTAGGAGTTGGATAAGGAGATACGGTTAAGCAAATATTTTGGTTTGAGCTAGGAGTGGAGGTTGTATTTGGAAGAAGGTTAAAAGTGCTTCCCAGATTAACCAACATGTTCCTTTGCACCACATTTGCCTTGGTTCCATCATTTCGTGCTTGCAATAGTCTCATACCGGTATTAAATTCTTCAAAACGGTCTGCCATTATAGCCCGTCCTTTATGCAGATTCGCAGCCAAAACAGTGTTCAATGCTAGGCAACCTTTAAAGGAAAAATAAAACTTTTCAAAATAAAAGAAAAGTGTTAGCATATTTATCATAATCAAATAAATGCATAAAGTAATAGAGTGCTTAATTAGATTGATTAATTCATTATATGGTTAAGTAGGAGCCCTAAACTAGAAATGATGGCCCATGTTGCAAAATGGATGGACGAGAATGAATTGTTATCTAGAGGGCTCTAACGCTCGAGTCTTGTTGACATGGAAGCGAAATAATTTTAAGTTTTGTAAAGGGATAACTTATGTTGAACATCAAAGCTTTAGCTCTAGCACAAGTTTTTTTTTCCTTGCATAACTCTAATTTTTTTCAAAAAATTGCCCCAATCTTTAGGAAGTTTTTGATTATTACTTCATGAGATGATATTCTGCGTGCCAAAAATCTGCCCCAGTTTCTTTCATGAAAGAAAATAAAAAATTTTGCTATAATGAGACTGCGTCTTATATAGACTAGTTTTCAAAGGGGCCACAGACGAATAATTTTGACGTTGAAGATAATATTTGACTGTTTGAATATCGACAAGCTCAAAATCAAGATATGTAATTGGGATATAAGAGTTAATTGGACATGAAATGACTCTATTATTATTTAGCGTTGGCAAGTCACAAAGCTATCGAGGCCCGGAATACGGTATCGGCCGTTTTGAAACTTATGGGATAGTACCTCGACTCACTTGCCAAGACGTAGAATTAACGGGTGTGTGAAGATTAATCTCGATCACTCGAAATAAGATAGTGCAAACGCTTGAATTGAATATGTGAAAATATTAAAAGGAATTTGATGCTAAAAAATAACCAAATTGACCTTCTATTGCTGGGTAGATGGTGCAAAATTGGACACCTACCTACTTGTATATGAGAATTAGTACGAATATTTAAATTCTGAGAGATATGAAGCTATGAGACAAAAATTAGAGGTGCAAGATTGTGCCAGAATTGAATAAAATTGAAAATTTATGTAAGGCACGAGTGACGATATTTTAAAAAATATGTAACTATATTTGTAAGAAAAGAACACGAAAAAAAACCAACTCATAAAATTAGATCGGCAAAATATTCTTATATTATAAAAGATTACGCTAGTTTTTTTTTAGAATGCTATCTTGCTTAGGGAGTCAGATGATCATTGTTGTGTAAAGAAAAATTTTAAGGCTAGTTTAAGGCACGAATATTGAGGAATTTCATGACAAACCGAGCCTATTGAAGAGCTTATGGGAAAGACGTCGTACTTTATTAAAATTAGAAGATACCGAGAGACTAAAGATATCTTAATTAGACTCTAAGAATTGGAGTAGACCTAAAAGAAATTTGAGCTTAAGTAAATGCACAAATGATGCTCTAGAGTCGTTAAAGAGCGCTATGCGCAGAATGATGGTGATTATTATTATTAATTCAGGAAAATGATATAAAAAATAAGGAACAGAAAAATATATGAACAAATAAAAGATATAAGCAAGTTGAATAGTTAATACTTCCTTTTTTAAATAAAAAAAAATAACAGATAATATTAGTAAAAATATTAAAGTTAAGTAAGTAACATAGCAAATAATCAAGTAAGCATGTAGGCAAGCAAAGCATGTGACACATTCCAAAGAGCAAATAATAGTGCGTCCTAATACGTGAGGGCCTCTTTGTGCCAGATGTAGGCCTACCGTGTATTTGAAAGATAAGTATGCCATTATGTATCATCTCATTTCTATAAATTAATTAAGTAATTCTATTTTTCTTAAAAGCATAATAAATAGTAAAATATGTCTGCTTAAACATACATATATATTTTAAAAGATGGTGTATTTTCATCAAAAGAATAAAATATTATAAAATATATTTATAATTGATTAAGAAAGTAATTTTATTTTCAAAAGCAAAAAGAAGTACATGAATCGCTTAGGCCGTTTATTTATTTTTACGTAAAGAAAATCAAAGAAAGTACAATAAAAGATATTTTTGTCATATATAAACTTCTTGTTGTTCCACAAGATTATATTATTTGAAAATATTACACATATTATAAAAAAGATAGTCATGCTCCTTTAACTAGGATTTAATTAATTTAAAGTAAATAATCTACATAATCGGCATGTTTACCCTTCAAATAATGCACATAAATATGATAAGTGTCACTTGGGGTTGAAAACCCACTTGGACATTTAGGTAAGGTTAACTAATGGATTTAATACACCTCGGGTATTAGATTACCTAAGGTTAAAAATGATGCATGCTCTTAAAAGGGTTTTGGTTTAGCTCTATCTTATATAGACTAAGATTGGGTTTTCTAGACTGGTTTGCTCCCAAATGGACAACTTGAGAGTGAAAAGTCTGTGACTGTCGACTGCACCGCTGATCGACTTACTCACGAACTTTCCCTAAAATGTGTTTTGAGTAGTGCACGGCTGCAAACCGCATAACCGCTAGGTGTGTGCTTTGTGTGAATTTTCCAGAAGTGGAAGTGAAACGGAATAACAAATTATATAAAGTAATAAGAATATATTAACAATTCATATACAACAGTTTATCACACAACGACATTTCATATAAGCATCATAAACAATTAAAAATATACAAATTAATTTTTATTATTAACCTAAGTTTGTTGTGGTTTAGAACCTAGAATCCCCAACAGAGTCGCCATGTTGTTATACCCCATTTTAACACGGGTCAAACTAGAGTATAACATATTGACTAATCTGAAGGTTTAATTAATTAAAGAGAGTCGCCACCTAATTATTTTAACGGTGAATTAGGACACAAATTTTAGCTAAATAGTGCTTAAAGATAACTCTGTATTATGATTTGCTTAAGCTTAAAGATTATGGGTAAGGATTCTAACTAATTCTATAGGGAATGTTATTAAGGCACCCTATATGATCCGTTAACTACGGTTAACCGGCCAAACTTAGGTTAAAAAATTTATTATGTATTACTTAAAGCAAGAATGAGATGGCGGAGACGAAGAAGGAGATTTAAGCACTCGAACTTGCAAGATTTCTTTTTCTAAAATATAATTAATAGTTTTAGACTTCACATATTTGAAAGAAATACAACATGCTCAATATGAAGCAAAAAAAATGATTTTTAATATTTCAAAGGGATAATTTTAAATCCAGTTTTTTAAGCGAGACTTATACTCAAACTTGAAGATTAAATTTTTTCCAAAGAAAATCTATGAAAGCCAAGCACACAATTACTTCTTATAAAGGGATTATTGCTTATTAAGAATGCTAAAAGTCACGTTCTTTTCTTTTAAAAAATGGGAATGTTCAGTTTTGAACTTATGAAAAAAAAGGGAACATTTTGGACAGCCAATGAATACTCCAAAACGGTTTAAGCAAAATAACTATGCTTAACAAGTAAGAAATTGGACACAAAATTTAAACTAGTGAGTTCCAAATTAGTTTAAATTATTAGCGACTCCCAAATGTTTTAAAATTCATCCTTGCAATAAAACCAAAACACACAAATAAACCAAGGATCATAAAAAAAAACTAGACAAAAATGAATGTTAAAAAACAAAAAAGAGAACTAAGAAAGACGCCATAAGCGCCCCCAAGCGTTTCACTTGTTTTCCTTGCTATCCAATGCATTTTAAGGAAGACACGTAATGTGATGGCTCCATGCTCGGGGTATGGTGGCGAGCCTTGCGTTAAGACTCCATATTTTGCTCCAAGTGCATATGCAAAAGGAAGAAAAGGAAATGACAATTAGAAGAGAAACATTATTTGGTGAAGACATATAAAGATGAGGCATACAAAATATTATATCCTTTCTTAATTATGGTTTAATTTACATATAAGCAACTCTATTTTTTACTGAACACTACTTTTTAGCTGTTAATAGAGAATTATCCCAATGAACAAATCATGTTTATTTCCTTAAGGCCATTAAAATAAGCTAAACCTTATTCTTAAAGATATAAGAGATTATGACTGCCAAAATTATATGGTTATTTAACAAACACAACTAACAGTTTCATCTATATCATAATTAGACATCATATTACTTCTATTACGTGTAATAAAGACAACATTAACGCTACAAATTCAGTCACGAGAAACAGTGAATAGCTTCTTGTACTTCACAAACAAGCACACCCCATAAACATGAGTTTTTAATTAAGGATCTTAACAAACTAGCTTTCAAAGAGCCATGAGGGTTTCACAAGTTGGTGATTCAAGCACAAACATGGTAACAATGTATGAAATATTCACAAGCTGGCATTTCAGACATAAAACACGAAGGGGATAAAAGGTCATATGCTTAGGCCAAACAATAACAGCAAGTGCGATCCTTAGATAAGTCTATATGATGGCAAAATTTCAACGAGACAACACTGTTGTTTAATGGTCATTTAGCTTAGATCTTTACTAAGTTATAACATGAAGAGAACCTTATGTCAAAATCTTGAGTAGATATTTTGTCGAGTAAACCAAACTAACTTATAACTGCATTTTAATACTTCAATGCCACCATCTTAAGAAAGGATCTCAAAAACAAGTTTCGCTAAAATACACAAGAAATTATCCAGTCATAATAGGTCACTAACTGGTGCAAACACTATAAATTAGCCTTCAGCCTAGTGTAACAATAACAGAGGATCACAACTTGGCTTGAATTGTATTATTTGCTTTCGACAGTAACCAAAAGGGTCTTATTGCGACTTGTTCAGGGCCAATTAAATTTTATAAGCATGGTCTTTAAGTTTCAAGCAAAATCTAAAGCCGAAAATCCTTATAATAAGAAAATAAGAAAATATACATCAGTTAAATTATAAAAGTTATTTCTTTTACAAGAGAGCATATGAGCCTTTCATCCAAATTAACTAATTAGAAACCAACAAGAAGCATCCCGGATAATTGATCAAGTAACAGAAAATTAAGGGCTCATTGTCGACAAGATACTGAAACAAAATTTCAGGAACAAAACAAAAGAAAGATACTGACCTTTTGCGCGGCAGTGAACTGAGGCGCGGATCTTAGATGCACTATTAAGCTCCGACCTCGAACTCGCTAACTCGGATGAAATAGTCAACAAAATGCAGCACCTCTGTTGTATTTAAAACCAATAGAATCAAGAGACAAAGAAAATAGAAGATTTTGGGAAGGGCAAAATTATAAGAACATATGAGAGCAGTAGCTTTTTTTTGCCCCTTTTCTCTTGAAACTCCCCAGAAAGTATGGTATTTATAGGAGTAAAATTAGGGTTCGGAGAGATGATTTTTGGGCGGGATCTCTTCGAGCGGGAGTTAGTGCTTCAAAAATTAAGTCAACAACGGCTTGAAATTGGAACGTTGAAGGTGGTGACATACTTCAAGTGATTTTGGTCAGAAGGTGAAGAAGAGGTAAGCAATTGAAGAGATTTTGGAAAACAAAAATAAAGATTGAATCTCCCATACCATTTTAATGCTTTCTTATCGTGTTGAAACCAAACTTGCACAAAAATGGAGTGATCATCTCCTGCTTAAACTTGATAAAGCTGAAAATTAGCTGAAATAGGGTATGAAAACAAAAGACACGCTGAGAGGGATAAGAGAAGAATTTCTAGAGGGTTCTCTACATATATGGGATTGGCGGGTTGGGTTAGTTAAGTTAGCAGATTTAGATATTTTGGGCCCATTTAGAGACTTAATTGGTTGGCTAATTAGTTGGTATAAAATATTATTTGGGTTGTGAGAAAATGGATTCATAGGAATCTAGTTGGCTCTTTTTATTAGAGCAATTTTGACACGGTTTGGGTTGGTGTTTTAAACTTTAAACCCTTTCTTCTTTGTATTTCTTTGTGCTTCCAGCTTAAATTAAATTATATGCATGACACTAAAACTTCTACCTTTTAAATAAAGGAAACGTAAAGTTATAAATGCTAAAGTTTAAAATATTAATATATATTCTATAAAATAGAATGCATTAAACTTCAGTACTTTATGACCCAAAAATTATTACTTACTTGATAACTTTAAAGGTTTTGCCATGATGATTAATAATAATAATAATACTAATAATAACAATAACTATAATAATAATAATAGTAAAAAATAATACTAATGATGATGATGATGATATTAATTATTATTAAAATATTAAAAGCTTAAAGAAATAGCTTGGAAGAAAGGAGAGACAAAATTGGATGTCAACACAACCAACAGCTGATAATTTGGAAACTGCCATTATTGTGCCAGGCATTCAAGCTGAGTCATTCTAGATTACCAACAACATGCTACACTTATTGCAAAACAAAGGATTATTCTCTCGGACTCAGGTTGAAGATTCACAACAGCACCTGAAGAACTTTCTCTCAATATGCAAGACACAAAGGCAACTGAATGTGACACCGGAAGCCATCAGACTATTGTTATTTCTGTTCTCAGTTATAGGGGTTGCGCATGTATGGCTAAACTCACTCCCATAAACTCTATTGCAACTTGGGATGAGTTGGTCAAACATTTCCACAACAAGTTTCATCCACCTAACAAGACAGCTCAGCAAATTGATGAGATTGTTAGCTTCAAGCAGAAACCAATGGATACATTACATGAAACTTGGGGCAGATTCAAAAGTATGCTTGTTATGTGTCCTCACCATGGGGTACCTGAGCAGATGTTGGGTCAAAGGTTCTACATGGGTCTTTCAGACAGTATGAAGAACATAGTAGATGCCTCAGCAGGTGGGGCTTTTCTGTGCAAGACTTGGAGAGAAGGCCAAAATTTACTTAATAAGATGTCTCAAAACTCCGGGTGGACGATCAGGAATGCTCCTATTACTCCAGTGGTACACTCTGTACCTCTGAATCTTTCCAACACTATAGAGGAGAACATGGCAACTTTACTGACACAAATGAGCATCCTGACGAAGAAGGTGGAAGAATCTGGGGTCAGCAGCAGGTTCACATTGTAGACACTACCAATGGTGGTTTATGCACATCTTGCATTAGCCAACCCATAGGTAATCCATGGGCTGCAGACCAAGAACATCATCACCAGTATGAAGACATGAACTTTGTGGCAAATTATAGAGGGCAGCGACAGGGTAACCAAAGTTGGGGTCAGTAGGCTCTACAGCAGTACAGACCTCCTCAAGCACATTATAATGCAGCAGGTTTGAGGCCACATGGATCCATATCCTAGACCTCAGCATTTCAACATCCAGCAGCAGGGGTATCATCCACCTCCACCACAGCATGAGGGTAGACATAACGATGGGTTCGCAAGGTTGGAAGCTATGATGCAGTATAAAATTGGATCGCATGCCAAAACAAATGAAAGGATAGATGCACATGATGCAGCTAATAAGAATATTGATGTACATGTGGGACAGATTGCTATGTCACTTAACAATCGTCCTCAAGGGACATTGCCTGCAGATACACAAACAAACCCAAAAGATCAAATCCCAGAGCAGCTGATGGCAGTTAATTTGAGAAATGGAAAAGATCTTGATGCTGAGCAAGAAAGAGAGAGAAGCAATTTGCAGGCTGAGACACTCACTCCAGTACCCATTGAATTGGAGGAGTCCACCGGGTTGACAGAGGTTACAGTCCAGCCAGTAGCTGAAAATAATAATTTGCAGCAGGGAACAGAGAAAGCAGCTGAACCGGTAGAGCATCCGGTTGTAGAGCAAGTGATGGAGAAAGAAAAGTCCCAAGTTATTGGGAAGAAGAGGCCTTCAGCACCATTCCCCCAAAGGTTGGCCAAGCACCAGAATGAGGAGCAACACAAAAGGTTCTTTGATATGCTCAAGCAAATCCAGGTAAACATTCCTTTAATTGAAGCTTTGAAAGAAATGCCTAGGTATGCTAAGATGATGAATGATTTGATGTCATGGAAATTTGATTTCCATGACTTGGCCACCGTGACTCTTACACAAACTTGTAGTGCAGTGGTCTTTAGACCCATTGCTGAGAAGCTATCTGACCCAGGTAGCTTCACCATTCCATGCACTATAGGAAACTTTGCCTTTGCGAAGGCATTGTGTGATTTCGGGGCAAGCATAAATCTTATGCCCTTGGTGATTTATAAGAGGCTGGGCATCGGGAGAGCAAGGCCTACTTCTATGTTATTAAAGCTTACTGACAGGATGGTTAAGCGTCCATTTGGTGTATTGGATGATGTGTTCATCCAAGTGGGGAAGTTTGTGTTTCCCGCCGATTTTGTTATTCTTGATTGCAAGGTGGACGAGGAAATTCCTATAATCTTAGGAAGACTACTCCTTGCCACAAGAGAGCATTGATTGATTGTGAGACTGGGGAACTCAAGATGAGGTTGAATGACGAGGAGATCAAATTCAATGTGCAAAATCCATGAGGCGCCTGTAACGACCCGGCCTGTCGTTACGGAAATTTCCACCCCGTTACCTTGCATTAACATATCTTATGCTTCTATATTAGTGTTAGAACCTATCGGGTGAGTTAGGAGTGAATTGAATTAAAAATGAAGCAAATAGCATGTTTGAAGGAAGTTTGAATATGGAAAGTCAACCTAGAGTTGACTATCGAGTTAGAGCGCTCGGAATCGGATTCTGATGATTCGACTAGTTTCGAGGGATCAATTATGACTTAGGAGAGCAATCGGAATTGAATATGGAGATCCGGTGTAGAAATAGGCTTGAATTGGCTAAGGTTGAATTTTGGCGAAATCCGATCGATAGGTGAGATTTTGATCCGGGAGTCGGAATGGAATTCCGACAGTTGCAGTAGTTCCGTTAGGTGATTTTGGATATGCCTGCAAACTTTCAAGTCATTCGGACATCGTTTGGTCGGGTTTTTGATCGAATGTGAATTTTTGAAGTTAAAGTTAAACTTAAGCTTAAATTTTTTGAAAACCGACGATTTTGATGTTAACGATAGAGTTTTGATGATTGGAACAAATTTGAATAAGGTTATAGAGCGTGTTGGTTCTTTTGGTTGAGGTCCCGGGGGCCTCGGGTGAGTTTCGGGGTGGTTTCGGACCATTTCTAGGCCATTTTTAACTGCTGGTTTATGTTTGTAGCAGTGTTCTACGAGATCGCGGACAATGGGACGCGATCGCGGTGAGCAAAAATGTGCGAAAAATATTAATGAATCGCGATCGCGTGAAATGCTCCGCGATCGCGAAGAAGGGCAATTTCTGTTGCATTGATCATACTTCGGAAGCTCATATCTTTTTATATACAAGGAATTTTAAGGTAATTCAAAAACGAAAGTTATAGATCATCGTGTCTAGCTTTCCGAACGCTAAAGTAATCTTCATTTGGACGTGTGTGTAAATAGTTATGGACATTACACTATAGGGTGTCCGAGAAGGATCTCTAATACACATGTATAAATTGGGAAGCTTATATCTCTAAATGTAAACAGATTCAGACAATGAGTATCAAATAAAAGTTATAGCCCTATGTTTCTAGTTTCCATAAAATCAAACCATTCATCATTCGGAGGTGTGTGCAAATAGTTCTGACCATTATACTGAAGCCTGTCCGGAGGAACCAGAATTTGTTCACCGCGATCGCGAAGCCTTTCCACCGATCGCGGAGGGTAAATTTTGGGCCAAATTTTGTTCTCCGCGATCACAGAGCCATTCCCGCGATTGCGATGAGTAATATGCCTGGGCAGAATGTTTTTAAAACATTCCAGTCGCGAAATCAACCCATTTTTCCACCATTTTTGGTCATTCTTGAGAGCTTTTGGACGGGAATTGAAGGGATTTCGACGAGGAATCATTGGAGGTAAGTTTTATGAGTTAAATACATGATTTTATAAAAGAATCTTCCATTAATTCTCTGAATTTGGGTAAGAAATCAAGAAAATTAGGGCTTTGAACAAAAATATTAAAATGGGGATTTGAAGGACCATTTGTGGTCCGAATTGGGAGTTCTTGGTATGTACGAACTCGCGTGGAGACGAGGATTCCGAAAATGTGAGTTTCATAATTTTTTGAGATGTGGGCCCGGGGCTCGGGTTTTGCCAATTTCGTGATTTCTGGTATTTTTCGAGTTCTTTCGATTGGGTGATGTTCCATTAGCCTATTTTGATATATTTGTGCTGATTTGTGCTAGTTTTGACGTGCATGGATGCCGGTTCGAGGAGCTAAGGTGTCGCGGGCATGAGCTTTCGTCGGTTCGAGGTGGGTAATACTTGTAAATGATGTCCTGAGGGTTAGTAAACCCCGGACTTGCACATCTTAGTGCTGTGTCGAGGTGACTTGCACGCCGGATAACGGGCGTGGGGTAGAGCACCATTGGGGATTGTGACTTGGTCCGTCCCGCGTAATAAATAATAACACCTAATTGTTGAAATGAATTGGACTAATTATCATGTTTGGGCTTCGTGCCAATTATTTGAATCCTTCGGGGATTGGTATCACTGTTTTGATAACACTGTGCATATTTTATTCTAAATTTAAGTTTTAAAATGGTATTTTTGCTATTCAACATTTTTTTAAGGTTATGAAAAACTTGAACAAGGTCTTAATAACATTTTTAGCTGTGAGCTAATATGATATTGTTGCCGTAGGGCTTTCTTGATTATTTGTTAGACTGATTGGGGCTGAGGGCCATATGTTAGGACATGACATTTTATGTGAGCATATGCATACACATGCATGGATCGGACTGCACGCTGCAGTGGTATACGGATCGGGCTGCGCGCCGCAACAGGTGTGATATTAATATTGTGCTTGGGCTGTAGGAGCCCCTCCGGAGTCTGAACCCCCACAGTGAGCACGAGTACCCAAATTGGATCGGGCTACACGCCGTAGCGGTCATATGCATTGCATGGCATACATACATTGGTTTACGTGTACTACGTGGCATAACATTCAACACTCATACATTACTGGCACACATGCATTAGTTGCCTTATTGACCAGATCTCCTGGTGTAAATTGATAAGGAGTGCTGAGCCCGAGGGGCTGATTTGAGTGCGGACTTGCACTGCTTGAGATTGTATCCAGGTATTGGTATATTATCATGAAAGAAAGTAGCTAATAATCGAGATTCCTAAATAATCTACTCACATATGCTTGAAAGGAATAAAAAGATAGTTCTGTGTTGTGTAGCATGAGATAGTGCCTATCGTGGTCTTCTTCCCTTCAGCATTATTTACTTTTATTACTGTTGAGTTGGAAGTACTCACACCCGACTCCCTGCACCTTGTGTGCAGATCCAGGTACATCACAGTGGAGCTGATTCTATTGCGGCTCGGGAGTGCTTTTGGACAGTCGAGGTAGCTGCCAGCGTTCGCAGGACCTGATTCTCCAGTTTGTCTGTATTTTTGTTCTGATCATCCCACACTTGTGCACAGTTATATTCATTATTTACACTTTGTATACTCTGTAGAGGCTCATGACTCTTGACCCTTCGGTCTATGGGAGTTGGGACGTGTTGGGACTTGGTTCCCTATTTTTAATATATCTATCACTATTATGCTTAAATTGGATAAAGTGAGCTTGTGGCTCTGTGATTGTTGTTGATTGGTCGGGCTGGCCTAGCAGTGTGCTGGGCTCCATCACGACCGGATTTGGGGTCGTGACAAGTTGGTATCAGAGCCTAGGTTTACTAGGCCTCATGAATCTTGAGCCGGTTAGTAGAGTCTTGTGGATCGGTATGGGGACGCCTGTACTTATCCTCGGGAGGCTACGAACCTTTAGGAAACACTTCACATTTCTTGGAATTCTTATCGTGCGCACTTGATTCATCTTGAGATATAATTTTTGAAATTCCTTCCACACGTCCGTGTACGCATCGAGCGCTCAGTAATGTAATTGCCTTATGGCTTGTGATTTCCTCGAACGAGGGACGAGATATAATCTCTGTGAGTTCATGTTGGGCCAGTCGGGAGGACTTGAGGCCAGATCCTTGTCTATGGCTTGAACACCAAGGTACTAATTTCGCGAGCAGGTATTATGAAGTTCATACGATCGGTATTCATCTTTATTGTGATTTGATATGTAGCTCTAGCTATGGGCCTGAGAAATATTCTCATCGCCTCTTAATTAGAAGGTAAAGTGCCTTATGTGTAGTGGAACGAGTTCAAACTCAGGAAGACTAAAATGATTATGCTGTGTGTATCCTGGTGGAAGGTATTCTGCTGAAATGCTAAATTGAGGCGAGATAGGTGGATTGGTTCTCATGTATAATTGAAAGGTAGTTGATATGTGTTATGATTCGAGCAGGTACAACGCATGTTCATGTACCAAATATGATAATATGATTTGTGTAGTATTGAGACTAATGTTGTCGATATGCATTGTGATGTCTTGTCGACTTGTGAATGTATTGCTAGGATGGTTTTGGTGATTCTCTGGCAGGTGGATAGGCCAATTTACAAAGGAAACTCCGCCGAACTTTTTGGAAAATTTGGGACTTAGAAAAGATTTTTTGTCACCTAAAGAGTGGGCGTGACTGTTGTGTGTGAATGAATGCAAGAATTGCAAAAGAATTAATATTTCTGATGATTCGAATCTCCGCCGAAGCTTGTAAATGACTTGAGTTTAATCTAACTAGAACTTTGTGGCATCATTTGAGTAAGAATGCTATGAGTAGCTATAAGTGCCTTGATGTATGGCTCCGAGCTAAGTTGGGGAGGTTGTTATTGATTAACTAATTGCACTGTTGTGTGCTGTGTTGGCTTTGTCTCTAGGTATGTTGGGAAATTTCGATAAGGGTTATGGTGCTACGTAGATGTGAAGAAATACTAGGATGTTGTGAACTTATGTTGGTAAAGAATGTTCGGTGTATAGAAAAGAAAGATAGCTAATTGTATCTGTATGTAATCATATTTTGCGATGTAAGAGTTCTAGCAAGGCACGAGTGGTTCTGTTCCATAAGACAGTTGAATTACAGCTGAATAAGGGTGAATGACGCCCAAGAATAGTCATGTGGTGTTCTAGATTTTGCTTGTAACGGTAAGGTGTCTTAAGATTATGTATGTGGATAAAGACGGTGTTTTCGTTAGAAGGGATCAAGACTTGTTCTATGTTATGTGAATGATGGGATTCTATGTATCCGTATTAGAAGGTAATGATACTAATTCAAAAATTGCATAAAGTTCTTCAAAATAATGTATTGTAGAATGTGGTACTTCTGGGAAACATTGAGGGAGTATTCAGTGGCCTATGGGTCTTATGTATGAATCTAGTGTGGTAACAGGAGTTGATGTATTATGGTGTTACAGTAAGCGCTAATATTGAGTTAAAGATGAATCGGGAAGGAAACTGGGTAAATGGAACAACTTGTTAATAAATCAGAATGGTATAAAAAGGAATACGATTGATTTCTGGTATGTGGTTGAAGTAATGAGTCTTGCAGACATTGCAGTAAAGCTCTTGAGTGCTGGCAGTTGTGTAACTTGATATAGGTATAAGCACTCAGTCCTGGCAGTTAAACTTATGCAATGAATGGGAAGAAATAGTTTGTGATGTGTTTTATCATGGTTTGAAGATGAGTATATTCCTGTCGGTATGCGAAGCGTGGAATGTGTAATGAGTTTTCTTCTATATGGGATCACGAAAGTCCTTGACTAGTTGAGTGCGTCGATGTTGAGGCGGAGGAAAGGGATATGAATTTCCATGTTGTCTTAGTGTGATATGGTATACACGATGTGTTATGGAAAGTTGATAATGGTATATTCTAGATTTTGAGATCAGTGTGCATAATATATGGGAAGTCAATAAAGATTATTGAGCAGCGCGGACAGCTGCAGGTGAATTAAGAATCGATCTTTCCGATGATTTAAGAAAATGGTACTGCTATTCTATTAACTTGGCAGGGAATATGATCCAAAAAGGACAAGGTAATGTAAACTGATGATATCTAATGGCATGGTGGTATTCTCTTGTTGGATCGACTGTAATAATTGAGTCGTTGATGGCATAGTGAAATTCTTGGATGGCTTTCGTGGAACGAATGGGCGCTTGATGTGCGTTATGTATTCGTACGGTGGAGTGTGGAACCAGGTATAGCGATTCATGTGTTACATATGTGTTGGAGACTAGAAGTTCTCGTAATCCGCCTATACAGTGGTTGTATATCGCGTGTATCGGCACCGTTTTGTGATTATTGGAAATCGGAAGCCCTAGTGGCTCTCTCTTAGCTTGATATGATGAATTTGGGTTATGATACCTTATTTCGGACTGGTTGACATAAGTCAGGTCGTCTAGACTAATGTGGTATGGACTATGTCGGAAAATGGCACAAATTGCGTAGCAGAGAGCATCAGAGTATGCTCCAACAGAGTAGTTGTACCCAGGACCAACGGACGGCTGGTAGGCATTGCTTTGTCAGTTGGACCTTAGTGGCGGATGTCAGTGTAGAGGTATCTACCATTGATTCAGTTCCAGTATTGAGAAACGTTGTCGGATGCGTTTCATGTGGCCGAGCTTGAGGCTATATATACATGTTTGCTGTAATGAGAAAATTCGACTCGATATGCATTTCCTTTTGCGAGATTTATGCATGGATCGGGTGGCACGCCGCCACGGGTTATTTGGATCGGGTGGCACGCCGCCACAGGTATGGTATCTGGATCGGGTGGCACGCCGCCACGGGTATGTCATTGGAGCGGGTTGCACGCCGCAACAGAATATTGTGAAAATATAGTTAGTTATATGCTATTGGGTATACAATACTTCCCCACTTCTGAGGAAAAAAAATCCGTTTTGAGTATCGCTTGGCAAATGGCACGTCGGTTGTGTCCTTTCAGGATTTGATAGCATACGTTAATTGTTTCACCGTGGGTGAGGTTGATTGCATGGGTTCAAGACCTAGATCTGTGCGTGTCTGACCGTTTTGAGCTTAGTGGCTTGAGGTGCTTCATGAGTAATAACGTTGGGATAGAATCACGAATCGTGGCAAGGCCACGTGATGTTATGACCTCTCGACGAGGATTCAGGTACTCTAATACTATAATGCGAGACGCGATCTCAGTTCTATGTTATGTTGTCACAGAGGAATTGAATTCCAGCTCTTTTGCTGGAGACAGTTATCATGATTTGAGCTGTCATGATTCGAGTGTGTTCAGGCGTTTCTATTGGAGCCTATGTTGTGCTCGCCGTGGCTTAGGCCGGTGTTGAGGTGTCATATCACCAGTGCGGTGTGTTATAATCGAAATGATCGTTGGAGCCAATAATGAGTGTGAGTATATGTGATTCCAGCTAGTATTTGGTTATTGTGGCCAGTTGTTGTGATTAAAGACTATCGTCTCGAGTGAATGGGTTGTCGATATATCATATGATCTCACCCGAAGTAGTGAATATGGGTTATTGCAGTGGATTCGAGTGTATCCTGAGTATAGGCATGGGATTTGCATTGGGCATGTGATTTCAGAATGTACAATGTGATTTATGGTTCAAATGGTCTGTGAAATTTTGACTACATGGTGTTTTCGGACTTATGTGAGATAGGGTGACGTATGATCGCCTGAAATTATGCTTGGTAAGGTCATTCAGCTATTGGGTGGCTTCTAGTACAACTCTGAGTCCGCTCGAGGACGAGCATTTGTTTAAGTTGGGGAGAATGTAACGACCCGGCCCGTCGTTACGGAAATTTCCACCCCGTTACCTTGCATTAACATATCTTATGCTTCTATATCAGTGTTGGAACCTATCGGGTGAGTTAGGAGTGAATTGAATTAAAAATGAAGCAAATAGCATGTTTGAAGGAAGTTTGAATATGGAAAGTCAACCTAGAGTTGACTATCGAGTTAGAGTGCTCGGAATCGGATTCTGATTATTCGACTAGTTTCGAGGGATCATTTATGACTTAGGAGAGCAATCGGAATTGAATTTGGAGATCCGGTGTAGAAATAGGCTTGAATTGGCTAAGGTTGAATTTTGGCGAAATCCGATCGATAGGTGAGATTTTGATCCGGGAGTCGGAATGGAATTCCGACAGTTGCAGTAGTTCCGTTAGGTAATTTTGGATATGCCTGCAAACTTTCAGGTCATTCGGACATCGTTTGGTCTGGTTTTTGATCGAATGTGAATTTTTGAAGTTAAAGTTAAACTTAAGCTTAAATTTGTTGAAAACCGACGATTTTGATGTTAACGATAGAGTTTTGATGATTGGAACAAGTTTGAATAAGGTTATAGGGCATGTTGGTTCTTTTGGTTGAGGTCCCGGGGGCCTCGGGTGAGTTTCGGGGTGGTTTCGGACCATTTCTAGGCCATTTTTAACTGCTGGTTTATGTCTGTAGCAGTGTTCTACGCGATCACGGACAATGGGATGCGATCGCGGTGAGCAAAATGTGCGAAGAATATTAATGAATTGCGATCACGTGAAATGCTCCGCGATCGCGAAGAAGGGCAATTTCTGTTGCATTGATCATACTTCGGAAGCTCATATCTTTTTATATACAAGGAAGTTTAAGGTGATTCAAAAATGAAAGTTATAGATCATCGTGTCTAGTTTTCCGAACGCTAAAGTAATCTTCATTTGGACGTGTGTGTAAATAGTTATGGACATTACACTATAGGGTGTCCGAGAAGGATCTCTAATACACATGTATAAATTGGGAAGCTTATATCTCGAAATGTATACAGATGCAGACAATGAGTATCAAATAAATGTTATAGCCCTATGTTTCTAGTTTCCATAAAATCAAACCATTCATCATTCGGAGGTGTGTGCAAATAGTTATGACAATTATACTGAAGCCTGTCCGGAGAAACCGGAATTTGTTCACCGCGATCGCGAAGCCTTTCCAGCGATCGCGAAGGGTAAATTTTGGGCCAAATTTTGTTCTCCGCGATCGCAGAGCCATTCCCGCGATCGCGATGAGTAATACGCCTGGGCAAAATGTTTTTAAAACATTCCAGTCGCGAAATCAACCCATTATTCCACCATTTTTGGTCATTCTTGAGAGCTTTTGGACGGGGAATCATTGGAGGTAAGTTTTATGAGTTAAATACATGATTTTATCAAAGAATCTTCCATTAATTCTCTGAATTTGGGTAAGAAATCAAGAAAATTAGGGCTTTGAACAAAAATATTAAAATGGGGATTTGGAGGACCATTTGTCGTCCGAATTGGGAGTTCTTGGTATGTACGAACTTGTGTGGAGACGAGGATTCCGAAAATGTGAGTTTCATAATTTTTTGAGATGTGGGCCCGGGGCTCGGGTTTTGCCAATTTCGTGATTTCTGGTATTTTTCGAGTTCTTTCGATTGGGTGATGTTCCATTAGCCTATTTTGATATATTTGTGCTGATTTTTGCTAGTTTTGACGTGCGTGGATGCCGGTTCGAGGAGCTAAGGTTTCGCGGGCATGAGCTTTCGTCGGTTCGAGGTGGGTAATACATGTAAATGATGTCCTGAGGGTTAGTAAACCCCGGACTTGCACATCTTAGTGCTGTGTCGAGGTGACTTGCACGCCGGATAACGGGCGTGGGGTAGAGCACCATTGGGGATTGTGACTTGGTCCGTCCCGCGTAATAAATAATAACACCTAATTGTTGAAATGAATTGGACTAATTATCATGTTTGGGCTTCGTGCCAATTATTTGAATCCTTCGGGGATTGGTATCACTGTTTTGATAACACTGTGCATATTTTATTCTATATTTAAGGTTTTAAAATGGTATTTTGCTATTCAGCATTTTTATAAGGTTATGAAAGAAAACTTGAACAAGGTCTTAATAACATTTTTAGCTGTGAGCTAATATGATATTGTTGCCGTAGGGCTTTCTTGATTATTTGTTAGACTGATTGGGGCCGAGGGCCATATGTTAGGACATGACATTTTATGTGAGCATATGCATACACATGCATGGATCGGACTGCACGCCACAGTGGTATACGGATCGGGCTGCGCGCCGCAACAGGTGTGATATTAATATTGTGCTTGGGCTGTAGGAGCCCCTCCGGAGTCTGAACCCCCACGGTGAGCACGGGTACCCAAATTGGATCGGGCTACACGCCGTAGCGGTCATATGCATTGCATGGCATACATACATTGGTTTATGTGTACTACGTGGCATAACATTCAGCATTCATACATTACTGGCACACATGCATTAGTTGCCTTATTGACCAGATCTCCTGGTGTAAATTGATAAGGAGTGCTGAGCCCGAGGGGCTGATTTGAGTGCGGACTTGCACTGCTTGAGATTGTATCCAGGTATTGGTATATTATCATGAAAGAAAGTAGCTAAAAATCGAGATTCCTAAATAATCTACTCACATATGCTTGAAAGGAATAAAAAGATAGTTCTGTGTTGTGTAGCATACATATGCTTGAAAGGAATAAAAAGATAGTTCTGTGTTGTGTAGCATGAGATAGTGCCTATCGTGGTTTTCTTCCCTTCAACATTATTTACTTTTATTACTGCTGAGTTGGAAGTACTCACACCCGACTCCCTGCACCTTGTGTGCGGATCCAGGTACATCACAGTGGAGCTGATTCTATTGCGGCTCGGGAGTGCTTTTGGACAGTCGAGGTAGCTGCCAGCGTTCGCAGGACCTGATTCTCCAGTTTGTCTGTATTTTTGTTCTGATCATCCCACACTTGTGCACAGTTATATTCATTATTTACACTTTGTATACTCTGTAGAGGCTCATGACTCTTGACCCTTCGGTCTATGGGAGTTGGCACGTGTTGGGACTTGGTTCCCTATTTTTAATATATCTATCATTGTTATGCTTAATTTGGATAAAGTGAGCTTGTGGCTCCGTGATTGTTGTTAATTGGTCGGGCTAGCCTAGCAGTGTGCTGGGCGCCATCACGACTGGATTTGGGGTCGTGACAGCGCCCTAGTGAGTTCGCGAATTGCTCCCTCATTGTTGCGGTAGATGTGATAGTGGAGACAGATGATGTAGAATTGATTACTGAAGATCCAGTTCGGGCATGACTGATGAACTTAGAAGAGGTAAATGGTGAAAGTCTGGCAGAGTGGGTGCTATCTCTGGAAGGTAAGGGGTTTAGGGATAGAGAGTTGGAGTTTGAACCTGTATACTTAGAGAAGAGAGAGACCCCTCCAGCAAAACCATCCATTGAAGAGCCACCAAAGCTGGAGCTTAAACCACTACCATCTTATCTCAGGTATGAATTTCTGGGCCCTAACTCTACTTTACCTGTTATTATCTCATCTGGTTTGCTAGATGTTGATAACGTCCTTTTCCACCGCTAAAAAGCAATAGACACGGTCGTATGCAATATATTTACCCAACTATGAGTCGGGGTCGAATCCCACAGAGAACAATATGTAGGCGATTAGGAATGCAAGAAAATTATCGCTAGTCGCGCTAAGACAAACACTTAAGATTTTGGGTTTTGGAAAATGTTTATATCTAAATGCGGAAATGTAAACTAACCTAGAAAGCGAATAAAATGATCAATGGCTACAAGTATGAATGCATCGGGAATTACACTCAAGTAACGATCCAATATATTTCATGATTTTACAAATATGAGTGAGTTTATGTTAATTAGCCACGGATAATAATTCCTAATTAGCTTCTTCCGAAGACTAACAAGACTTCCTAATTGAATTATCCCTAATCTCAATTAGAAGATTAAGCGCACCCGATAGGATACAAGTAGTCAATCCTATCCCTAGGTTGAATCTATAAAGTGAAGGTTAACGCCTCAAGTTCTTGTTAATTAATCTTTCCCAACTTCGAATTATCTTTTCCAAAATTAATTCAAAGTAAATGGGCGAGTCCTAGAGTTAGCTAATCTCTTTGGAAACATTGAAGAACAAGAATAATTAAAGTAACAATAACTCAATTCATAAATATATAAAAATCATTCAATACATAAGCACAACAAGGTATTTAATCCACACTTTAAATATGAATATTCCCATAAACAAGATTCAAGTGTTGGAAATAAATACTACACACTTAGATATACAATACAAAGCAAGGAAATGAAGAAATAAATATAAATGGGTAAGAAATCCTTAACCACAAGCTTTAATCTTCAAGACCCAAGTGTGTGTGCAAAACCCTAGCCTTCTCTCTAAGCCAAAGAGTAAAAAATATGTTCAAAGGTGTAGAAATTGATTAGAGATTTCGAGATATATCCTACAATGTATGTTTGGACGAGTAAATCATTGATTTGGGGTCAAAACGTGTGAAATGTCCATTCTGCCCAGGTCTGATGCTCAACTTTCGCACCTGCGGAAAATACCTCGCAGGTGCGGCTCCGCTTAAGCGGAAATTAGTTTGCAAAAGCGACAATTGGGCCTCCGTCAAGCCATCGCAGGAGCGGATATCATGTCGCTGAAGCGACATCGCTGAAGCGTATAAATTTCCGCAAAAGCGGATCTTCCGCAGGCGCGATCAATCATTCGCAGAAGCGTGACCGCTTCTGCGTCTTCATCTCCGCAGGAGCGAAACTGGCCGGCTCTTCGACAATTCGCAAAAGCGATCAAAATCTCGCAGAGGCGAGATCGCTTCTGCGATCAAAATCCGCAGAAGCGAAATGCCTGACAGTTTTGCAATGTTTCTTCTCTTCTTAGCTCAATTCCTTGTCACTTCAGCCCAAATCACCTACTAGCATCATTTACCTGAAAATCTAGCAATAACCACCAAAAGCAACCTCATTTCATATTAAAGAGGCATAAAAAGCTAAGCAAAAGAGGCTACAATGAGTGGTAAAATTACCACTCATCAACACCCCCAACTTAAGCTTTTGCTTGTCCTCAAGCAAATCAAAACCACAACTTTAATGAGGCTTCACCATTTACAAAACAATTGTCATTGCGATTATGAACATATCACCACATCCCCAACTTATCTCATTCAAACACCATACTTATGGATTTGGTTGATACTAACAATTAGGCTCAAGTATGTATATCTTTTCTCGAATAACTCCCTCCTAAGGAAAATCAACTTCAACAATGTGCAAGGGAGTTCCAAAACAATCAAGTGACAAAAAATAAGCATCAATAAGTGACTCAAAGACACTAGTTTACTATGATTACTCACTTTACTCAATTTCACCGGTCTTTTCTAATTCATGCGCCCTCACAAGAAAGAAAGTCCCAACAAAGAACAATATATTTACAACAAACACAAGGGACAAAGTTTTCGAAAACACTCGCTCTCACAAAGAAACTTCAAGTGTTACGACACATCATACCATAAGCTTGCCCTTATTTTAATTCAATGCTTATTCAAGAATGCTTAGTTGGAGGTCCCATAAGGACTTTTTAAGCTTGTAATGTAGGTTTAGGGAAGGTTGGGTAAGCATTTGGGTACAAGTGACTTCATCCTCCTTGAACACTACTCACAAGTTTCATTCTCTTGTATATTGACTCTCTTTAACTTACATAGCCTCATTGGCATCTAGTTCCCAATATAGAACCACTTTACATACCTCTCCCAAATTTTATTCAAGGCTCCATAATGTACATATTTACACGTATATGTAAAGACTAACTCTTTTTTTTTTTTTTTTTTTATTTATGGAGCTTGAATATTTCAATACAAATACTTTGAGGCATGTGGATACTCAATGCACAACCTTACCAATTTCCATTTTGACACCACCCCCAACTTAGGCTTTTAGCCTCATTCTCAGTGTTCAAAGAGGGACGGGTTCAAGAGAGGGAATTATTATACAAAAAGGGAAAGGTTTGTAATGAGTTGGCCAAAGAAAGGTTTAAAGGCTCAAAATGGGTACTAGTGACATTATTTATGCAACGGTAGGCTTGAAAGGCTAAAGAGATTTTAAAATTAAAACAAAGAATGCCTAAGATCATTCCTCCAACCAAATGTACTATCATTAGCATTGAAAAACTAACCGGGCAAGTTCTAGATGATGGAAGTAAACACAAGATTTATTTCAACACTCGCTAACACACATGGCACATGAATTAATGAAGACGGATCAATTCTATAAAACTAGTGAGCTAGAAGTCACTAAAAGAGCCAAAAATTTATCACCAAAATTGTTTTACACCAAGCAACTTACTTGTTTTTAACACTTTAATACAAATTTTTGGAGGGGTATTCTTAATTCATAATTTACATACAAGAGGCTAATTTTATTAGTATCAAATAATCCAAAAGCCTCATCCTAACAAAATAAGACTAATTCCCTTAAGAAGGTTGTCACACTATCTCTCATCGGGAAAAGTCACCCGGTTCACTAAGTTGTTCCTTGGGAAAGAACCGTAGCATGAAGAAAACCCAAGGAGTAATAAAAGGAAAGAAACTACTCTACATAATACTAAAAAGAAAAATAATATAGGCTAATAAGAAGAAGTATAAATAAGAAAAGCACAATACTAACACAAATATAACTAATCAAACCAAGTATAGAACATCAAAGTCAAAAACTACAAAGCATAGTCACAGGCTACACAAGCCACCCCCAACTAGAATATTGCAGTGTCCTCACTGCACAATATCAAATGTAAAGCATAAAAAGTTTGAGGGTCTCCCTGAGGTCTGCGTCAGACTAGCAGACTGTGGGAGGAAGGCGGATCACTGCTGAGCTGAGCTCGTAGCTCCATCATCATCGGTCTCCTCATCATCATCATCATCCTCATCATCATCATCATCATCATCAGACTGTGTCATGAAAGAGTACTCCTCGCTGTCATCCTTGGTCGCCACAGGGAACTTCTTATCTGGGTTTCCCCATTTGAAGATTGCCTTGATGCCCCTCCACATATTGATCATCAGCTTGCCTTTCTTCGTGTTCTTTTTCTTCTCTTCCTCAAAGTCAGACTGAAGGGTAGCATGGGCCTTAGCCAGAGTACTGTAGGCTCCCTCCAGTTTAGTCACTGACGCTGCCATCTTCTTCATGTTATCATTTTGTAGTGTCTGGGCATCCAAGTAACTCTGCATGTCGTCCCTGGAGAAGTAAGAGGGCTCAGGCTGTGAGGAGGATGGCCCACTAGGAAGCTGTGATACTAACTCCTTAATGGTCTGAAGCTCGGAGTTAAGAATCATAAATGGCCCCTGAGCAGCTGTCTGTGAAGAGGACTCTGAACCGGTGGCTGTGAAAGTGATTTTCCTCTTCTTGCTTTTAACCGCACTCCCCTCTCCCGTCACTCTCAATGGATGAAAAGGTTTGTCCGCTGGTAGCCACCGATCGGTGCTACGGACATCAACCTCTGCCCTGGTGCATAGCAATGTGATGAGAGAAGGGAATAGTAGACCTGCATCCTTGTTGCTTGAGTACTCTCTCAAGTACTGCCTCATCTCCTATAGAATGTAGTATCCTACATTCACCGGTGTGCCATCTAGAATGCATGCTATGATCAGTGCCCGGGTGTAGGAAACATCAGTCATGTTGCCACAAGGAGAAACTCTGTTGTTGAGGATGTATAGCCACATTTTAGCCTCGGCTGTGAAGACGGTGGATTTGAACCCTTTTCTTCTGGTTCCCCATTTTTCTCTGAGCTGTGGTGGAAAGAGCTTGGAGACAAGCCATGCTCCATTTTCACAAGTATCCTTTTCTCGTACTTGGTCCACCGGAAAGTTGGGAATTCCAAGAGTATCATTGATTTGTTCAATGCCAAACCTCACTAACTTTCCTCGGATGACTATCTGTGGGCTATCAAAATTTACCCGCCTGAGGTTAGCATAGAATTCACGGACCCACTCCTCATTGGCTTTGCAAGGAATGGGGATAAAGCAGGACCATCCCGATGATTCAAGTCGAGCATAGAAATCCGGAAGCTTTTCTACCAACTTCTCTTCATGAATTCCTTTTTCAAGGATAATCTTCTTGTGGACGAGGTCATCCAAATATCGCCGCTCACACTCAGCGGACATGAAGCGAGTATCATCATATGGTTCATTGATTTCTTCTTCGATTTCTCTCCGTTGTCCGCTTGTGGTTGCGTCCATTTTCAAATAAATCACCTACAAAAATTCGACACAATGTCAATTGGGCAATTGAACCAGATTAAGAACTTCAAAACACTGCAATTTAGCCAAAAGTTTGGATTGAACGGGCCCGGGAAGGAGCAGTTGCAAAGCTACTGGAATTTGCGAAAAATTCCAGTTTCCGCTTCTGCGAACAAAGAGCCGCAGAAGCGGATCCGTTTCTGCGAAAATTTCTTCGCTTCTGCGATGGTTTACGCTTCTGCGAACGAAGAGCCGCAGAAGCGGCTACGTTTCTGCGAAGAGGAGCTCGCTTCTGCGAGGAGTATCGCTTCTGCGTGGCTTCCTCCGCAAAAGCGGATTCGCTTCTGCGAAACGATTTTCGCTTCTACGGTCTTCGACATATTCTTCATTCCCAGCACTTTCATCAAAATTTTTACTTATTTTTCAATGTCTAAACAAATTTTTGGCTTGTTTTAGTGCAGTAAAAGGATTTATGATTCAATTAAGTCCCATTTGTGATGTAAAGCCACAATAATTCATTGAAACAATGTGACAAACATCTTGCGGGCAGTTTAATTTGACCTCTCTTTGAACAATGGTTGTGGTACTAGACTTCCCACAATTTGTTCACAATTAACAGCACACATTATCTACACTCAACCAATTCCTCACTTCCTAAAACAATCTAGAATTTAAAACCAAAAGAAGGAAAAGAAAAATCAAGACATATTACCTACAAACATTGTTGGATATGAAAATCACATGGAATGGGAAGAGATTACCTGATATTTGCAGAAGAGAAGGAGACTACACGAGATGCTTTTGACAAATTGCTAAGAAAATTCGGAATTTTTGGGGATTTAGGGTAGGGGAGACGGTTTTTAGTGAAGAGAAAAGGGTTAACCAAAAGACTTTAACTCCCTCTATTTTGAAATTAAAAGCTGGACGATTTTCGCTTCTGCGAAAACTTATACGCCCCTGCGTCACCGCTTAAGCGATAATGAGGCCGCTTCTGCGCAACAAGCCGCTTCTGCGGTTTTAAACCCGCTTCTGCGGTGTCGCGGAAGCGTAAAATGTGCCGCATGTGCGATATGGTCGCTTCTGCGATGCCACTGACGCTTCTGCGAGACCGCAGGTGCGACTGTTTTATCGCAGAGGCGGTTCTAGCAGAGTTTTGTTGCCAATTTTCTTCAGCTACTGGTTTGTGACTGTCCGGATACCTCGACCTGCTCAAATCAACTCCAAAAATTCTCAAACTTGGCAGATTAGTTCAACATAATATTCTAAGCAATTCTAAAAAAGAAAATTTGCAAAATGATGAAAAATTTTGAAAAATGACTAAAAATTTTGAAAACGATGGGTTGCCTCCCACCAAGCGCCGCATTTAATGTCGTGGCACGACACAAACAACATTACCACTTTTCGCGCCACTTGGATGATATGAATTGGGCCCCTAGCTTGGAATCAAGCTTATGACCACGAGCAATGGGGGGTGGTAATTGGATGTTCGAGCCAATGCTTAAAATTTTCATTTTGCACTTCTTGGCTTTCAAGTGAGGAATGTCGTTTTGATTTCTTGCCTCCTCAAACTGTAAAATGTATGGCCAAAGTTGTTCCTCCTCGCATTCCTTCATTGATTCATGTGGTTCAACTCCCGTGTCACCACACAATTCCAAGGTTGAAAAATGTTTGGAATGTGACTTTAAGCCCACACTTTGCAATTCTTCTATGTTGACATTCTCTTTTTCCCCCGGATTAGAGTCAACAACAACCACATTAGCATTTACACCGGTTGACTCCAATTCCATGTTTTTGTCGGCATCAACAATACTCATTGAGTTGGTTGGCGGATGTTCAATTATTGACTCCTCAAAGTAAAGCTCACTCTCTTCCTCGGAATTGGACTCTTCTTGGCTTTCATCCACACACGAAATTTGTTGGGCATAGTTAGCCTCAACCAAAATTTGCATTTGATCCTCCAAAGTGCGGATGTGTTCACCATTGTAATTTATGCATTGTTTCAAGTCCTCGAGTGCAAAGTTGCGCTTCTCCTCATTTTCAAGAATGACCTCCAACATGAGCAATTTTCTCTCATTTTGGGCATTAGATAATTCTTCTTGGTTTTGATCAATAGCCAAGGAAGGATTTTCATTTTCAACATCCAAGAAGGATTCTTGGTTTTCACTTACTTCCGAGGCTTTGATCATTTCATCCATTTGTGAGTGTAACCTTTCCAGTGCTAAACCATTTTGGAGACTAGTCTCCAAAAGATGTTCCAAGGCATTTTCTTCCTTGTTTCCTTCTTCAAGTAAACACTCCAACATGAGCTTGAATTCTCCATTTTGACCATGCTCAAATTCTTTCACCTCCATAACCCTATAATTCTCATCAAAACAAATAGAACCATCATAGTAGGGGCTTGGGGAAGGGAATAAAAAGTAAGCACAATCATCCCAATGACCATTTTGGAAACCACACTTATCACAAATACTCCACTCATGGGTTTGGAATTGTGCGCACAATCCACCCCCGGGAGAATTTAAACAATTTTGCCATGAGTGTGGTCCTCCACAATAAGGACAAGGATCATCAAAATATGAACAACTACTATCCGACCAATTTTTGTTATATGATGCCATTTTTCAAAATTAAGAAAATAAACAAGAAACAAACACTAAAAATAGACCCAAGGTAAGAAAAAATAATTACACAAATATTCACAAGTTTGGACCAAAGCACTTTCGCTTACTTCTCAAACAACCTAAATTACGCCAAATTGTTCCCCGGCAACGGCGCCATTTTTGATAACGTCCTTTTCCACCGCTAAAAAGCAATAGACACGGTCGTATGCAATATATTTACCCAACTATGAGTCGGGGTCGAATCCCACAGAGAACAATATGTAGGCAATTAGGAATGCAAGAAAATTATCGCTAGTCGCGCTAAGCCAAACACTTAAGATTTTGGGTTTTGGAAAATGTTTATATCTAAATGCGGAAATGTAAACTAACCTAGAAAGCGAATAAAATGATCAATGGCTACAAGTATGAATGCATCGGGAATTACACTCAAGTAACGATCCAATATATTTCATGATTTTACAAATATGAGTGAGTTTATGTTAATTAGCCATGGATAATAATTCTTAATTAGCTTCTTCCGAAGACTAACAAGACTTCCTAATTGAATTATCCCTAATCTCAATTAGAAGATTAAGCGCACCCGATAGGCTACAAGTAGTCAATCCTATCCCTAGGTTGAATCTATAAAGTGAAGGTTAACGCCTCAAGTTCTTGTTAATTAATCTTTCCCAACTTCGAATTATCTTTTCCAAAATTAATTCAAAGTAAATGGGCGAGTCCTATAGTTAGCTAATCTCTTTGGAAACATTGAAGAACAAGAATAATTAAAGTAACAATAACTCAATTCATAAATATATAAGAATCATTCAATACATAAGCACAACAAGGTATTTAATCCACACTTTAAATATGAATATTCCCATAAACAAGATTCAAGTGTTGGAAATAAATACTACACACTTAGATATACAATACAAAGCAAGGAAATGAAGAAATAAATATAAATGGGTAAGAAATCCTTAACCACAAGCTTTAATCTTCAAGACCCAAGTGTGTGTGCAAAACCCTAGCCTTCTCTCTAAGCCAAAGAGTAAAAAATATGTTCAAAGGTGTAGAAATTGATTAGAGATTTCGAGATATATCCTACAATGTCCGTTTGGACGAGTAAATCATTGATTTGGGGTCAAAACGTGTGAAATGTCCATTATGCCCAGGTCTGATGCTCAACTTTCGCACCTGCGGAAAATACCTCGCAGGTGCGGCTCCGCTTAAGCGGAAATTACTTCGCAAAAGCGACAATTGGGCCTCCTGTCAAGCCATCGCAGGAGCGGATATCATGTCGCTGAAGCGACATCGCTGAAGCGTATAAATTTCCGCAAAAGCGGATCTTCCGCAGGCGCGATCAATCATTCGCAGAAGCGTGACCGCTTCTGCGTCTTCATCTCCGCAGGAGCGAAACTGGCTGGCTCTTCGACAATTCGCAAAAGCGATCAAAATCTCGCAGAGGCGAGATCGCTTCTGCGATCAAAATCCGCAGAAGCGAAATGCCTGACAGTTTTGCAATGTTTCTTCTCTTCTTAGCTCAATTCCTTGTCACTTCAGCCCAAATCACCTACTAGCATCATTTACCTAAAAATCTAGCAATAACCACCAAAAGCAACCTCATTTCATATTAAAGAGGCATAAAAAGCTAAGCAAAAGAGGCTACAATGAGTGGTAAAATTGCCACTCATCAGATGTGCAGGATCAAAAGCCACTACAGATACTCAAGGAATGTAAAACTGCCTTTGGTTGGACCATGGCAGACATAAAGGGGATCAGCCCCGCATACTGCATGCACAAGATTCTCTTGGAAGAGGGACACAAACCCTCCAGGAAACGCAAAAGAAGGCTGAACCCGAATTTGAAGGATATGGTGAAAAAGAAAGTGATAAAGTTGCTAGACACGGGGTAGGTCCCAGGTAAGTTTTCTCACCCTTCTGTGCTGTACATTGATTATTATGCCATGAGGACATGTCATGATCTTAAGTGTGGGGTGGAAGACTTATCTTGTATATGTTGTACATAGTAGTTATAGTTGTAAATTATATTAGCTGGTTTGTCCCGATGATGGACACTTGGGGACGGGTTTCTTAAGGATTTAAGTCGAAATAAAAATACAAAAAAAATCAAAATTTTGAAAAATCTAAAAATATGAGTAGAGGACTCTTCCTGATGACGGACTATTTGGACAAAATACTCTTGAGGGAATTAGTCCACGTAGGAATTGTTCTTTCTTTTCTTTTCTTTTTCTAGGTAGTGTATCACCTCCCCATTAGTTTTTCTTTTGACCACGATTCTTTTCCAAGGGTTTTTCTTGAACCGGGTTAGGTAGATTTTTCTTTTTTAGGATTAGAGGGCAAAGGTTAGCATGTAACCCCAAGTATGCACATTAGTAAAACTAAAATGAACCTGAGAATGTATTATCTAAGCTTGACTGTAGATTCTAGGATATGCCTTAAATTGCACAGTACAGCTTGCTTGAAGATTGATAGGACTTTGTAGATGAACTGTATTCTAAATGAGTTGCATGCTAAGTGTGTGTGAGATTTTACTTACATTATATTTTTACATGATACCTAGAACTTGCCCTGTGTGTTTGCAAAGCGAAATAGAAGTTATTTGGTTGTAGAGATGATAGAGGCATTTCTTTGTGTAACCCCGTAAATCAATAAGACATGAATTCACATGTACATAATATCCTAGTTAACCCCTTTGAGCCTTAAGCCTGTTCTTTGATAACCCTTGAATGTTCATACAATCGAAATTGTAAATTGTTCCACTTTACCTCCTAGAAGCACTTGTGTTGTAACGAATATGCAGAAGTCTAAGTGTGGGGTGAAGGGAAGATGAAAAAGGGGAAATCAAGAATGAATGATAAAAAAAAATGGTGAACTGGCAAAATATTGTAAATGCTACAAGCTTTGAAAAAAAAATCAATGTATATATGTATAATAGAAAGACTAGTTACACCAACAAAAGAAAATTGGGGGATTAAAAGTAAATAGAGGTGAAGGAATGTTTAGGGGAGACATACGGGAGAAAGCTAAAAGGGAAGTTGTGAAAAAGAAAGAAAGTGCTTAGGGAGGTTAGCCACTATAGCCAAAAGTATCCTACCCATCCCTTAGCCAATATACAACCCTTAAAGACCTCTTGATCTATGATTGAATAACTCCATTAGTGGAGTATTACACTAGGGGCAAGCCTATGGTGTATCTGTATGCATATGAATGTTCTTTGTTGAAAGTGTGTGAATTTTTCCTATATCTATAAGTTCCATGTGTGGGAACTTCTCTCAATAAATTGTGTGAGGGCATGTAACTCGGGAAGAAAAAGGTAAATTAGCAAGTCTGTGATAATAACTAGAGTAAGAAATAATGTGCTGGCATTTGAGTTTACGGTTAGGTAAGGATTGTGCATGTCTTAGGTTAATCATGAAAGATAGCTTTTGTGACATATTTTGGGGCAAGCATTAATAATATTGGCCTAAAGTGTGATTAAGGTTGCTCGAGGATGAGCAAAGGTTTAAGTGTGGGGTATTGATAATAGGTGAATTTGACTATATTTATGCCCTAAATAATCACACTTTATTGTTATTTTGATATTGTTTATGAAGACAAAATGCTTTTATTAGTTTTTCTAGTGTGTTATAGGTACACATGAGCTAATGAATACTAAAAGAACAACTTTTTGAGTCAAAAGATGGTGAAAAAGGGCAAAGGTGGTACAAGTCAAGAAATTATGTTGAATATAGCCGGGAAGGTGTGATTTTGAGCTATATAGATGTTATGGCATGAATTTAAGTGATTTTAAGCTTTCAAGTCTGAGTAAAAGTTCAAGTAATTAAGCCGGGATCATGTACGGAGGTCAAATTTGATAGTTTAGTACAAGCGAAGACTCGATGAGGCATATTGCGCACTCTCTAGTTAATTGGACATAACCGTTTGCTCAGAAGTCCGTTTAGGATCCATAATATATGGTTGGAAAGCTAGCTCAAAGGGCTAAAACTTTCAGGTTTTGAGTGTTTCCAAATTACAAACGTAACAGGGTGAAAGACCGCGGTTACACCGCAACCGCGGTGGAACCGTGGCAGAAGAGGCCTGCGGAAGATTTTGAAGTTCAGAGGAGTGGATTTTCCGCGGTCCATCCGTGATCGCGGACAAACCACGGGCGAGGCCGAAAATTTGAAGGCTAAACTTGTCAAAACTCAAATTTTGTAACCTAAACCCTCTATATAATTATAGGATTCGCCCAAGTGAGGCAAGTATTGTATTATTCACTACTTTTGCAAGAAAACAAGTAAGAGAGAACTCTCTCAACATCTTTCTTTCTTTTACATTGAATCTTTGATTATGAATTCAATTATTATTCTTGTTTCTTTGATTATGAGTAGCTAATTTTTTATCTAAGGTTTTGATTAACCTATTGAGTGATGAACTTCTGGATTATGGGATTACAAATTGTTAGCTAGAATTCTATTTGTTCAACTTCGTTCTTGTTGTACTTAATTGATAGAGCTCTCAATTAGTTGTGCCTATTTAGTGTGCATAACTTGGAAAAGAGTGCATATTTAGGTATATTGTTGAACAACACCACACCTAGATTATTGGAGGAATCTGTAATTTTAGGCGTAAAGGTGGGATTAGGAATAACGAAACTTTAGGTGCAACCTAAAGTGAACTATTCAAATTAAAGCTAGCTAGGGTAGCTCGGGAGTGCACTAGTAAATTATTGTAGTTGCTCGGGAGAAAATTATGGTAAAAATAGCGTTCATGATTTATGGAATAATATTCACAATTTGTATGAGCATAAATAGAAGGGATTCCATCAATAGAGGAAATCAATACCTTAGTCTTCCTCTTTATTCTTTACCCAACATTCAATTCTGCAATTCAAGTATTTAATTCTTGCAAAATTTAGTTGTTAGAAAACATCCACAAAAATATATTCAAAGTTTGGGAAGCTACTTTAAAAGTGTTCTTGGGTTGTGGAAGTTGCAGTTGATAGGTTAATTCCCTATGGGATCGACTCTAGACTTAATTGACCGGATTATATTGACTACGACCGTTGCTTGGACATGAATCATCGAGATCAGTTAAATTGCTGTATTTCTTTATATCCGATTTCCCTATATATTTTTGATTAATGTGCTATATATTTTCTGATTTGATATTACGTGAACTGTATATAAAATTGTACTGAAAACCCTTCTCTTCTTACCTCTGGGGATGTGCTTACTGGTTGAGACTCCCCATTCTATTAGTGTTATACCAAAATAAGAAAAGAGGCCAGACAAGTTACTAAGTCGGACGATCCCGCGGGTACCCGGTACGTAGCCCCCTCCTTGACTCGAGTTATCCGCTCGGGTGCACAGTCTAGAACCAATAATATCAGGATATTGAGTCTACAATTAGGATGATTATTTGCATCATATCTAACTTAGGGGACTCAACATAGGGGTTGGGTCCGTCTAGGACAGGTGACCTGAACATGAAAAGACCAACATGATTATATGTTGCATTTATTTGTCTTGGGCCATTATGCTGACCGTCTAAATAATTGAGGGAAAGAAAAGACAAAAATAGCAATTCTTGGAAGAAACCAATGTCTAAATACTGACGAAACTCTGTCGAAATTTTGAGGAAAATATCAAAACTAGTCGGAATAATTTAATTTTGTCATAGTTGGTCTAAAAATAATTTGACCGAACTACTCTGGTTTGATTCTCACCACTAGGCGAGATACGTACGCAACCCTTGACGAGTCAAACCACACCTTTTTACAAAACTAGCCAAAAAAGTCAATTTTGAATAAATCAAAGTGATGTCATTTTGACAAAATAGCCGAATGTCACGAAAGGGCGCCGAAAGGCTATTGTGCAAAAATGACCACTTTTGAGTCATTGTCCATGAAATAATAGGTACAGACTTAAAATCTTCGGTTGAAGTGCTGAAATACCGTATTTGCAAAATGGGGACTTTTTTGTTTTGAAAAAGAATTTTTGAAATATATATATTGTCTTTTTGGGGTCAAAATACAAAGTGATTAAAATTACCTTTAATAAATGTACAAGATGAGCACAATGCAAAATGAACCTTTGTCATTAATGAATAAAATCACTTTGGAGTTGCGTCTATGGTGAAATGATTTGGGTCAAGACGGACAAGACGAGGTCAAGAAATATTTGAAAGGTCTTATCGGGTTGCTTGATATTATACCCCGGGGAGACATCATTAGAGTCTTGGTCACCTGCTGGTATCCCGCACACAATGTGCTCCACTTCTCGGACTACGAGCTTACTCCGACACTAGAGGAGATTGCCAGTTATATTAGGAAAGATGAGGTTCCCTTGAAAGACAAATACCCGGTTGCTCCAAGAGCTATCACCGCTCATAGATTCCAGGATTCCTTGAAAATATCCCGAAGCGTTCATAATGAAGATTTGGTCCATAGGTTTTGCACTATGACTTTCATATACCATAGATATGGTCACATCGGAGGTTTTAGTAACCTGGCAAACAAACTCTGCAGCAAAGCAAACTGTGCGAAATGGGAAGAACATAGACGTTTTGGTTTCATTGTGGCCTTTTCGGGTTTAATAGTGTTTCCAAGGAAAGACGGGAACATCGATATAAGAATTGCCGAAATTGTCAGTACTCTCCTCATGCAGGATAATAGTACTTTGGCGCCTATGATAGTAGCCGATATCTTGCGTGCCCTTACAACTTGTAAAGCCGGAGTAGATTTCTTCGAGGGATGCAACTTTCTATTACAAATGTGGATGATCAAGCACTTGTGCCATTGTCCTCAATTTCTGAGTTATGGGTCTTCAGAAAGAACTTGCATAGAGGAATTCTACACGAGGATAAAAGGGGTCAAGTTGTCGTAAGGGTTTAAGGGTTGGATCACATATTTCTGATCTCTTACTGTTAGCTAGATGGAATGGACATTCAGGTGGCTACCTATCAATGAAATTATATACATGACGGAAGAAGGATTGCACTTTCTTTTAACGGGGCTTAAAAGTATTCAACCCTATGCTCCATATCGAGTTTTACGGCAACTCGAAATGTATCAAATAGTGCCAAAAGATGGAGACCATAGCACTCAAGTAATTGATATTAGTCCTGACGGGCAATTTCCTGAAGCAAAAGTTCGCCAAATTTGGAATGAGTGTCAATGCTTGAAATCAGACACTTGTGTAAGGGATCGGGCCAAAGGTGAAGTGTCACATGGTTATTCTGCGTTGTATAGAAGAGATTGTGAGCATGAAATAGCAGCGAAGAGACCTCACATCCAAGAATTTTCCGAGCTGTAAAAAAAGCAATGGGATTGCTTGGCTAAAGAAAACGAATAACGAACAAAAATTAGCATGCTAGAAAAACAAGTTCAAGACCTCAAGTTCGAAAATAGCATACAGATAGCAACTGATGAGGGTTAAAAGAAGCAACTGGTTAAAGAAAATGAGGCCCTAAGAGCTCAAATTCTAAAAATGAGAACAACAACTGAAACACCTATTCGAAATGCCCGGGATGAAAAATTGATTGATAATTTGCAGCGAAAGGTGAACGATAATAGTTTTGACATGGACAAAGCCGAAAAAGAATTAATCAAGGTTCAGAAGCAATTGGCTAGGAACGCAGAAGAAAGGGCTCATATGATTCAATAGCTGAAGCAAGAACATAATGTCTAAGTTACTCGGTTGTGGAAAAAGATTATCACTGCTGAGGTCAAAATTAGCAAACAAGTGAAACAGTTTAGTATGGAAAGAGAACATTGCAATACGGCCTTGGCACGATTAGAAATAGAACTACAAGAGCTTCAAGAGAAAATCCAACAGACTTTGGATGCTCGTGCCGAACAAATAGGGAAGTAACTTCAAGAAAGGGAAATGATTAGAGAGAGGATTGTCAACATTGCTCATTATATCATTCGGAAATGCCCGATATGTGAAGATATGACCATAACCACATTCTTCGCTTCAGCAATGATTTTCGTGAAGCAAATAATGGGTGATTTAGACAAACTCCAAAGGGGACTTGCATATAGGCCCGTGGCGAGACCGAACGATGTCCCGCGGGCACTAGGGTCTTTGATGTATTCTTAGGTTAGACATTTGAGTCTGTATTTTTCATTTTTCTGCATTATTAGACGATTGTAGTACAATTATCATCTTAGAGTTAACCTTTGTAATCAATATTGGTAATTAATAAATTTGAAAATCCCAAAAAATTTGTACTTGTGATCTTTGACTTTCTTGTACTTTAAACACATATGCGGTAGGAAAAATTATAGGATTGACCAAAGAAAATAAAAAAGAGGATGAATGTTGGTGGTAATAAAAATGAAAAAGAGAGAAGAAAGAGGAAAAAGTCCAAACAAAAGAATTGGAAAAATGAGAAAAAAGGCAAAATAAATGAAAGATAGTAAAGCCGGGATGATGCATATTGCCAAGCAAAATTATGTATGTGCTCCCAACATGTGATTATTTGATCAATTATACCCTAACCGCTAACGAGTATTGTTGTTATTGAGTCCAGACAAGTGGTTTGTAGCTGGCATTCTGGCAACCCATCATTACAACACTCGTTCTACATACATGACAAAGGCAATCACTCAGGAGATTGAGGCTACGGTTGTGGACCCAGCCCGGGAAGATGGGGTAGTAGACGTGGGTATTATGAAAGAAGAGATGTACAAGATCAAGCAGCAGATGGCCGAAATGTACCAGGCCTGGGTGAAGGGAAAACCTTTACCCACATACCCAGACAATCCTGCTTATATCCCTCCACCGGTCCAAGCACAAGACCCACCCACTGTGAATTCATCCTCTGCTTACCCCACATACCCACCTTACTATGCAACTACCTCAAAAGCACCACCACCTCCTCCACCACATAAACAGATTCCACCACCACCACCACCACATGTTGCTCCCATGTATGTGGCCCCTCCACCAGCCACATTACACAAATCATCAAGTGAACCATTGTTTCATGTTCAAGATAATCATTATTATCCTCCAGAACCTACTTTCTAATAGCATGATTCGTATACTCCTCTCATCGACATGGCTGAAGAGGAAAAACCGCCCAAAAATCCTGAACAGGAAGAGATGATCCGAAAAATGAATAGTTTTGAACAATACTTTCGGAACATGCAGGTCCTTGGAGGCCAAGTGAGTGTATCTTACAAAGATTTATGTTATTCTCGGAGATACATCTACCAACAGGTTTTAACCTACCGAAATTTGATCTATATTACAGTCACGGAGACCCAGTAGCACATTTGAGAGGCTTTTACAGCAAAATACGGGGTGCTGATGGTAAAGATGAGTTGCTCATGGCTTATTTTAGCCAAAATCTTAGCGGATCGGCCCTAGAATGGTACACCAGGCAAGACCACGTTAGATGGTTTATTTGATATGACCTGGCCCAAGCATTCGCTAATTATTTCTAGTACAACTTGGAGATTGTTCCGGACAGGCTTTCATTGACAATGATAGAGAAAAAGTTGGGAGAAAGTTTTTGAGAATACGACTTTAGTTGGAGAGAACAAGCTGCTCGCGTAGACCCACCTATCAAAGAAGGAGAGATGGTGGACTATTTTCTACAAGCCTTGGAGCCAACATTCTACGGGAATTTAGTATCAGCCATCGGGAAAACATGTAACGAAGTTGGTAAGATGGGGAGCATGGTTGAGGAAGGGTTAAGATCAAACAGGATTATGAGTGATTCAGCCATAAAAGCTACAACCTAGGCAATTCAAATAGGCAACGGTGGAGCCCTTGGGAAAAAGAAGAAAGAAGAGGTGGCAGTTGTAGAAGGGAGATCGTGGTCTAGGAATCCTAATCCATACTACCATCAACATCGCCCACATGGCCCACCACAACACTACTACCCTCCCCGTGTTCCACGATTGTTGTACACCATGCTTAAACCTACCTACCACTGCCTACCCCATCGCGAGCAGCATCACCTCATAATACCTACCACACTCAGAACACATACCCACCACCCAAAACATATAAGAATGCCGGTGGAACAGGTTTCTGTCCTAATCCCGAAGTCAGGAATGATAGGATGCAAAACAAGAAAACATTTACTCCCTTGGGTGAGTCATACACCAGTCTTTTTCATAGACTGAGGCAGCTCAGAATCTTGAACCCCATTCAATCCAAAATCTCTAACCCACCATCGAGGAACCTGGACCAGTCTGTTAGCTGTGGGTACTGTTCGGGAGCTCCAGGACACGATAGTGAAAGGTGTTGTCATCTGAAAACCGCAATACAGGAGCTTATTGATTCAAGAAGAATTGAAGTTCAGGCCCCCGAGGCTCCCAGTATCACACAAAACCCCTTACATGTTCATCATGAGGCCCATATGATAGAATTGATACAAGGGGGAGGTTGCAAGAAACCATCTCAAAATGTAATGATGATTAAGGCAAGCGAAGGAAAGGTGGAGGAGAAAGTAATAGGTGAGAAAGTAGTGATCAAGCAAGTGGAAAATGAGCCAGTGGTGGTAACAGAGCCTGAGCCAGTGAAGGTGATAGTGCTAGGGGCAAGTGCAAAACCTGTGTTGACTGTGAAAGGGGCACAAATAGAGTCGGTCATTATCAAACAAGTTACTCAAATGCCTGTTGTGAATGTTAAAGATGTGCCATGGAATAACAACAAGGTGACTGTCATGTATCGAGGGAAGGAGATTAAGGATGAAATTTGTGAAACCCACAGGTTGACAAGGTCGGGGAGGTGCTTTGCTCCCGAAGAATTAAGAAAAACAAAACTCACCAGAGATAATCCGGCCAATGTAAAGAAAGCTGTTGCTAAGGAAGTGGCAGAGGAATTTTTGATGAAAATGAAAGCGCATGACTATTCGATAGTAGAACAATATAGAAAGATGCTAGCGCAAATATCTTTGTTGTCCTTACTGATTCACTCTGATGAACACCATAGTGCATTAATGAAAATCTTGAATGAGGCTCATGTGCCTGAGAAGATTACACTGATTCATCTTGAAAAGATAGCAAATAAAATCTTTGAGGTTAACAGGGTGACATTCTCAGATGATGAACTGGCGATAGAGGGAATGGAGCATAACAGTGCCTTGTATCTTACTATGAAATGTGAAGATTTGGTAGTGACCCACGTATTGATTGATAACGGGTCGAGTGCCAACATATGCCCTTTTTATACTCTAGGAAAGCTTAAGATTGATAATGAAAGAATCCACAAGAACAATAATTGACGGAGGTGGAAAGAATACTATTGGAGATATCCTATTGGAGCTTTCCATCGGACCAGTAGAGTTTACAATGGAATTTCAAGTTTTGGATGTTGTTGTATCCTACAATCTCCTACTGGGTCGACCATGGATTCATGCGGCGAAGGCTGTACCTTCCTCCCTCCATCAGATAGTAAAGTTCTAATGGGACCGTCAAGAAATAGTGGTCCATGATGAAGACAATTCCTGCAACACCATCACTCCTGCTGACATGATTGAGGGCGATAAAGGCCCCTTGGTATACCAAGTGGTGGATGTTGTATCTATTGATAAAATTCCTGAAGGAGAGCATGTTCTAGTACCCAAGATAGCTTCTACATCAGTTATGGTTGCTACGGAGATGTTGAAAAATGGGTTTCTCCCTGGGAAAGGGTTGGGAGCTGCACTACAGGGAATCATTCAGCCAGTATATCTTCCGGGAATCATTGACACTTTTGGGTTGGCTTTTAAGCCAACCGTTGCTGATATAAAAAGAGCCCGAAAACTGAAAAGAAAGGTTGCAGCCTTCTTAAGCCTATCCCCAAACTCTCTCATTTATTCGTCAGGCCTGGTACAAATAGGCGTCCGTCGACGGTCATGCCCAACTTAGTAAAGATAAAGCCAGACAGGGAACTGCTTGAAAGATTTGAAAAGCTATTTGAAGATGTGTATATGGTAGAAGAAGCTGAGGGCACAAGTAAAATGGATGTCCAATTTGTTGGATCCCAAACCAAGCTGAATAACTGGGAGGCTACTCCTCTTCCGACTAGAAGGGAGTTGTGGTAGTTAGCTTTGTTTGTTTCATTTTTAATCTATTTTATTTCAAGGCTGTAGTACAGATTCTATGTTCTGTCCAATTGGACGTGTCAAAACATGTTATCTTTTGAA
Organism: Nicotiana noctiflora; assembly: GCA_032618575.1. Lineage (NCBI taxonomy): Eukaryota > Viridiplantae > Streptophyta > Magnoliopsida > Solanales > Solanaceae > Nicotiana > Nicotiana noctiflora. Next base: position 1,720 of record JASVEL010004936.1, on the reverse strand, counting down.
ATTTTAATGAAATGCAATTTCTTTCGTCCTCCATTCCTGATAAGCTTTATTTTATTTTTCTTTTCTTTTCTTGTACAGTCCATTTTACCTTGATGAATTCCCAGCCCAGTCTTGATAATCAAATAGTAATATAGGAAATTGAATGCGAAAATGAGGCGGTGTATGATGAAGAGGAAGTTTTGGAGGAAATTAGTAATGATTTGAGTCAATATGAGGAAATACCCAAACCAAACATAAATGAGACGGAGGCCATTAATTTGGGGGATGAGAAAAATATTTGGGTAACAAAGATAAGCGTCCATTTGGAATCCTCACTCAGAGAGGACTTGATAAATCTGCTGCATGAATACAAAGATATATTTGCATGGTCATATGATGACATGCCGGGATTAAGTACCGATTTGGTAGTCCATAAATTGCCCACTTACTCGGAATGCCTGCCCATCAAGCAGAAGCTGAGGAAATTCAAGACAGATATCAGTGTGAAAATAAAAGAATAACTTAATATGCAGTCTGAAGAAAAGTTTATAAGGGTTACCAAATATCCCACCTAGTTAGGCAACGTTGTACCAGTTCCGAAGAAAGACGAAAAAACCAGTATGGGTGTTGGTTATCGAGACCTCAACAAAGCAAGTCCAAAGGATAATTTCCATTGCCAAACATCCACATACATTGACAATTGTGCCAAGAATAAGATTGGTTATTTTGTGCATTGTTATGCGGGTTATCACCAGATCCTGATGGACGAGGAAGATGCATAAAAGACGACATTTATTATGCCGTGGGGAACATACTATTATTGGGTGATGCCGTTTGGACTGAAAAATGCTGGAGTAACATACATGAGGGAAATGACTACCATGTTCCATGACATGATACATAGAGAAATTGAGGTTTACATGGATGAATGTCATTATCAAATCCTGAAAGCAGCATGACCATGTTAAAGACCTGAGGAAATTTTTCTTGAAGGCTTCGTAGATACAATCTCAAGCTCAATCCAGCAAAATTTGCTTTAGGGGTATCATCAGGGAAATTATTGAGGTTTGTGGTGAGTCAACGTGGTATCGAACTAGACCTATCCAAAATCATAGCCATTCAGGATTTGCCTCCGCCAAAGAGCAAGAAAGATGTGATGAGTTTGCTCGGCAGGTTGAATTATATCAGTAGATTTATTGCTCAGCTTACATCAACTTGTGAGCCTACTTTTAGATTGCTGAAGAAAGATGTTACAGTGAAATGGACTGATGAATGTCAAGCTGCATTTGATAAAATCAAGGAATACCTGGCCAATCCGCATGTATTTGTTCCTCCAGAGCCATGAAGGCCTTAATCCTTTATTTGACAATATTAGATAATTCCTTTGGCTGGGAATTGGGGCAGCACGATGAAATAGGAAAGAATGAGCAGGCAATTTATTATCTTAGCAAGAAATTCACGTCTTACGAGGTGAAATATACTCAATTTGAAAGAACGTGTTGTGCTTTGACCTGGGTGGCACAAAGATTGAAGAACTACTTGTCAGCTTATACCACTTATCTCATATCCCGGTTAGACCAGTTGAAGTACATCTTCCAGAAGCCTATGCCCACAGGGAGGCTTGCTAAATGGAAAATTTTGCTCATAGATTTTGATATTGTTTATGTAACTTGTACTGCGATGAAAGCACAAGTAGATGCCGATCACTTAGCAGAAAATCCAGTTGATGACGAATATGAAT